>CM075453.1:7429593-8029593 GCA_037832335.1 Carallia pectinifolia | reverse complement strand
TTTCCAAGAAAGTACTAAGAGAATGAACTGAAAATCTCGGATACTCCATCGTCCTCTTAAGCCCAGTCCTAAACCCCGATGATTGACAGAAATTTTCCATATATAGCATTCCAAAAAGGAGGATTAGTGGCAATTTTTAGTAATTTAAATTTAGAAGCCAAATGAGGTCAACTGATAATAAATTTCCAACAGCCATGTCGTTTGAACCGCTATGGTATTGAACAACAAAATTACTAAGCAGCTGCTTGCCAATGGCAATAATCATTTACATGGGCTAATTCTAATTGACCCACTTTTTCATGCACAAAGAGTTGGGGGAGTTGGGGGAGTGGTCTCAATGTTTTTGTTTTTTTAGGCAATTCAATGATTTTTATTTAGGAAGCAAAATAGAAACTATAAACACGATTATATATAACTGATAAAATATTAGATAAATATTTTTATTTTATTTTTTTTATTAATTCACCGTCTAACAAATTTTTTTTTTTTTGTTCTAAAAAAAAAAATATATTTTGTCTGCATTTATTGTGTTTCTAAGACATAATTCTAAACAGTTGAATAAATTAAAAAAAATGGAAAAGGACAATGTCACTTCAAACATGCGTAAGGAATGCCAGAGAACCAGTATGCACAGTACGATAATGCTAAGAAAGAGGTCCACTAGTTTAAATGCCCGTCGTTTTCCCAGCTGAAACGACCCCGCATAACAATCAAGTCTCTACTTAAATTTCACGCGCTCTGTCATCAAAAAGCATCAGAGGACGGACCCAGGTATCGAACTGAAAGTGCTACACACGCACGTTGGGAAAGAGTGGGAAGGTAATCAACGTGACTTAGAGGAAATGATGGGCCGGCCCAAAGTTGATGTTGATTTGGATGTGATAGAGGTCCACCCTTGGTTGGATTTTTTTTGAAGGGCAAAGTTCCTATTAACCTATGATTTAATTGGTCAGCACATGTTGTGGTGTATATATTATGGTGTAGCGGTAATAGATTGAATATGTTAATTTTAAAATTTTGGATTTGAGTGCATTGAAACGTATAATATGACTAAATTTAGGTATTCTTTTGATATGAATTATAACTAAATTATTTTGATAATTCACTTTATTAAATAAAAAATTTAATATTTTTTAATAAGACTGTTCAATTATTATCTCGTTCTCTTATTTTTAGAGAAGAAAAATCTATGAGTTAATTGATTATCATTTATTGGTGGGCAATGTTACACTGTATGACTGTGGCTTTACTTTGGTGCTTTCTTTATTTTTTTTTCCTTTTTGTTAATTTTAAGCTCGTCCACCCATTGAAAATTGGAAAATATTATTGCCCACTATTACCAAAACGATATCAATATTTGCCACGGTTTTAAAAAATTATGATAACCATTAAGGGTTATTATATGAATAAATCATGAATTTTATGTATTTTTTCAAATTTTATACGATGTTAAAAAATAATAGTTTAGTTTCTATAAAATTTTTGTCATAAAACATATGTTAACAGACATCCTTAGATTGCATATATGACATACACACGTATAAAAAAAAAAAATGACTGCACGACGTGCCTGTATATTTACATAAAAAAATGTAATCTAATTATCGAAAAAATAAAAAATAAAAAATAAAAAGTTTCTCTATACTAAATATAATAACCCTTGATGGTTAACTAAATGGACACGGATTATGCACTATATACATGCAATTTCATCGTACTTAGAATAAAAATATAATCAATTATCAACTTAGTACAATCATGTTGAAAAAATATGAAACAATAATTACCAAATTAAAACTTAAAATTAAATAAATGTTAATCTAAAATTTAAAGTGTACATATCACATAGTATATATTTAAAAAAAATTCTTTGAATAATTTTTTTTAAAAAAAAATCAATGTTGTTATACTAAGTTAATGATTAGATGTATTTTGATACCTCGTACAACCAAATTGTTTGACCAGTTTCTGCGGCGGACAAACCCTGTCTCAAATTCAGGCAAAGGAGGATGATTCGAAAAGGTTTGGGACCAACATAAAAACAGTCGAACTTTATGTTCAAAAAAATCAATCAAACCTTGTGACCTCCGCTTGTATTCCGGACATTTTGTCAAAAATCTCTTCATTTGAGGCCTTCTCGACTCTATATTTGGAAATATTGGCCCCCGATCTCTATTTAATACTAAAAAGAAAAATCATATTTTCGAAACAATGTTGGCAGCCAAAAACAATACAGTCGTCATGTAAGTCTTTCCTCAACATGAATTTTGGTCGCAATTGCAAAAAGAAGAGAGATAAACTGCTAACTTATGCAGAAAAGTAGGAATTATGTACTCTATTATGTACAATACTGTAGAAGTTGAGTTCTAAAATTGAATGTCTCATGTTTTTATTCATTGGGTGAGAGTAAATATTGGAAATGGAATTTATGAGAAACAAAATTCTCTCTCTCTCTCTCTCTTTCCCTCCCTATTTTTCTATGTAACTCAAAGCTCTGCGAATAAATTTGAAAAAGAAACAGAACCATGTTTACAGAGCAAGAGAGAAGAGACACCAAGAACGGGTATAAACACCACTTTATTTTACCATTGATTCATGTCACTGTGACATTTATTTATTTATTTTTTTTATGATTTCTCCTATTTTTCGTTCGTTGTCTCTAACTTGTGTATCCGCTCATGATTAAAAACATATTAGCAGTTGCCGCAAGCAATAATAAAAAAAAAAAACAAATTAGGAGTCAAAATGAAAATATAAAACATACAGAGCGACGATTAAAAATTTAAAAATTAATAATATTAAAAGTGAATTAAAAAAAAATTGGCCGCATTTAATTGTTTTTGAAACGTTTGCAAAATGATATATCGGACGAATTATGAATCCAGAGACTACAAAATATTTTTTGACAAAAAAGTTGTTTAAACTGTAACACAATTTAAATGTTTTGATGTTTTAGCGATTTTAGCTGCAATTAAGCCATAATTCGGTGACTGAATTTCTGCAAAATGATAAATCAGATGATTTCGAGTTTAAAGACATGCAAATTATATATGTTTTATCTAAAAGATTGTTGTCCAAACTTGTAACGCAATTTAAACATAAAGCATAAGAATGTGAAGACGCATTTTTCATCAGAAAAATTCTTTGAAACATTTACAAATTACAATATAATGTCATTGCATTCTGAATTTTCCAATTAATCATTTTCCACATTTCAGGCAATTAAATGGCGTTCATATTACAGAAAACAAATTAAATTGTTTTTGTTTCTTTTAAATTCAATTTTTTTAAAACCTTGCTTTTTTTTTTTGAAAACTTAATTATTGACCATTAGCTAAATTATCTGTTTTGTGACGATGTTATTATATAGGTGACGAGCATGGCACGTAGCGACACCCATCTTTTTCTTATGTTTAAATGCACCAAAAAAGTAAAAATGAAATGGCAAATAAGGGGTTAAGGGTAGAGTTTGAGAGTGTGGAGATATAAGAGAGACACGTGAGATATACAATCTATCTAATAATATTTAATAATTTATTTTTTTTAATTTAATACATGAGCTGAAAATTTCGGCCTGAAATTCACCACATTAACTCATACAATTTCTATCCTTGCTTGGTGCAAGTTTCATAGCTTTTCCAGTTAATCAGCCATGCAACGAAACAGGACCAATTTTCATATCCAATTATCACTTATACGCATTAACTATAAAATTTAAATTTTGTATCTGATTTTTTTTTGCAGGTGATTAAAGAGGCCATGAAAATTCATTTGGTTTCCCCACTAGTTGCGAAAGGACCTCAAAAGAAGTAGAGATAGGAGGTTAACTCCTCCCAAAAGTAATTGTTCTCTGTTAAATTACACATACAGCAATGGTTTTGCTTAGAGGCTGGATGCCTAGAACTATTAGCAAGAATCCAAATTGTGAAGAAAAATAAAGCTTGAAATGGATATAGTTTCTCTGCAAGAAATAAGGCTTTCCCTGATGCATTTATTCCACAAATTCATATTTAGACATTGGCCAAACATGGAGAAATGTCTACAACTTGAATATGGCATAGTTCTCAACTTCAAGCATGGCGTAAATCTGAGTCAAAAACAGAACATGAAGAGATTGCTTTGTTTGGTGGTAGACTGTCGGTCATCCAATCGAATGCAATCCATAAATTACTTAAAATTTCTTGTTTGAGGAATCTCAAAAATGGGAATAAAGAATTACAGGACCAAATCTGTACCTGGGGGTTTACTGTATAGTGTGGGTAGTAACATCAAAAGGATGCTTTGACACATGCTTGTAGCAAAACACAATGACAATCAGTGATCAAACCACGACCCGTTCAAAGAAAGAAAGGAAATCTTCTCACAATTTTGAATGTAAATGGTGGCGGCATCGCTTACTACTCTACCTTTAATTGTTTGACGGTGGTGTTGGGTTTAGCATGCAAACATCATTGAGTTGCATGATCGTCGAAAGACAAAGGTATAGAATTGCACATCATGAATAGCTATTATACAAAATGGACAACCCTCATAAATCAAAACAGTGGTTGAAGGATTCATTGTGCTGTTCTGATTACAGCCTAGAAACAGCATAACTTAATCTGAATCAATGCACGTTACTAATGATAGAGAACAACAAGTCGTTGAACATACTGAATTATCTCGAATTCACCAATCTAGCCACACATACTGTTCTCAGCCCCTCAAAGTTGCTTCATTGAGCTCTTGTCCAATCTTGTTGGCAGACAGAGGGGCCTAGACAAATTTATTGAAGGATCAGACCCAGCACTGCTTTTTGAATCTCCATTTGAGAATGCCGCTGACCCTTTAAGAAATTCAAACTCATCCATGGACTGCCTTTGAATTCTGTGAGACAAATGACTGAATGTTTTCTGTTTAGCCTTGGTTGACTCAGTTAGGTTCATGTAGCTTGGCCGACCATTACCACTCCCTTCTGTTCTATCTGAAGCCAAGCCAGTGTTTCCCGAAATTGGTGTTGTGGAAGTGCATATTGAAGATGAAGCTGAGCTCTCATCGTAGCGCAATTCAGAACTTGGGCTCGAAGATGAGCGAGTGACTTGCCCCATGGGAGGTTTTGCAGAAATCCTGGTGCTCACATTGTTCTTTCTGACTTTCACTAAGCTTTGCTCATTAGATTTTGAATGTCCACTCACAAGGGAGTCTTTGCAAATCTTTGGAGGTGTTCTTTCAGAGCAGTCGGCGTGGGATTGTTCCATCAGTCTTGTCTCCCATGGCTTAGCCGCCATCCAACGTTCTAACCAACTCCATCCCCAGCTATTCTTGTCAAACTCCTGACTCTTGAGAGAGGATACTGAGCGATTGGATAGGGTATTCGAACTGGGGTTTGATCTCCATTGCTGAAAAATTAAAGAATTGGTAAGTACACCAAGAACATGAGAAAAACAAGTAGACCACAAGACACAATAAATTGAATACCTTCTGAGCAAGGGAGTATGCAATCGCTCTCTCTCTCTTAAAAGCTCCTTCCTGCTTCATTTGCAGCTTTACCTTAACATCTTCCAATGTACCCTTGCTGTCGCACCATCCATCCTAAAGATTTAAAACAAACAAAAGTCAGCACTTTGCTCTGTGTATTGCCAGGAAAACGGAAGTAAACATCCATTGTCAGCAAGCTAAATGGATCAAAATTAATATTTCCACTGTTTGAATCAACAAGAGACCTCAGCCTGTTTCAAGAGTTCTGCCCTGCTACGGTGTTCATTCAGCAGTTTTTGCACAGCCTGCCCTTCTATGGACATGCGCACGCGACGTGCCCTGACCCGAGCTTGAACTCGAACGAGAGCCTGCATGCACCTGAGGGTAACTGCAGCCTGCTTCCTCACTTGTCGGCCTCGAACCAGAGCTTGAAGTCTCACCACTCCTTTTAAGGCCCTCAAAGCCCTTCTTGCCTACAGTTAGTCCCATGGAGTTCATTAATTAGAGATCGCAAACAGGGAATCAGCTATGACAGCCCACGGGCCAAGTATTTATAAACCAAGTGGAATTGGAAGGGAAATTGGGAAGAAAGTGTTTGTCTTTCATCTGATGTCCAAGACACCAAGTGATTCTATAAACCAACGAGAGACAACAAAACTTCTATGCTTTGTAAATGGTTGTCCATTTTGATAGATGTGATTTTGTTTCTAAGCCAAGGAGTGCTGAGTTATCCAGAGTACGGCCCTGCTAATTGTGTATAAATTGTGGTGTTGAGAGTGACAGATCTCTTGAATCTCTACATTCTAAATAGTCAGTTCGAAAGTGTTTTGGAACCTGAAAGCAGCTGTTGATCCATTCATATATAACACTTGCTTAGATCTACCCAACATATGTAGTAAGGCATTTTTCTTTCCTTTATCTTTTGACCCAACAAAAAAAATGAAAAAAAAAACACCGTCATTTTTGTTGCAAAGAGGGAAAATCAAGACATTGCAGTAAACTCTCTATCCTCTGAATTTCCAAGTTCTCGGCAATCCAATAGATGAAAATGTAGGGAAGGAAAAGAAATCCCAATTTACCAAGAATCCACGAAAAGCAGTTTGAATCCGTATTGCTGCCCATTCCTGCCTTACAACCCTGAAATCCTTTGGAGGGGCTCGAATGACAGTTGCCATTGCAGCGGTAAACGGATCAATCCTTGGTGAAGATCCCGATCCTTCTGACGGTGCCTTGCGGTTCCAAGAAGACCCCAAGTCCCCTGAAGAGCTCCTCCAAAGCTTCCATTTCTTGCCCTTCCCTCCCACCTTCTAGAGAAATGAGAAATCGCTGTTAGTATCCATATATATATATATAATGTGCACAGAAGATGAAGTTAAAGAACGAGAGAAGAGGAGATTTTAGCTTTACATTGTCTTCTTTGGGTGACTTTTTGAGTCCTATAAGAGATTTCACCCATTTCCCTGAAGCACCCATCAAGAAAGGAACAAGAATACTGCCTCCAACTAAGAATATAGAGGTCCTAAAACTTCAAAGAAGCAAGCTTTCTTAAGGCTTGAAAATGAATAAACTGGTGTTAGATTAAAACTGGAAAAAGTCGATTAATTGTGAGAAAAAGGAGAAGTTTTTGAAGAAATGGCTTGAAAAGAACATAAAACGAGAGAGAGAGAGAGAGAGAGAGACGTGGGGGCGCTTGGTGGTATGGTTGGTTGGTTAATGGGAGTAGTGGCTGAGGCTTGCAGAATTGTTCGGCGTGCCGTTGATATTTGAAATTCAAATAATAAAAAGACAAAAACGACTTTGTCCCGCGCGATCCTTACTGCAGTTGGAAGAGTGTTGTGCTCTGTGCTCTCTAATGCTTTTTAAATTTTAACTCTGTTTTTTGTCCCATTTTGCGAAGGGCAGTGTAATATTTTCAGAGAAAAATATGTTTGGAAAAACGTTTAAATATAATTGATTAGATTTAATATACAATTAACTGAATTATAAGTATAATTAAATATAAATTTTTTTTTTATATTTAATTATACTTAAAATCTAATTAATTATACATTAAATTTAACTGATTATATTTGAACGCATTTTCAGACTTTCTTTTATCTGAAAATATAACTTTTTTTCTTTCGGGAAACTGGACCCACTTGTTTTAATTTATTGTTAAATGATATAAAGAGGGAAAAGTTCCGAAAAAAAAAATATAGAGCAGCATGAAAAGGCACAACCCCTTTTGTGCAGTTGTGAAAAAGCCCAAGAGCATGCCGACAGAGAAATCTTCCCAGTCAGTGCGGTTTGAACTTTGATCTGGTTGTCGGTATTTTGCAATGACATTAGATTAGAGGCCTTCGGCCTTTTACCGAAATATTTTTTTTATTTCGTTGTTGGTAATATTATTGGGCCACTTGTTTGTGGATCTCTGCTTAGATAGTCACGAGCACGTAATACTCCATTTGGAGTTTTAATATATAATTTAAAATTACTGTAAAAAAATATATAATTTAAAATTATTCAAAATAATAATTTAATGATTATTCAACGTATTTCTTTCATTATAACTTAAGATTGAATGCTATCGCTAGATTTCACCTGCTCTAATTACTTGAGATCATGCAGAAGCATAACTATTAGTTTAAAATTTGTTAATATTGTGGTCGAACGTGAGAAAGGCTCGTTAGGACTAATAATGTTCAGCTGGTGGGTTTATTCTTTGGGAATAGTTAAACGAGACTAAAAAAACGAGTTACTCTAGTCTCAATCTACAAATTCGATAATCGTTATATTCACAATCAATTTTTTTGGTCAAAAACAACTTACAACTTAATTTTACTTGGTTGATGCAGTGTAATATAGTTTATTTAAAAATATCTTTCAATTTAATTATTATTTTTAATTTAATTATTAAACAATGCATATTTTATATTGATTATAATTAAAAAATTCTACTAAATATTTTTCAATTACACACTTTGACTGCAAATAAAAAGTTTTGCCTCATGCCTAGGTTGCACCGACACGGACACGGCGACACGGACACGTAGGACACGGATACGGCGACACGTCAATTTTAAAAAAATTAGGACACGGACACGGCATAGACATGTATGTATATATATATATATATATATAAGTAAATATTATTATTTAAAACAAAATATAAATTATAACTTAAAATATAACATATATAAATTTAATTTTTATTAAAATAAATCTTATAAAATATATTTTTTAAGTATATTTAAAATCTCACAATACATATTAAATAATAAATATTAATAAAAAACGATAACTTTAAAAAAAATTTAAATCTTTCCCAATTCCTACTCTCCTTCATTTAAATTAAAAAAAAAAAAAAAAGACAAACTCATCCCTTTTAATTTTTTTACTTTTCTTTTTGTTAGCCGTGTCTGCGTGTCCTCAGCGTGTCCGAACCGTGTCCGATTTTTTTTTTTCAAATTTTTTTTGGCGGACACTTTTTGACGTGTCGGACACGTGTCCGTACCGTGTTCGAGGCGTGTCCGTGTCCGAGAAGTGTCCGACACGGACACTTCCGTAAAATAGGAGTGTCCGTGCATCCTTGCCTCATACAAATATGCTATTTCAAATGGTATTTATAATGTACAAAAAAAAAAAATGAAAACAACATTGGATACCATCCAAAAGTGAAATTTGAATTTGAGAAAAATTTTGAATGCAGAAATGGCAGAGTATTTGGATCTGCCTCCCACATCCAAATTTGTCATCGTTTCCTATGCTGTGCAATGGGATTTAGCGTCACTTTTTGGACGCTAGCAAGAATTTGAATTGACACCGAACTTGAATCTACCACCTACATACGGTAGCCAAAAGACAGTACGGTTATTATCTAACTTGTAATAAGTTGGATATTATTGGCTTTCAGTGATGTTGATGATACTGGTGATTGTTTTCTATCATACCATCAATACGTGTGACTGTAAATTAAGAAAATATATATAGACAAATAATTTATTTTATGTAATTTAATAATTTATTAAAATTTTATATTATTTTTAAAATTTAATCATTAAATAATTTATATTATTTTATTCTCATTTTAATTTTACTTAACTTTTATTTACCAAATATTTTCCTCTCTTTGTTTTTCCGTCTGTTGTCTTGAGCTGGGGAATGAAGACATGCTTCAATTTAAATCTTGAGTTCTTAATCTGGAAGATGTCCACCGATAAAGGACATTATTATATGAAGACACCTTGGGGGTTTGGCTGGCATGAACATTTATTGACACAATTTGCGAGTTCAGTTTTGTGTCTGCGGGACGTGGCTGCAGGTTAATTTGCAATCTTCAAGAGGATGCAGCTCACATATATAAATGAGCTAGTGAGCCGCATCCTTTGAGACCGTCTTAAAAGTAGGACCCTAAATGAGTTGAACATTTGTTAAAAATTTAATTATTGGAATCAGTAAGATTTTAGTTTAGGTTTATTTATTTAACTAAATGAGTGGTATATAATATTAAAAGTAAAATTAATTTAATAAATGAGTTGAATTTAAACAGAGGTAGACTCAACTTAATTTAGAGTTGTAAACAGTTCGTTTAAAATTTAAAAAATATATCATTAATAAATCGTTTAATATATATTGTTATAAGTTATTTAATGCATTAATAACACTTAATTGTATTATTTAATTTTTAGTATAAACAGTTACCAATTTAGAGTCATGTCTTTTATTTCATATATTTATTTGAATAAGATTTATATATGAGTAAAATTGCAAGTAAGTTAATACATTCGTTAAAAGATCGGTAGTTTGGTTTGGTAAAAACTTCACTTGAACTCAATCGTTTAACTAAACAAGTGATTTATAAATTTAAATTTAAAACTTGTTTAATAAATGAGTTGAGTCTGAGTAAAGATAAGTTAAATTAAATTTATAAACAATTTATTTAAGAACTTGTCTACATAAAAAAAAAACTCATTTATTATGTTATAAAAATAATTTCATTAAACTCATTTTTAAAATTATATATTACATATATTTACATTTATACATTAAAATTGAACATTTATTTTTAATTATTTAATTTTATTTAAATAATTATTTTTATCCTTTCATTTTATGTATAATAATAAAATTTTGTAATTTTAATTGTTTTATTAGTATTATAAAATTAAATGATACAATTCATTAAAAATTTGAAAGTTCGGTTTGATAACAGTAGATTTGACTTAAGCTCAGCTCACTCGTAAATGATACTGATGTTAAGTCTCATTTTTAAATTTATTTAATAAACGAGCTGACACTTAAACTTAATAAGATAAGGCTTCATTCGGTTTGTTTGCAGCCTTGTTTAAAGGAAGGCAGAGACAAGAGATGGGAGCATTAATTTATGGCTTCATGGGTTTTTAACACCACAAGTAACTAGCCCCCAGCCGCATCGAAATAATCAAACAAAGTGTGGTTTTCCTCGCTAATTACCATGTTTTCTTGGTTTTTTCCTACTCCTTTGTTTAATATGTGCCGTTGTCGCTCATTGATTCGCAGGTGGAAACGCTCTTTTATATTCTTGTGTTATAATATTTGGACTGGCCTCCATGCAATTGCACTCTTACCCAAAATATTTTGCGGTGCTTACCAAGATGGTCCTTATTGGCGTGCCTGAACATTGAACAGGCGAATCACCAAAAATTATTAATAGTACTGCATAGTTTCTAGTGTTTAATTAGACGCAAAAAGGAAAACACTTTCTTGCTCTAATTAGGACATGGTCTATTGCTCAAAAAAAAAAAAAAAAAAAAGGACATGGTCTAAATGTGGATTGTTGGGAGCTTTATTTTGTAGGCTCTACATGTGGGTCCAGGATTCATGTGGTGTACAAAATCAACGCCCCAAAACTAAAAACACCTGAATTAATTAGGGAAAAATAACTTTGCTTACGGAAAAAAGGATTCTGATTTACAATCTCGCAGCGATCACACAGGAGTGTAGGTTTAGATTTTTATTTCTCTTTCATCCTCTATTTTGCAACAAAAATGAGTAGATTTATTGAGGGTCTATTCGGGATGGTTGAGGATTTTTGTCTTTTGTTGTGTTTTCACAAGGACAATAGACAACACGTTTGGCAAGTGTTGTCTATTGTCGTTTTCTTGTTAAAATGAAAAAGCATGTTAACACATTGGCAATGACATTAGGAAAACATCAAAACCATGTTTTCCAAAATTTATTCCCTTGTTTCCAAGAGTGTTCGGTTTTCTTCATCCTTCTCCAACCGCTGCCTTCTTCTTGTTATTATCCTTGGAACCTAGCTTTTCTTCTTCTTCTTGTTCCTTCTTATTCATGACCTTCCTCTTTTTTCTTCGTGGTAAATTACATTTTGCACTCTATGAATAGGGTTTAATTCTAGATCGAGACCCCTTATTCGAAAACGAACAAAAAAATCAATTTTACGTGTGGTAACAAAAAACAACCTTTATTAAGTTACTGTTAGGTAAAGTTTGTTATATTGACAAAAATAGCACTAAAATTGGCAAAAGGGGTTTAAAATGCCCTTCTAATGATAAGTACCCATATGATCGTTGAGACACAAAAAATGCACCAAAAAAAAAAAAAAAACCACAAAAAAGCAATGTTCCAACAGCTAAAATTTTTGGAATGTAGGTGAATATACAAAGGGATCTAATTAGGCCTAAATTCAGAAATATGTATCTTCTTCTTCTATTCTTCTGCTGCCTTCTTCTTTCTGCTGCTGTCTTCTCCCCAAAAATAATATGCCATGTCTTTCAATCGCAGTAGCTCCATGCACTTTGAAGGCCGCTAATTTAGAAACAACCAATGCAAAACATGTAAAAAGAAAAAGTGCATTAGTGAAAGTTTTTCAGTCAGAGAGAAAAAAAAAAAAGAAGCACGCAATGATATGTAGATAAAATAAAACAGAAACTTACGAGATGACATACTTCGAGGGTAAATATGAAGAAAAATACATGTCAAGTTGAAGTACGAAATTTGATACTTAGCTTATTGACTAGTTGGCAATGAAATATATTATTCACATTTGAGAGACATGCCAATTAACTTTGCTTTTAACGCCACATCCACAACAAATATACTCAAATTAAATTTCAATTTCACTTAGAAAAGGGGTCGTGATAGAAAATGGACATCAATCCAATTTATTGTCTTTTATATGACACCTATATTCTTTCTTGTCTTTGTTAAACGTTATCTAGGCCACCACAAAGCAAACACATAATACATAAAATAAAATGTCCAAACCAAGTTCAAGCATATATGCATAAGTAGTGATGCTTGGAAGTCATTAGCAAACCTTCCAAAGTCAATTAGAGACAAAAATGTTAACTTTTCTTAGAGTATCAATTGTCTCTCAGGCGATTTGCTTCTCTTTCTTTTACTTTTTTCCCCTACTGTCTTTTACACATTTTTAATGATGTCATGAAACAGGTTAGTGTGTATATTCATCTTTATTTGGCAGTTTATGAATTGTGTGCCTTATATATTTTGTCATATGTTCCCTGTTAGTTATTATTGTATAACTAATTGCTTCCATAATGTTAGTTTGGCAGTCTGGGAAGATAAGAACAAAAACTGAACTTTCTGGTTATAGCAAAGAAACACCAAAAAATCAGAAAATAGAAGCAGAAAGAGAGAGAGAGAGAATTCTAGAGAGAAGCCCAAGGCTTCCTCAACTTCTATTGATAATCAAGTCTCATTATATAGAGGTAAAGCTACATTAAAATTCAAATAAAGATAAGTAAATTCAAAATAAAATAAGATAGCAACTAAGCAAATAATTTCTAATAACTAACTTAACAAATTTTTGGGGAAAGATTTGAATAAAAACTGAAACTTCAGCTTGGCGAGTAAAATGACAACACCACAGTTCAACACTCCTCCTTGAAGCTGTTATTTTGCATGTCTTAAAACAAGAGTAATCAGATTTTGATCTGAACTTCATCTTCATTTTTCTAGTTTATGAAACCAGTCTTCAGAGGTGCTTGGCTCACTTAGAGCCCCAAAATTTTTTAGGTTTTGAAATCTAGTCTTCGAAAGAGTTTGGCTCATTTAGAGCCTTCAACTTGTTGGTTTAGAAACTAGTTTCCAAAGGTTTTTGTGCTTCTTTATTTCTTCCCTTGAAGCCATGGAGGTCTTTTAATTTGATGAAAAAAACAGCTGCATCATTTGCATTCTTCTTTAGTTTTAGAAACTAGTCATAGATTTGATTTTATTTATGGAAAATCTCAAAGCTTTGACTTTTTAGTTTGATGGAAAACTCTTTGATTTTTTACTCAAAGAAACTTTTGATTTGATGGGAAAAATTTCTGATTTCCATTTACACTCAAATGCTTGAAAACTATAATATCCAGAAAGCAGACCTTGAAAAATGCAGGGTTCCTCTTTTGATTTTTCTTTGGCTTGGTGGGAGATACTTTTTGGATTTACACTCCTCACTCAAGTGTTTAATTCACTCTCTTCTCTCTACTATGAAGCACAAGTCATAAGGATGCAACACTACTCTGGTACCACTATTAGTTTGGCAATCTAGGAAGATAAAAACGCAAACCAAATTTTCTGCTTATAGCAAAGGAACACCAAAAAATCAAAAAATAGAAGCAGAGAGGGAAAGAGAATTCAGGAGAAAAGTTCAAGGCTTCCTCAACTTCTATTAATAATCAAGCCTCACTATATAGAGGTAAAGCTATATTCAAATTCAAATAAAGATAAGCAAATTCAAAATAAAATAAGATAGCAACTAAGTAAATAATCTCTAACAACTAACTTAACAGAAAGATTTGAATAAAAATTAAAACTTTAGCTTAGCAAATAAAATGACAACACCATAGTTCAACACATAATACATACACATATATTAAGTCACCCTATTCATATAAGTGAAAATGATGTGGTTGAGGTTGAATTAGACCACATATGGCTGAAGAAATTGAGGACATTTTCATTTCATTTAAGCAAATCATGCAGCAAGCAGGAGTCAGCTATTCTGCTGTAACCTATATGGTTACAGCTTCAGATGAACAATGGGAAAAGATGTCTATGATAAATAATATATTAGTTTTTTGGATTTTAATTTGTATCATTATATATAATTAAGCATGAGTCATTTTTTTTTTTTTGTAGATGATAAAAAATGTGAAGTGATTAAAAAAAACAAGACTATTGGAATTATCAACAATTGTATACTTCAACTCACAGCGCTTCTATTTGTGAAGAGGAAGAAGACAATGAAAAATATGAATAAGTTGAGAACCTTGTCCTTGATTTTGATGATATTTATCAGGATAAAAGAGCTAACTGGCACAAGTTCAAGAACAATGCGATGAAAGGAAAATTGAAAGCTTCAAAGCACACTAGCCAATACTTCAGCCCAAACTGGAGAAAATTCAAAGAAGAAACTTGAGTTATTTGAGAAAAAGATGAGTGGAAAATTACATTCTGTTGCTGGTGACTGTGGAGAAGTAAGTAATCTTGTAAATATGCTATATCATTCTCTAGGATAATGCATGACTGCGCTGAATAAGTTAGAGGGAATAGATGGAACATCACATGCAAAGGCAACTAAAATGTTCAAGAATGAAGAATTTAGAATTATGTTTTAATGAGCTCAAGTGCGAGGAGGAGAGATTGAGTATTAAATATTTAACACTCTTACTTTAACTGACATATGTATGGAAAATGTTGCGCTTATAATTCTTTTGTTTTTTTTTTTAAAATGAGATGCAGAGTAGATACATTACAATTAACTATTTTTTTTTTAATTAGAAGTTTTTTTCTGCAACAACAAATAAAAGTTTTTATTTATTTTTTTTTTGTGAAAAAAATGTTTGGTTACAGAAGAAAAAAAAAAAAAAAAGGTCCGTTACAATATGTTGGCTTCGTTCACTTTTCCGTGGCTACCTAATTGGAATTATCTGAATTATAACAAGTGCAGCTATAAGGGGAGAAAAAAAAAAGTTGTGCTGTTACAACTGGAACCTATCATAAATTAAAGCATTTTCATTGTATCGTCAGTATATCAGAAATTACACACAGAAATTAAATACCTATCAAGAGAATTCTTCTTCTTCTTTTCTCGTTTTTCGTTTGTCTCTATCAAGAAAAGAAATTGCATTAATGCGATCATCAATACAAGAGTTCTGCCTGGAAAACGATGATATGGAACTTGGGGTCCTTGGATGGTACGTTAAGATTCTGTTTCCCTTCCCATCGTGAACATTAATGACATCTTCATCATCATCATCTTCCGGTACCTTACATTTCTCTCCTAATATAATTGTTTTCTTCCAGATCGAGTCCTCGTTTCTCGTTTTCCCTTTCTTCTTAGTATGATTGCTTCTGTCGTCCTCTCCGCTTTCCCTTTTCATTCCCACTAATGACAAGCTTTTTCTCATCTTCGTGCTCATAGTTTTCCTTAGGCTTCGCGTTGATGGGTTCCTTAGGCTTCGGGTTGATGGGTTCCTTAGGCTTCGGGTTGATGCGGACTCTGTCATACAATTGTTACAAGAATCTGTCTCTCTTAATTGTCTAGCTGGTGGTAATGGTAATTCTTTTATTTGTATTGATGCATCATCATCATCTTCTTTCCGGCCGCCTTCTGATTCTACTGCTGAAAGCCTCGGCATTATTAGTGTCTCCGAGGTTGTTATTAATGTTGTTGGAAGTGGGGCTGAAGGGCTTGCACCCAAACTTTCTGCTATTTCGTTTGGTGGTGGAGACATTATTGATGGCGTTTGTTTCGATCTTCTTCGGAACCGAGCAATGCATAGAGTGGAGGTTGTGGATATGGCAATGGCAGCCGCGATGCCCGCAAGGAGGAGAGAGAATGACAATGCTGATGGCTGTACATATGGATCATTCGCCAAAGGAATTCTCCTTCCCATAGATGATCAATTCACCCCAAATAAAAATAAAAGTAAGGAAAAAAGTTTGTTGGGGTGGAGGGGATTGGGATGTTCTCCTTGTTAATGAGTTGATTAATTAGATACTAGAAGTGGTGAAATTGACAAGAGATTGGCTTCTATTGATCCTTGAAAAGGAAGGAAAATGGTGGTATTGGAATGGGTTTTTTTTTTTTTTCTTGTTTCTTTTTGGTTGTTTCCTGTCCTTGCTCGTGCAAGGGAAACAGAACGCTGGAATTCAGAAGCGAAAAGGGAATTAAGAAAAGGGAGGTGTGTAAATAAATAGAAATTCATTTTCTCATTCTCTTTCTCTACTTTTATCATCCAAATTTAGCAAAATCTTTGCATGGAGAGTTTTTTTTTTTTTTTTTTTGATCCGATTTGCATGGAGAGTTTGGTTGCACGAAGAAGGAAAGGAAGCGATTCGAACTTCAGCCTATCACCTAACTAGAGGCTATGCAGCCATCCGAACAAGCCCAAGTGGTCACAGTTTCGATGTTGTCTTGTCAGATCATGCCTGCTATTGTTGGGCTTTGTTATTTGTATCATGGCCTCGGGGTTCAAACATTATGGACTGGGCTAAACAAGGGTAATTTTTTTTTTTTTAACTATAAACAAGAGTAATTAAATGAGGAAAAGTATATGCGGACACAAAAAATTACAAGTGTAATAGATTTGTGTAGGGATGTCACCCATCGATTGGTAAGAAGGACCTTGATGAAGAAAGTGAAGACTGGGCTCTTGTTTGAGGCTTGGGCCCTAAAGATTGCGGCTCAACTGGCCTACTTTATTGTGGGGACTAGCAACAAGGATTGCCCTCGGGAGACTTCCATCGTGCATCTAACAATGATCTTGCAAAGTGTATTAGAAGAAGCGCAAATGTTGTTGCGGAAAGAATTGTAAAACAAATAAGGACTAGCTCCTGTCCCTTGGATTGGGTGTTGAATCCATCCAAGCAACTAACAAGTTAACTATGTTAGAATGCACGGATATGACATTCTAAAATTTTATACTATATCAGATACATATCCGACACAGACATGCGTGACGCGTCGAACATGATACATACAAGTGTTTAATACGACAAAATGTGTCCATAAAAAAAAAAAAAGAGAGAAAAAATGGACACATTTCGAACATGCTTTTGACATACAACAAATATGTTGCAGATACACCTAAAATGTTTTAGATGTTTTGTAATTTTAATAACAAAAATTAAACCTAATCAAAAGTTTCTATTATAGTTATAAGTGAAGGCTCGCATTATACATTTATATTTGTGAACAACACAAATGAATAATAATATTTGTTTGGAATTATTTTAATAATTTATATTTAAATTATTTTATAAAGTAACCAAAAGGGGTTGGGACAAAATTTTTTTCAATTTTTTTGTTAAAATCAAAGTTTAAAATAATATTAAATATGTTTAACACTTAATTTAAAAAAAACATTTTTGTTATTTTATGAAAACGAGCTCCTATGGCTAATGGCCATATGGCCAGCCACAACCCACAACTATGGCTTTTCTAGTCATCTCATCCCATGGTCCTCCATACTCTGCATTGACATCAGTTCTCATAAATCAACTTTCATTTTGTATATTTGCTGTAACATCTTTTCTTTCTTTCATTCAACGTTAGTTCCAAAACTTGCTGGTCCTTTTTTTTTTTTCTTGATAAGTAAAAGCTTGCCGAGCCATTAGAAATCCAGTTAATGGCTGTATGGTGATCACGCATGCACTCTCCAAAAAAAGAAAAAAAGAAAATGCACCAGTTACTCTATATTTTCTTTGATAGGGCAATCCTGATTGGTGGTCTTCCCGAAGCCCACTGCTGTTGGTTAACCCCACCACGGTCCTGTAGACATCATTAACTTGGGCCACATGTTCTCAATCATATATGGCTTCATATTGCTTTGGAAGGGAAACATAATTTAGATTGCACCGGCATGCTGCTAAGCAACAAACATATGTCACATATGGTTGGCTCTGTGCCGTCCGCTTATGGTTGGCCCTACAATGCCACTTGTGGACTTGACGAAGCCCCACGGTTTTCATATCCCATTACAGCTGCTTGCCGAAAGCGGGAGAAGATAGGATCAGAACACACTAGACCAAAATGCTAAACATCTTAGCATTTAATTCCCTATCAAACAGTTGGAGGATTTTTAATTTAATTCACTTTTTTTATGAATATAATTTATTTATAATCTTACATTATAAATAAGTGAAATTTACTTAAAATAAAAAATAAAAAAAAATAAATTTATGTACTATAAGATTATGAGTGTATTATATTTATAAAAAATGTTAGTAAAATTAATAAGTACTGAAAGTTTAAATTACTTGTTGTAAAAAAATTTTATTATTTCTTCAAGTAAACCTCTCACTTATTATATAGTATAAACTTATAAATAAGTAATAGTTATAAAAAAAATAAAATTGTAAATAAGTAATAGTTATAACAAAAGATAAATAAAAATATCAAGCACCCTTTGAGATAGCACCACAATTTAATAACTTTGATCCCACTTAAAATAGAGAGGATGAGGATAGGGCATTCCAGAAAATGAAAAGGAGAAGTGCTAAACATATTAGACAAGATGAGGATAATTGTCGATGCAAGTAGCGCTGTGTTTTGACAAAAAGTTTTCTGGCACATACGGCGGAATCAACAAGTATGTAAGCAATCCCCTCATCATCCACTCCCAAAAGGGAAAGTGTTCTTACACTATAATGGGAAAATGTTCTTACATTGTTTATCCCCTCATCATGACTAATTTTAAAAATTGAAAATTTCTTTTTGGTGTAAGCTTTCAAATGGTGAACGTGTGATTATGAATTTTTAGTTTCAGCCAGGTCAAGATTCGTTTCTTAATTCTTATAAAATAAAAAAATAATTTGAAGAGTCTTGTTACAAACGTAAATGCTTCGCATCACATTTTACCTATTAACATAGAAGGGGTTCAATGTACACCAAAACATGTTGGGAGAGGCAAAAACAAATGTACACCCAAAAAAAAAAAAAACAAAAGAAAAGGCTCAATTCTTCATTATGTTGAGTTAAAATATTATTTAATGTTATTGTACCTGGCGTCATTGGGTTATGACACGCATTTGGGTATTGGAAAGAGATAGATAAAATAATTAGTGATTAGATTGATTTTAAATGAATTTTATCTGTAATGTTAGGGTTAGAAATATAGTAAAACCCATATTAAGAGAGACTTTAATATTTGATATGATTATACAAATGATTATCGTTAAAATATTTCTGATCTCATAGTGGTTGTCTACTCGACTATTATTTTGTTAAAAAAAAAAAAAAGAGTTTTGATTTAGCTGCTTTACACAAGCATCAAATCTGATTAACATTATGCTACCCAATGTGGAATTGGAAAAAGGAGGCGTGGCGTCCTGCAAGACAACGCATGGGAGCAATTGGTTGGAGCATTAGTCAATGATTCTTAACATCATTTATCAGCTTAATTAATTATAAAGGATCTATGCTGTAAGCTGCTTTCTAGAGCCGTATTAGATGTTTGCATACTTTGTATTAATGAAATCTGTCGATACGTCGCTGTAAGATTGTTTTATCTTTTTCCAAAGCTAGGGGACCAGCCATTATGGTTAGTTATTTTGTTTCTAGTTGATTAACTAATGCAAACGAATGGCATCTTTTGGAAGAGTAAGGAGACTTAAAGCCTTGAATCCGCTAAAGTGAATGGAGACACTCATTCCACAAATACATACATACATACATACATACATATATATATATATATATATATATATATATATACACACACACCAGTATATAGTTTTGATTATGCAAGTAATTAATTACATCAACATTTAATGTTTAATTTTGAATCTTAGATTTTTATTCACATTAAAATTATTAACTTGCATTTAGACTTTTTTCTTGAAAGTTTAGAAAAATTGTGATGCAATTATATAAATTTCTTTGGTTCATTATGAGGCCCATTGAGCAATCAACTATATAACAGAATACCTCTCTTCTCTCGTAAGTCTCACATCATCTCTTTCTAAAATTAAAACTGATACTTCTAGAATAGAAAGATTGAGAGACTAATTATATAAATGTGTTTGTAAATCTATAAGTCTTATCTAATATTCCCATTAAAATGGGAAAACCTCCCCTCATCTACAATTAGAAAGGCAATTACATTGATTCTTTTCTCAATTAATAAATAAAAGATACAAAATTTTCCAAAAATTAAGAAGTGAAACTTGCAGCGATTATTTAATATAATTATAACATCTTCCTACTATATCATCAAAATTTACAGAAAATAGATTGTCGTGTAGCCTCTCTAGCGAGAAGAAACATTTCGAGAGGAAAGGAACTCACATATACCTAGAATTGAGAAATTGTTCGAATTTATGGTTGTACATATTTGCAACATCTAAACTTACGTAGTTGTCAAGCTATTGTATATAAATAATTACTTCGAAAGACTAATAAATTAATGAGCAAAATTATATAACTGCACTTACGAAGTAACATATTCTCATCCAATAATATACAATGTATCTATTTTTTTAATAAATTATATTATCTAATAGTTCAAATTATTTTGTTGTTATTTTAAAACTACTATTATGAAGACAAAGATTTTTTTCTAAATCAAATTCTAAAAATTAATAGGCGGTAGAGACTATAAATTATGTTTTATGTGTACTATACATAGCTATAAGTTAATATGATTGAAAACTCAAAACCCACTTGTCCTGCCTCATGATACCATTACTTTGACTGGAATCATTTAAATGATGTGTTCAATAATCATATGCTATTAGGCTTAATGGTTTTCCATTCATTCGTAACATAACAGTCCTTATAATAATTTATGATGCAGAACAGTAACCAAAAGATACATATATATCTTCATCAATTGTCTTCCGGCGTCCAAGCAAACATAAGATTGTTAGCTAATTAGAAGTTGCAACTTACAACAACTGTCTTTAATGGAGACAGTGAGAAAAAGAAACCAAAGGATGGAGTTATGCGGTATCAAGTTCCATTGAGGACAAAACACATGTTTTGTTAGGCATCAATTTAAGATTTTAGCCTTACTAATATCCTTAATGAATCTCTCTCTCTTTCTCCATCACCCCAGCCAGAGCCTAGAACATGCAAAAAGCCAAAACTCTTCTATAAGCGGTTATATTAAATAAGAGTAAAATTATGTGATTTCATATAAGTAGTAACTAATAATTACACAATCTCATTTAATAATATCTGATAATTTTTTTTTTATTTTTTTATAAATATAATCATCAAATGCTCGTATCACTTTAATTATTTTGAAGATATCTAGAGAAAACCACCAAATTTTTTCCCAGACAATATTGACCAGCGCATGGAAGTGATAGGATTGCATCGACATGTGAAGAGGATAAGAGAGAAGCCATGCCATGCCAGTGGATTGGAGGGTTTTGAATTACAAAACGCATTGGTAACAGTAATCGAATAAATGTGTGTGGTTAGGGTTGAAAAGAGATCAAAAGCAAACATCTTTGGACTTTCTCTTCTTCGCTCTCTCTCTCTCTCTCTATCTCTCCGTGGTGGCAATATTATAATAATAGAGATTGACCAATAAGGGCAACGCCCACATCTATTCCATACGTAATGCAAATGTCCTCTTTCTCGCTATAAAAGCCCCGACACAACATCCCTTTCTCCATGTACTCACACAAACAGCTAGAGCTTAATAAATAAAGAAGTACATATGTTACAGTATTTTGGAGCAGTGTTCTCATAAGTTTTGCCACTTTAGGGTTTTTGATACTCGTTGACAGGATGTAGACTTAGTAAAGGCTGATGCTAACTGCCTCATGATGATGAATCTATGAGTTGACCGTTTCCAATCAAAGGGTAAACGACGGAGGTGACAGAAGAGAGTGAGCACACAGGGTACTTTCTTGCATACTTAGACTCATGCTTGAAGTTCTGCGTGCTCACTCTCTGTCTGTCACCCCGTCACACGCATTCTCTGTCTCTTTTTTTCCCCCACCCCTTTTTTTGTGTTATTCTGTAGTGCAATTAATCTTTGCAAATGCATGATTTTGTTTGCTACATGCCCATATGATTTTGTTTGCTATCACTCAAAGTGATAGTTTGGATGGTGATCAAGTGTACGTTTTATATAGTCGATTCAGATTCAAATCTTTTCGTTATGCAATCCTTTTGGTTTAAAATATTAAGTGTCCTTACCTTAATGTGAGCTTGAGAATTTGGTGGTAACTGACTATAGCACTTAGATTCGACAATCACTGAGTGGGTTGTGGAGAAGTCACGCTCGAGCCTATCAGTGTTTAGGTAGTAGGGTCTTTATATGAGAGAGATTGAATGTAGATGTTAATGGATAATCCTCAATTTCGACCTACAAGTGTGATGACCTCCATACTGACGATCTACCTTTTGTTTCGGTCAAAAAAGAAAAAAAAGATCTAACTCGGTTTTGTTTTTAGTTTAATATATATCATGCCTGTAAAGCTTCATTACATTACAGTCCCTGCAGCCACTTCCTCCTTTTTCTGGCCGCCTAATTGACACCAATTGATTTAATCATCTTAAGCGGTCATGAGAATGAAGCTTGCCATTAAAAAGGAGATCCTTCTTAGGGATCCTCCATCCATTTCAGTTGCCTGTTGTTTGTGAGAGCCTAGATCTGAGTTATAGCTTGTCAACACTCAAATCAAAAGTGAGCAAAACATATGTGCGCTATGGATCTTTAATTTGCTTGGATGCAGTAATTTCATCTGTATTATTATTAAAATTGTTATTATTTTGGGCTTTTAGTAAATGGATTTTCTTTCATGGTGCTGTACGCTATGGGTGATCCTAAATCGTTCTTCAGTCAGCTGGTATGGTGGATCCTAGAGTGAATCAAGTTTACAATGTACAAGACACATAAAGGGGTTTGGTCTTTTGTGTGTGTATTATAAATCTTCACTCTCTCCTTTTTTTTTTTCCTCTGGAAAATTCTCTTTTGGGTTAAAACATATCTAGAAAGCCCTTGAACTATAGAGATGAATGTATTTTGTTTTGTCCAAGAGTTTTACCAAGAACACATAAAAAATAATCATAAAGTAATAGCTATAGAGTAGTCATAAGAATGAGTTTAGTCTCTAATAAGTAATTAAAAATTTAATTTTTTTTAAATTAAATTTTAAATATATTTAATATTACTCTAAATATACTTAATATTATTCTAAATTTTAATTTCAATTTTTTTTTACTAAAACAGTTTTTCTACTGTCTATGGCTATGTTATGATTATTTAATTTCTATGTCTTCCAAGCTTTTCCTTTTGTCCAAATATAACTAAATGAAGGTAAAGATTTGTCTTTTTTCTTACAGTAGCTGTGTTTGGTTTACCTGTTAATCGAGATGATCCATTATGAACAGGTGTTGTCCTGAAAGGAAAACTTTTAGGTGGAATTATTGGACGAGAAGCTGGAACTTATAATTACGTGCAATTGTCCACAGTCATCTATTATCAAGTCCAAATTTTGTTTTGTGAATTTGCAAGGAAGTAATATTTTATGGTCACAAGCCCCAACGTTGTTAAATTAGTTAAAAGGATTCGGATGTAGCAGATCTAAGTGTAGGGATTAAATTTATGAATTACCGTTTAGTGCTAGGAACGTTGTAATTATTTAAGGTCTGTTCGGATAGGTTGGAGTCTTTTGTTTTCTGTTGTATTTTTCACAACGCGTTTGATAACTGTTGTCAGTTGCTGTTTTCTCTCTAGATTGTAAAACCATTTTTCATCTCAGGCAACACCATTTTAAAAGCAACAAAAAGACGTTTTCACTTCTGAAGATAACAAACTTTTGCTGACTTGTTTTTGGTTATTGGGTCTTCAACTCTTCTTCTTCTTGTACACTCACACTCTGCTGCCATCTCTTGATTTGTTCTTATTGTTCTTGAAAATCAAAGTGGTTGGGTTTGTGGTTTCCCTTTCCTCCTTCTTTTTCTTCTTTGTCGTTGTACACCACCGCCGTTGTTGCCGGCATTGCCGCCGTCGCCGCCGTTGCTGCCGCCTACCTTCTTCTTCTTCATTTCAAGGTATAATGATATGATCATATCTGATTTTGCCTTGCTCTATCCTTTTGATTGCGCGATGTATTTGCTCTGCAACAGCAATTTTTTATGTCATTTTCATGCTGCTTCTCCCTCTATGTTCTTCGCTTTTTTCTGTTTTTGTAATTCGACTTCTTTGTGTTGAAATTAAAACCCTAGCTTGTAATTGAAAAGAAATAACTCAGATTAACAAGAAGAAAAATTGGAGGTTTTGCGATTAGACTTTCAGATTATACTGTTTCTCCATCCACTATTTAGCATTTTTTTGAATGGCAGCCACTGCATTTTCATTGATCTTCATTCAGTCTCACATCTCTCTGTTAATATTCGTTGTACATGTGTTTAGTCATGTTCTTATAGCGTTCTAATTTTGTTGATTTGATTCGATTTGCCGTATGTGACTTTTGGCCTTCTTTGCATGAGATTTGATATTGATCTTTTGTGCGTGGTCCCAAATCTTGTTGGGCATGTTTGTTTTTGTTGTTCTTTGGTGGGAATTCAATATATCGTGTGCATGGTTGGTGTTTGATCAAATTTTAATCTGGTGGAGCTGTTGATTTGTACTCACAAAATTGATCTTTTCAATCTGGGTAATCATGCATTTGTCTATTGATTTGTAGATGGAGGCACCCTTTGGGGTGTTGTTGTTGGGTATGGCTTATAGACATCAACAAGTTTCTAAGTGTAGAGATTGGATGGTACTTTGCATCTGTGTACCATCCGAATATGATTGTTTGATGTTAGGTTTATGTGGAGCCATCTCTTGCGGAGGGCTGAAATGTGTTATGCTTTTATTTTCTCCTCTTAATTACATTGTTCTTTATCAGATGATTGACTGAGGTAACTTCTACATAGCATAGGCCTAAATGTGTTATATTTGGGATTCACTTGGCTTAACCTTCTAAGCATGTTATGGTTTTCATGTTGAGATTGTGATGGGACTTGAGGAGGAATTTGGCATCAGCGTTGAAGAAGAGAGTGCCCTAAACATTGCAACAGTTCAAGGTGCTGCAGCTCTTATTGAAAAGCTTGTTGCAAAGAAGACTACTTAGCGAACCAAAATTAAGACTGGAGAATTTTTCTCCTTTTTGCTTTTGTCACTTTTTAACCTGTTGCAGATGAAGTGCTAGGCAATCTTGTTTTCAACTGTTTGTTTTTGTCTGTTTCATCTAGAAAAACCCATGGTTGCTGAGTTGCAAGTTATGAAACTATGGTATGGATTTTCTCAGTCCAAATATTCTTCATGTGATCATATTTGCTTCAGTTTTACATTAACTGCTTAATTATGCACCAAAAAAACAAAAAAAAACATTAACTGCTCCCTTATGCACCCCAAAACAAAAAAAAAGAAAAAAGAAAAAAAACCCGCTTCCTCTGCCCCTGTTATGATCCTTAGACTAGAGATAAACTGGAGACTGTTTAACGATGGAGTTGTTTAGCAAGAAAGCAGGGAGAAGTATGCCTTTAACCCAGAAAGCATGGTTTCTCAAATGCCTTCATATGATTTTAATAATTAGAGATATGTTATTAAATTTCTAGTTCTAATTCAAATATGACCTGTCAATTTTTATTGGTAACAAATGAATATAACAGTATGGCTTAAAAAATAAATCTTTTTCAGAACACAAAGTAATTATTATTATCAACAAAACAAATTAGGCAACAAACAACACTAAAATATAACAAACAACACAAACAAAACAACATACAACAGAAATTAACAACAAAAAACTAAAAGCGTATCTAAATAAGCCTTTTGCTTCATTTCTTGGACGCAGTGTCAACGGTCTCCAAAAAACTGTATGACACCATCTTTGTTTTCATATATATATAGTCATGCATTCACGATTCTAGTCTATCTTTTCATTGACATGTTCGGTGGTGCAACAAATCATGGAAAGGATCGCGATGATGTTAACCTTCTAGCTTACTTATTATCGATCGGCTGTGAAGGAAGAAAGCAACCGGAAAACCTGGTAATAATAAAATAAATGCAATTCTGTCAAATATCATGGAATTACTGGTAGCCTGTTCAAAAAAAAAAAAAGAGTAACTAGAAGGGGTGCTTTTATTATTGCTGTTTTTTTTTTTTTGGCTTTTGTGGCCATTTTTCTGGCCAGCCGAAGTAGAATAATGTGAAGGAAAAAGAACGTTTGATTGAATTCAAATAGGTAAGCTCTGCCACCAAAGTAGGTGAAGCAATCTTGATTTTGTTCCCATTAGTATATAAGCGCTTTGATCTACTGAAACAGTCAATTTATTTCTTCTCTTCGTTCGTTCTTTTACGGAGGTATCTCATCAACCCAGACTGATTCGAATTGCATCCTTTTTTTTTCAGGTCTTCCTTCGGCATCTGGAAGGCTTCATTGGGTTCGAATTGCGTACTTACACATGTAGTTCATGAGTTTGGTTCAAGTAATTGTCGCCATATGAGAAAATTCAGTTAATCTGGACAATAAAATAATTAAAAGGTTCAGTTAATACCGAAACAGTTTCATTCAAATCATGTACCATGGATAACTTTTTAAAGTGAATGACAAAGCTAAAAAGAAAGATGGTATAAACTAGGAAAAGAGAAATAAAGGAAGAAAGAGGGGGACGCTGTGCGACAGAAAGCGGAGGGGGGCACACCACTTCAGCCTATTCTGACGAAAAAAAAAACTCCTGAGTAGCTATTGAGGCCTACAACTTACACGAAAAACGCTACTGATATTTGTCATGGTCAATATTTTGCTTAAATGGATAATGTTTGACCGCTATGTGGTGGAGATAACAAGAGAATGGCAAAAAAGGCAGAAGAATCAATTGCAGAATGAACATGAATGATGGAATTCTAAACCCCCCCACCCCCCCCACCCCCCCCCCCCCCCCCCCCCCAAAGTAGGTAAATATTAAAAACCACGCAAACATTGGGGCGAAGTTAACATAAAAAAAAAAAAATCTTTAATTTTATATAAAGTAATAAATTTAATACTAATTTTAAAAAATAAAAATTTATTTTTCATAAATTTTTTTTGTAACAAATGTAATATGCTGTAATTTTCTATAAATAAAATATGTTTGTTTCGATAGCATGTTTATAAAAATATGTCCATCTTGATGACATAACAATAATACACATAAGTACCTAATAATATATATGATTGTCACGTCATTAAAATAAAAAAAATCTATTTAAGAGATTTCACATTATATTAGATTTATTACAAAAAAATTTAAATTATATTAAATTATTACTTTTTAAAATTGATACTAAATTTATTATTTCACGCAAATTAATGATTTTTTTTATATTAACCCTATAATAGGTATATAAAATCTTGGTCCTAAACCTTTGTATATTTTTATAATTGGATTTTCAATCCTTTTAAGTTTTCATATTGCTCCTAAAATTTTTAAATTATTTTAAAATGTGTACTTTATCAGGATGGAAAACAATCAAACTATTAAATATGTACGTTAACCAAACGATAAACGCTTGATTGCTTTCTTTCAAAAAAAGGGTTTTATAGAGGATTTTAAAGAAATAAGACCGGCAAGAAAATACAAAAAAAAGAATCAATTTTATAAATGTGTTACGGTATAGGACTTCTTTTTTTTTCGTTTCCCGATATGATAATATATTTATTTCTCCTTGGTCTGACATTTTGAATGATGTTTTGCACAAATTCCACCTCTAAAATTCAAATCAAAGGTCATGAATTAATTTGTACAATTGAATTATCTTTTGCAAAAATTTTCAAATGGACGATTAAATTCGCGGAGTCCGGTTACGAACTTAAATTCTTCACGTCGCATTTTACCTTCCAACAGAATAAGGCTCTTTAGGACCAAAAAAAAAAGAAAAAAGAATAAGGCTCAATTTTAGGCTTGATTGCAGTCCAGTTCTAGTCTGATTCTAATATTTTCGGTTAATTAGAGGTCTAGTTCTGATTTTGATTTTGGTTCTGAATTTCATCTTGGATCACATGGTTCAATTTAGTTCAATTCAGACTTTAAAAATTTAAGAATCGAATTCAATTAAATTAAATAAAATTTTTTTAAATAATTATGGGGTTTAAAATTAATTAAATATTAATTAAACTACATGAGTATCCTTTTTAAGATTTAAAAGAATAAAAAATCACCGTAATTGATTTCCTTTATTACTTTCACTTACTATTTATCTCGATCTTACTTTCAGCATATAGTCTTAGTTACTTCCAGTTATTTAGCCTGTTACTGCAGAGGTGGATCTTTCGTTATAAAGTAGTATAATTCTTCATTTACAGGTGCACAATTATTTTTTACATCCTTAGCTTTGCCTTCGACCAATCATCGAAATACGCATGTGCATCTAACGATTATGAGTGCTTTTATTAAGGATATTTTCTCCTACTCTAATTAACAGCAACGGTTGAGACTAAAGTTCTAAACTGTTGGTTGAATTGCTAATTTCATAGTTCCTAAAAGAAAGAATCGAGACTTAATCGCCCCATGACCAACCAGTGTGGCCCGTTTTGGTTAATAGTTGATCTGATTTTAGTCCGATTTCCATTTGAATCGAATAAGTGAATAAGTGGTCACCCCTACCTAGTTCTTAAATGTTTTAATTTAAAATATTTTTTTATTGTACTTTTTTTAGAATGTTTTTATTATAGCCGGCATCATTACTTTATGACGCGTGCATTTTGCTAGTGGAGAGAAACGATAAATTAGAGCTCTGATTTGGCTGCTTTGCACAAGGATCAAATCTGGTTGACATTATACTACTCAATGTGGAATTGGAGAAGGCATGACGTCGTGCAAGACAACGCATATAAGTAATTTATCAGATTAATTAATTATAAAGGATCCAAGCTTTAAGCTGCTTCTAGCGCCGTATTAGATGTTTTCATAATTTGTGTTAATGAAAATCTGTCAATGTGTCATTGTAAGATCGTTTTATCTTTTCCCAAAGCTAAGGGACCAGCCATTATGGTTGGTTATTTCGTGTTGATTAACTAATGCAAAGAAATGGCCGCTTTTGGAATAGGATAGTTAAAGCCTTGAATCATGTGACGTGAAAGGCGGTACTCACCCCAAAATAGGGATAAACACTTTTTTGGTCCTAAACCTTTAAGTTTTTTTATGTTTAAGTCCTAAACCTTTTTGACATTTCATTTGAGTCCTAAACCTTTTGATTTCTTACTACATCAGTCCTTTAAATTACAAAAAGTAGTCAATCTATTAATAAATGAGTTTAACTTAATAAAAATCATTTTAAAAAGGTTAAATATATGAATTAAATATTTTTTTCATCAACAAAATATGCATATTAAATATTTTTTTAATCAACAAATATATGAATTAAATAGGTAACATACATATTTTTGACAGAAAAGACATTCAATTTATATATTTAATCTTTTTTTAAATAATTTTTTGTAAAGTTAAAATCATTTTTTAATAAATTGATCACTTTTGATAAACAGAGAGACTGATTTGGTAGAAAATCTAAAGGTTTAGGACTCAAATGACATGTCAAAAAGGTTTAGGACTCAAACGTAAAAAAACCTAAAGGTTTAGGACCAAAAAAATGTTTATCCCCCCCAAAATAGGGGGGATAAGAAACCATTAAAAACTAATGTGTGCTGCACAACTTCTAACCATAGTGATGTGTGGCGTGCGTGAGAGAAAGAGGGAATTATTAAGTCTCTCGGAGGATACTTGAGTGGTGAAAATTTTAAACTTTTACATTCAAAGTCTTCAGTTCTCGTCCAAAAAAAAAAGAGATACGGGGTTTGTGAAAAATAGGAGAGTTATCATATTATGTAATACTCTTAAATACAGAGAGTATAGAAAAATATATACAAAGAATTTCGTTTCAATAAAGATAGAAGGATGATGAAAGTAATTTTTCCTTTAAAAAGATCAATTAAAATTTATAGGGAGAACTCCTCCGGATAAAAAAGAAAAATTGAAAATTGTCAAAGAAAACAAAATTGTGATGATTTTTATCAATTATGATAAACTTCAACATAAGTGGGGATTATATGAGCAAAAAAGGAGATCTTTAGTCTCTATTAAGGTATGTAAGATAATTGCGCACCGATAATATTGTATGGCACTTAAACAAAAGACAACATATAAACAGTGGACTTTATAAAAGGAGTGAGTGTGTGTAACCAAACAAATGAAAAGGGAAAAATCAAATATGAAAATGAAGGTAGACGTAATACTTGTCATAAATAAGAATAAGATAAGAAAGTTTATGATGATTGGGACATACTTAAATTATTAATTCTTATCCTAAACAAATGCAAACAAAGAGCTTGAGAGCCTCTAATAAGAAAAATTTTAAACGAACCCCTGTTTGAACTTGACATCTAGTCTAGCTCATGACAGAAGGAATGATATGGTAAAAGGGATTAATTCATTTGATTGATCCTATGGTTGTTTTTCAGATCCAAATTAAAGTTAGTGGAGTTGAGTGGTTGGGTTTTTATGTACTAAATAATAAAAGACTAAGCACGTTTTACATGTACCATGACTATGAACTATGTTTTATATGTACTACAAATAACTATAAATTAAAATGATTGAAATCAATTCAAAATCTAGTTGTCTAGAATCATCTTATTACTATACTTTGACTGCGATCATTTAAATCGTGTGTTTAATAATTACATGCCATTAGGCTTAATGATTTTGCCATTCATTTGTACCAAACTTACAAAACATGATGCAGAACAGTAACAACCACACACACACACACACACACACACACACACACACACACATATATATATATCTATATTTCTAATTTCAATATAGAAGATTTCTATTCATGTAACTGTTGAATATACTTCACTGTACAATTTGATATACACATGGCCGTACACTTAATAAGAGTGATACAAAGGAAAGCAACAAAAGATGTGGAGAGTCAAATGGGGTGGCTCATTCGCTAGCTTGAATTGCTTTAACTAGTAATTCTGACATGTTATCTTTTAAGTTCTGTTTACATCATGTTTTTGAACTTCTCAAAGAAGATGTAATGTAAGTCTGTTGGATCATGAATGAAAACATATTCATCTGCTTGCTAAAAAACAAAAAAAAAAAAGGGTGCGAATTGAGAAGCTAAGATCAGTTCTGGTCCCATTCTGTTGACATATATATCTTCATCAGTTGTCGTCTGGCATCTATATATGCAAACAGAAAGATTGTTCGATACAAATTACAACTTATAATCATTGTCTTTATAGTTTCCAAAGAACATTAAAAATAAAAAAGAAACAAAGTGCAGAATTAATGTTGGATCAAGTTCCATTGACTTTTAAACACAGTCCTTGCTACTAATCCTTGTTTATCTCTCTCTGTCTCTCTCTCGTCCCCATGACCAACAGGAGCCAGGAACATGCAAAAAGCCAAAACTCCTCTATAGGGGGCTAATTAAATTAAATAAATAAAACAGATAATGTAGACCAGAGCCTGCATGGGAAGAGATAGGATTGCATTGACATGTGACATGCCATGCCCAGTGGATTGGAGGGTTTTGAATTACAAGAAGCAATGGTGACAGTAGTAGAATAAATGTGTGTGGTTGGGGCTGAAAGAGATATAAGACATCAAAAGCAATATCTTGTTGGGGTCACTTTTGGACTTTTCTCTTCTTCTTCTTCTCCTCCTCCTCCTCTCTCTCTCTCTCTCTCTCTCTCTCTCACTGGTGGCAATATAATAACGGAGAGCAACCAATAAGGGCTACGCCCACATTTATTCCATACGTAATGCAAATGCTCTGTTTCTTGCTATAAAAGCCCAGGCACAACACCCCTTTCCCCAACACTAAGGCACAGAGCTTAGCGGATACAGAAATACATATGTTACAATATTCTCATAAGTATTACTTGTTAAGGAATTCTCAAAACATAAAGAGTTGTCCGCTTAATTAATTTGATAGTTATAAAACACGTCTATTGATAAAGAGACATAATAAAAGAGTTATGTCTATTGAATTTAAAAGACGTATCACTTGACCGAATCGATACCAACTTAATCTTTTTATAAGTATGTAAATTGGCCATTAATATAAATATAAATAAGATAAAAAAATTTATATATTTTTTGAGAGTAATTTTTAAATAATACAACTACTTTCGACAGCGTAATTTCAGTATTATAAACTACAATTAAGTGTACTTTATTTTATTTTGTTAGAGAATTCGCATAAAACTTATATTACATTTAAGTGGAGACGAATTTTATTTTAAGAAAAATGAGATTATTACACAATTTAAAACAAATTCTTTCATATTTCAATATACCTTCTTTCTGATTCTAACATTACTAGAATTAATGGGTTTCTAATACTAGTTCAGAGGATTTAGAGTTAGTAGTGGCCAATGCTAACTGCCTCATGATGATGAATCAATGATTTGACTGTTTCCAATGGAAAGGGTAATATTGGAGGGAGGTGACAGAAGAGAGTGAGCACACAGGGTGCTTTCTTGCATATATAGTTACATTCATGCTTGAAGCCCTGCGTGCTCACTCTCTGTCTGTCACCCCTTCACTCTCTCTCTCTCCCTCCTCCCCTCCTTTTCTTTCTGTCACCCCCTCCTATGTATATATATATATATATATATATTTTTTTTTTTTTTCTGTGTTATTCTGTAGTGCAATTACTCTTTGCAATTGCATGATTTTATTTGGTACATGTCCATATAATTAAAAGCATCAATTGATTAGATCTCACTCGGTTTTTAATTTGGTATTTACCTGCAGCTGCTTAGTCCATTTTTGAGCCACCCAATTGGCCCCAATTGAATTCATCATCAATGAGTGGTCAGGAGCATGAAGCTTGCCTTTAAAAGAAAAAAAAAATGAAAAAAGAAAGGACATCCTTCTCAGGGATCCCCACAGATCCCTACATAAACTCACATCAAAATATATAGTGAGCGAAACATATGTGCGCTATGGATCTTTGCTTGGATGCGGCCATTTCATCTGTATTATTATTATTTTTTGTTTTGCTGTTATGGGCGGCCGTAAACAGTTCTTCATTCGCTGGTATATATGGTGGATCTTAGAGTAAATCACGGTTACAAGGTACAATATAATTGAGGGATTTGGTCATGTGTGCGCGTATTACAAATCCTTACTCTCTTTCCTTTTTCACTCTCTGTGGAAAATTCTCTTTTGTGGTGAAACATATGTAGAGAATCCTTGAACGACAGAGATGAGCAAATCTTGTTTTTTCCACATATAAATGAAGGTAATGATTTCTTTTTTTTTTTTTTTTACTATTATGGTACCCATGTTTGGCTTACCGAGATATTGGAAAGGACTCGGTCAAAAAAAGAAGATATTGGAAAGGACAGTGATAGGTACAGTGATAGGTACACCGAGCTTGTAGTTTCGAAACGTGCACCAAGTTATTAAAAAATTGTTTTGCATCTTTTTTCTTTTAATTTTAAATTTAAATTTAAATATAAATAAGTGTGTCATTTTAAAATATAAAATATAAATATTATATAAAATTTATTTTACTAATATAATAGAAAAAAAAAAAAAATATATATATATATATATATATATATATCTGTGTGTGTGTCTGTGTGTGTGTATCTATCTTTTTTGTATTAACAAAACGAGCTAAGAAATTATAATTACTTGTAATTGTTCGCTGTCATTTAATTTATTATCTGATTCAAAAATATTGATTTTTGTACGTAGGTGCTGTTAACGGATTAGCTAGATATCTGTGCATATCTGTTTGTTAGTGTTGTTATCAGGCTGTTCTCTACACTGTATAAATATTGTATGGCTTCAACATTGCAGCTTCAACATCAATGCAACAGAGAATTCCTTCCATATTAAACCTTGACTGGTGCCTCATCAACCCAGACTGGTTCGAATTGCATACAGACATATATGGTTCATGCGTTTGGTTCAAGCCATTGACGCGATGTGAGAAATTTCAACTAATGTGGACAACAAAGTAATTAAAAGGTTCAGTTAATACTGACACCGTTTCATTCAACCATGTAAACCATGTATATGTAAAACTTTAAACTGTATTTGAGATTAAATAAATTGAGTAGAAAACATTCCTTCAATTATATTGATCAACAAAATAAATCGTAGAGACTAGAGACCTGTCAATTATTGATTCTTATCCAACTTTCTTCCAAAGATAGTAACTGTACTAATTTAAATTCAAATTAGCTAGCTATCTTTAAGTGGTTGTGATTAGTAAATAATTATTCTTTATTTATTTATAATTATTACCTTAATATATAATAATTTATATTTATCGAGTAGTTATTCTTTATTTATCTGTAATTATTATTTTAAAAAATAAATAATTTATATTTATCTTTTTACTTATTTCTTACCTTGTAGGCCATCTTAAAGATAATTTAACAGTATCATGGATAAATTTTGATAGCAAATGAGAAGGAAAGACGGGCGGTATAAACTAGCGAGAGAAATAGAGGAAGAAAGTGGGGGAGGGTGCAGCGAGAGAAAGTTGAGGCCAACATACCACTTCAGCGTATTCCGATCGATGAAAACAAATTGCTGAGAAGTTATTGAGGTTTTCAATTTCTGACTTCTCTTTTTTTTTTTTTTAGCGTTAATATCAGTTAAAAAAAAAATTGAGTACAATCTTTCAATTTGAGTTTAGGTTTGTACTCAAATTTGAAGTATTTGTTTTTCATTTTAAAAATTTGGGTGGCTGGGTACTCAAAATTAAATATTTGAGTGCAATTTCAACGATTTAAATACAATACTCAACTTTAGAGTATTTGTCATTAATTTTGAAAATTGAAGTAGTTAGGTATTCAAAATTAAAAATTTAAATATAATTTGTCTAAATCAAATACAAATTTTACCTGTACTTGTACTCAAATTTTGAGTATGGATACAAAACTTTAAAAATTTAAATAGATAGGTACTCAAAATTAAAAATTTAAGTATAATTTTTTTAATTTACACACAATTATTATACTTGTACTCAAATTTAGTGTGTTAATACTTAAATTTGACAATTTTAGTAGTCAGGTACTTAAATCTAAAAATTTGAGTCTATTATTATTAAAATTTGGAGTATTTATACTTAATTTTAAAAAATGGAGTATCTAGATACTCATTATTAAAAATTTTAGTACAATTTCTTCATGTTTTTTTTCTTTAGGGAAACACAATTTCTTCAAGTTAAATACAATTATACCTATACATAAATTTAGATTATTTATTTTAAAATTTTGAGTAATTAGGTATACTAATTAAAAATTTGAGTCTGCACTCAAATTTAAAGTATTTGTAATTAATTTTGAAAATTGAAAATGCTATCTAAGTATTCAAAATAAAAAATTTAAGTGCTCAATTTTAAAATTTTGAGGAACTAAGTACTCAAAATTAAAAATTTAAGTAAAATTTCTTCAGTGTAGTTAAAATTTCTTAAATTCGAGTAATTTTTTTAAATTTAACCGACTTGAATTCAAATTTTTATTATTTGTCGAATTTCCCTTCTGATGATACCAACGTGGTGATATTAATTATGTTAAACTAAAACTATTAATTTTGGTTTCTTTTCACATTTTCAACTTTATTTTTAGGAACTCCATTTTCTATCATATAATTGATCTTTTTATCTCTCAAAAAAATTTATTTTTATTTTATTTTATTTTATTTTCAAATAAATCATATTAAGTGTTATTCTAAAAGGAACCGGTTGCCCAACCAGGCAACTGGTTGCCCTCTTTGCCTTTTTTTGGCGAGTTTTTTCGACTCATTTTTTTAATAATATCTTATGTTTTGTTTTGAACCTAAAAAAGCCTTCTCCAACAAATTCCATAAGGCATATTATGAACTCATTACTATTAAATTCTTTTAACTCTACTCTTAAAGTGTTTAAGGCCCTGTTTCATTTTGCTATTATTGATATCTGATTGTTATTATTAATTATTATTGTTGATAAATAAAATAAAATTGAGTATTCTATTAAATTAACACCGGCTGATTGTTAAAATAGTAAACTGACTATTTAATATATTATGTCTTTATTTGAAAAATCTACTTTTAAGTCTTTTTGTAAAAACAACGAAAAAGAAAATTTAAAAGAAAAAAATTGAAATTCCTTTTTTTGAAATATTTAATTTTTTTACCCAATTTTTTCATTATTGTTTAAATTTTTTTTCAGAAAAAGATAAAACAATGACAAAAGATAAGCAAAAGAGGTTTATTACAGATAACAAAAGAAAGATTTTGAGGATAAAAGATACTATGCAGTTTCAAATCCCTTACAATCACTATTGCAGTTAATCTTGTAAAGAATTAAATAAAAAATATATAAAAAATAGAAAAGAAAATGTCGAACAATGCAGTGAAGTGTTAAGGGTAATTTAGTTAAAAAACATTTCTATGAAAAATGACTCAAGATTTTTTTTCAATCAGTTGTTATTTAGAGCAAAAAGCAATCACAACAGCAAAGTAAAAAATTTAACCAAACACATTTTCCCTTCTTTTTAAAAATAAAATGCAAATATACTCCTCTAAAAGCGAAACCAAGATCCCTAAATCACTCAATAAATTGAACTTAAAAATTTTAAGTCATAAGTTTTTGACATAGTAGACGTTACCACCTCTAGGTCATAAGTGTACAAACATTTTTTTTTCTTTTTTTTCTATTGGTAAGAAGCTATGTGTTTCATTTAGGATTCTACTCCAATGAACTTCCGAATGAATGAACTTGTCAGAATTTTATACATGAAATGTGATTGGATTTCACCTAACAGTTTAAGTTTTGATGGGAGTTGCTGTTTTTTCTTTTTTTTTTTTTTTTGTGGGGGGAGAGGGGGAGGGGGGGTTCATTGCCTTGATTCAGGGATGGTGGTCATGGAGACTAATTCTTGGTTAGTAATTCCAAATTATATATTAAAAATATATAAATAAAAAATCTGAGATTTTCTTAAAATAAACAAATAAAGAATTATGAAAAATTCCACAAGACATATTAAAATATAAATTTTTTGAAAACCGAAAGTTATATAGAAAAATCTAAATTTAAAAAAATTAAAATGAACAAAAATCAGGACTAAAAAAATCTAAAAACTTTTTCTTTCTCTCTCTATCACTCTCTCTTTCTCTCTCGTAAAAACAGAAAATTTAAGCAAAAAAAAATCAAAATTTTCAACAATTTAAAATATTCAAAAATGTCTTTCTTTCTTCTTCTTCCTCTCTCTCTTAGGAGCCAAGAATTTTTTTTATGGTTTTTATAGTTTTTCATTTTAATTTTCATTTTTTAAAATTCTATATTTTTAAAAACATTCAGCTTTTTAACAAAATTTGTTTTTAAAATAAAAATCTAGGATTTTTAAATAAAAATAGACTTTTTTTAAATAATATTATGATTTTTCAAAATCAATTTTTTGATTTATATACAAATAATTGTTTAAATAAATTCAAATGTCTTTAAATTTTGGGATTTTTTTATATTTTTGGGAGGTTTGGTCAAATTTTTTGAATTTTCAAATAAAATATTGAATTTTTTAAATAAAGAATCAATTTTTTATTAAAAAATACACATTGTCTAGTCGATATTTTGCTTACATGGGCAATATTCGACCGCTATGTAGTGGAGATAACAGAAGACTGACAAAAAAGGCCAAAAAACTAGTTACGAAATGAATGCAAATGATGGAATTCCAAATTAAAAAAAAAAAATCAAGTGGGCGAATATCAAAAAGCACCCAAACATTGGGGACAAAGTCATGCTTTTTGCTAATATTATAATGGATTTATGTAAAATATTAGTTTTAAACTTTTGTAAATTTTTATAATTGGGTTAAATCTTTTTAAGTTTGCATATTGTTCCTAAACCTTTAAAATTATTTACAAATATGTACCCTATTGGACGGAAAACATTCAAACTATTAAATATGTACGTTAACTAAAACGGTAACGGCTTGATTGCTTTCTGTCCAAAAATCCTTTTATAAAGGATTTTAAAGAAATTAGACCGATAAGGAAATACAAAAAAAAAAAGGAATCAATTATAAAAATGTTAGAACTTTTTTTTTATTCTTTTTGGCATTTCCCTACATTATAATAACCTATCTCTCCTTGGTCCGACATGTTCAATGATGATTTGCACAAATTCCACCTCTAAACTTCAAATCGAAGGTCATAAATTAATTTGTACGATTGAAATATCTTTTGCGAAAAATGGAGGAGCGTGTACATTCCAGGGTCTGGTTTAAACATAAATTCTTCACGGCACATTTACGTATTAACAGAAAAGGGGCTCAAGTTAAGACCTGATTACAGTTCAATTCTAGTCTGGTTCTAATTTTGAACTCTCAATTTTAGTTTTAAAATATCTTGAACTTTAATCGTAACACCCTTTGGATGGTTTGATCTGATTTCACTTAACCGGTAGTCCAGTTTTGATTCTAATTTCGGTTATGGATCTGGTTTTGGTTCATATTACTCTCCTATTCCAGTTCAATTTAATTCAATTCAAACCGGTTCAATTTCTAACTTCTTTTTTTAAAAAAAAAAAATGAAAATGTAAAAATTGAATTTCAATTAGACTAAAAAATTTTAAATAATTAAAGGGTTTAAACATGATTAAACATTAATTTGACCACCTATGTATCCTTTTTAAGATTTAAAGGAATCAAAACTTACATAATTTATTACCTTTAAAACTTTCACTTATCATTTATTTCGTTTTTACTTTCAATATGTAGTCTCAGTCATAGTTATTAAAACCGGCTCGGACACTGACCCGATTAGGCGACTGGATCAGTAGGTCATTAGTTCAACCAGTGGGTCATTAGTTCAACTAATGGGTCATTAATTTTTAAGAAAATGAATATATCAAATAATATATATAAATTGTTTGTACAATTTAGCACAATAACTACATTTTTACAAATTAAAAAGTAGTTTATACTAATCAAAATTTTGATAAAAATTCTTAAAAAACTATTTTTTAAGGTCAATTGTAACATATTATTTGATATATGAATAATATTAAATTATTGCATACAGAAAAATAGATTATAAAAAGTAAAAAATTATTAAATTGTATAAAAAATATTGTGTAATATTGTTTAGTATTATAAAAATATTATTTTTATCATTCACACAGTAAAAAGTTAAAAAAAATAAATTTTAGTATGTAAATATTATACAAATATTATTGTTCAAGTAGTAAAAAATGAAAAAAATTTATAATTTTTACTGTTTGAACACTGTTTATCATTAAAAAAATATTATTTTTACTGTTTATACAGTAAAAAGTGAAAAAAAAATTATAATTTTTTTACTATTTAACCATTGTTTATCATTAAAAAATATTATTTTTACTATTTATACAGTAAAAAGTGAAAAAAAAAATAATTTTTTATTATTCAAATGACCCGGTTACTGTTCATGCGAACCAGCCCGACCCAGTGCTTGGGTCACCGGATTACCTGTCCGACTGATCGAGTTGGTCCGGATTTAATAACTATGGTCTCAGTCACTTCTAGTTATTTGATCTACTCCAACAAAGGTGGATCCTTTATTATAAAGTTGTACAAATTTTCATTTAAATGTTTACGATTATTTTCTTGTATCCTTAACTTTTCTTTCGACTGATTATTGAGATACGCCTGTGCATCTGATGATGATGATGACAAATTCAAGTGCATTTCATGAAGGATATTTTCTCCTGCTCTAATTAACAGTTGCGGTTGAAACTGCGGTTCCAAACTGTCAATTGAACTATTTGTTCCGTGATTCTTATAAGAAAGAACTGAGACTGAACTGCCTCCTAACTGGCCAATCTAGTCCAATTTCGGTTATAGTTGGTCTGATTTCGGTCTAATATCGATTCAAACCAAACCGGTGATCACCCCAACTCAATTCTTAAATATTTTTATTTAAAATATTATTTATTTTTATTGTGCTTTTTTCAGGAATATTTTTTATTGTACTCTGTATCATTATTTTATGATGCGTGCAATTTGCTAGTGGAGAGAAACAATAAAATAGAGTTTTGATTTGGCTGCTTTACACAAGTATCAAATCCAATTGACATTAAACTACGGAATGTGGAATTGGAAAAGGCATGACGTCGTGCAGGACAACGCATTAGGAGCAATTGGTTGGAGCATTTGACAATCACTGAATCATTCTTAGCATCATTTATCGGCTTAATTAATTATAAAGGATCTGTGCTTTAAGCTGCTTTTAGCGCCGTATTAGATGTTTGCATACTTTGTATCAATGAAAATCTGTCGATAGGTCGTTGTAAGATCGTTTTATCTTTTTCCAAAGCTAATGGACCAGCCATTATGTTTTGTTATTTTGTTTCCGGTTTATTAAGTAATGCAAACGAATGGCATCTTTTAGAATAAGGATAATTAAAGCCTTGAATCCGGTAAGGTGAATGGTGATACTCACCCAAAAAAAGGGGAACAAGAAACCATTGGAAACTAATGTGTGCTGCACAACTTCTAATTGTAGTGATGTGTGGCAGGTATGAGAGAAAGAGAGAATATTAATTCTCTCGAAGGATACTCCGGTGCTGGAAAATTACAACATTTATATTTAAAATCTCGAATTCTTATCAGAAAAAGGTGAAAGGATGTTTATAAGAAAGATGAGAGCTATTCTATTATGTCAAGCTCAATATGTTTCCTAATGAAAAAAAATAAACGTCTTAAAGGCAGAGAGTAAAGAAAAATGTATACTAAGAATTTTGTTTTAATAAAGGCAGAAGGATGATGAAAGTTATTTTTCCTTTAAAAAGATAAATTAAAATTTATAGGGAAAAATCCTCCGGATTTAAAAAAAAAAATTGAAAACTGTCAAAGAAAACAAAATTGTGTTGATTTTTATCGATTATGATGAACTTCAACACAAGTGGGGATTAAAAGAGCAAAAAAGGAGATCTATAGCCTCTACTAAGGTATGCAAGATAATTACGCATCGATAATATTGCATGGCAGTAAAACAAAAGACAACATATAAACAGTGGACTTCATAAAATAAGAAGTGAGTGTGTGTGACCAAACAAATGAAAAGGGTAAAATAAAATATGAAAATGAAGGTAGACGTAATACTTGTCATAAATAAGAATAAGATAAGATCATTTAAGCTGATTTGGACATAACTAAACTATTAGTACTTATCCTAAGCAGATACAAATAAATGTGAAGTAGAGGTATTGGAAATCCTGAAACAGCATGAGAGCCATTAATGAGAAAATATTTTAGACGACCCTGTTTGAATTTGATTTCTAGTCTAGCTCTTAATAGAAGGAACGATATAGATAAGGGATTCATTTGATTGATCCTATAGTTGTATTTGAGATTTAAATTTAAGTTAGTGGAGTTGAGTAGTTGGGTTGTTATGTGTGGAAGTGCTAGACAATGGAAGAATATAAGCTATGTTATATATGAACCAGATGGAAATATAACGGAAGACTACAAATTATGTTTTATATGTACTCTGCATAGCTATAAATTAATCAATAAAGGTTGTGCTCCATATTTGTCTGGGTTTAGCTTTATAATTTTTTGTTTCAAATTTTTCTTTGAATAAAACGCCACCATCGGTGCTCTATCTTTGTTCTAAATTAATATGATTGAAGACAAATCAAAATTCACTTGTCTAGCCTCCTCTTACTACTAACTTTAATTGACTGCAATCATTTAAATCTTGTTCAATCTCTCTCTCTCTCTCTCTCTCTCTCCCTTCCTTCCTCTCCCAATAGGAGCCCAGAACATGCAAAAAGTCAAAACTCCTGTGTAGGAGGCTACTTAAATATATAAAACAGACAGAGATGAGATAGGCTTGAATTGACATGTGAAGATGATAATGATAACAGCGAAGCCATTCCATGCCCAGTGGATTGGAGGGTTTTGGATTACAAGGCGCCGCATTGGCAACAGTAGTAGAATAAATTTGTGTGGTTGGGGCTGAAAGATACGTAAGACATCAAAAGCAATATCTGTTGGCGGAAAATATACATACATGGCGGCAATAGCGGAGTTAAAAAATATTTTCAGTCAGACAACGACATATGAATTACAAACAAATCAGTCTTAAATAATTAAAATTATAAAAATTAATTACTTTAAATAAAATTAATATGATAAAAATGTCTAATTTAATATAATTAACTAATTAAATGATAAAATATTTAATTTCAGTATATAATAATAAATATATAACTATAATTTGAAAATGAGCTAATTAAATCTATTCTATACACACAAAATAAATTTATTAATAAATTTTAAATAAATTATTTTTGAGTTCCAACTATCTGATCTTATTATTATTAATAAAGTTGAAGTTATACAAGTTTTTAAATTAGTCTTTAGTGCCACTTGATTATGTAATTTGACTAGAAAAAAAAATCATACTTTCATAAACAAAAGGCATAGTACTATATATATATATATATATATATATATATATTAAGAGAGAAAAAATTCAAGACTAAAACTTATCAAATATTGGAATATCACATTTTTTTATCAGTAAAAAAAGTCTTGTTTAGTCTTTAATTTTTAAATAAATAGAAATATTTTTTAGTAGAAACAAAAGTTGAATATCCATGGAGAGCAAAGGTTTTTTTTAAGTAAGGACAAAATAAAATTTTAGTGAAATAACTTAAAATTTTCCCTCTAATTACTAAAAATTTGTAAAAGCGCAAATTCCTCCCCCCCCCCCCACCCAACCAAACCCCACTGCACGGTGGCAATATAATAATGGAGAGTGACCGATAAAAGCTACGCCAACATTTATTCCATTGGTAACGCAAATGCCGTCTTTCTGGTTATAAAATCCCCGGCACGGCACCCTTTCTCCATATACACAGAGACACAGAGGTTAGCAAATAAAGAAATAAGTTTGTTACAGTGTTTTGGAACAGTAATTCTCATAAGTACTCTTACTATAATTAATACGGTTTCTAATGCTAGTTGAGAGGATGTAGAGTTCAGTAGTGGTTGTGCTAACTGCCTCATGGTGAATCTATGAATTGGCTGTTTCCAATCGAAAGGGTAAACGATGGAGGTGACAGAAGAGAGTGAGCACACAGTGTACTTTCTTGCATATATACTTTAGATTAATTCATGCTTGAAGCTCTGCGTGCTCACTCTCTGTCTGTCACCCTGGCCGTCACTCTCTCTCTCTCTCTTCTTCTCTCTCCTTGCCTCCTCTTCTTTCTGTGTTATTCAGCAGTGCAATTAATTTTTGCAATTGCATGATTTTGTTTGGTACATGCCCATATCATTAAAAGCATCAGTTGATAAGATCTCACTCGGTTTTTTATGTGGTATGTATCATGCATGTATAGCTTTATTACTGTTACGCCATCAATGAAGTTGAACTTGAAGGTTATAATCAAATTGAAGCTATACCTGATGCCTTGACAATGGAACAAGGCAGGAATTCAGAAGCCAAGGAGGCAACCAACAGCTTCAGCAGAGGCAAAACAGCAGCTCCAACGGCAGCACAGTTCCCCTCCTCCAGCAGCCTGCAAGTTGCTGGTCAAAGGTCAACGAAGGTGGCTGCCATTTCCCTTCAACAACCAATCAGGGCATTTTCTTCACATTGTCTTTGAATAAAATCTTGGATAAAGAGGAAAATGGAGAAGAGAAAAATAACAGAGAATTATTTTTTATCTTTTTTTATGTTTGTAAAAAGATAATAGAAATAAATATATATTATTTTTTTATTTAAAAAATAGTGAAAAGTGAGTGAGAAAAAAATAAATTATATTTAAATAATAATTTTATCTTTCATAATAAATTTTATTTAAAAATTATGTCAAAAATAATTGAATTATTTAATAAATTTAATATGAGAATTAATAAATTTCTTCTTATTCTTATAATGATTAGTTTTAGTGGGTTAAGAAGAATTAAAAAAATTAAAAAATATTTTCTCTCTCACTTTTCAAATATTTTATAAATATAATAATTTACTTTAATTCTCTCACTTTTCTCTCCCTCTCTTATTTTCCTCCCTCCTAAACACGATGCTAAAATAGCAAAAGGACACATCAACAAGCCAATCAAAGTGTCGCAAACACAACAGCAAAGCAAGCCAGTTACAAATTAGCAGCAAGAGAAAGACACGACATCAGCCATATCATTCAGCCAATCAGAAGCTAGGAAATTAGATTAAGAAGTTTTGGTGCATTGAAATGCTAAATGTAATGTCGAATTTCTGTCTTGGGTTAAGGACCAAGAAAGCGATGTATAAGTATCAAGTTGAATGAGAAATTTTGTTGATTCTGAGCTGCAAAAAAAAAAAATCCCGTACATGTTTTAAGCAAATAACTTCCCAGCACTAGCAAAAGCCACAGAAGCATTTTGACAAACACTTACCAGGCGTCAGAATACATCAATTACATCAGAGTACCTGCAACTGCCTACTCCATTTTTTGCCACCCAATTGGCCCCAGTTTATTTCATCTCAATAAGTGGTTGCGAGAATGAAGCGGTCGCGAGAATGAAGCTTGCCTGTTGATTGTGAAAACTTACATTTTATTACAGAAATTTTTATTTTAACTCTCTTTTTTAAGTGAATGTAACTTACTTATAATTTTATACCACACGATAAGTGAAGTCCAATTGAATAAAAAAATTTAAAATAATATTTATATAATATTAGATTATTAATTAATTTTACTCACCGAAAAATAAAATAAAATTAATAAATACGGTGAGTTATTACTTGTCAACACTTAAAATCATAATCTATATAAGCAAAACATATGTGCGCTATGGATCTTTGCTTGCATGCCGTCATTTCATCTGTATTATTGTTATTATTAATTTATTTTCCTTAGCTCACTAACATGGGATTTTCTCATGCTGCTGTTATGGGTGACTCTAATAACAATTAGTTCTTCATTCGGCTGTTATGGCTGATTTTTAGAGCAACTTACAAGATAATTAGGGGATTTGGTCATCTGTGTGTGTAATATCAATCTTAACTCTCTCTCATTCTTCTCTCAGCGGAAAATTTTCTTTTGGGGTGGAGAATCCTTGGGTAACGATTTTTCCATTTTCTTATAGCAGCCATGTTCGGTTTGTTTTTGTTAAACGAGATGATCCATTAAGAACTGGTTGTACTGAAAGGAAATCCTTTATGTGGAAATATTGGAAGAGAGGCTGGAATAAGTCTTTCCTCTGCAAGTTTGTGATGTCTTGGTTTATTGCTGCAGTGCTCAATGGTCTAAAAAAAGAAATGTATGTGGCCTTGATATGTATTGGATTTCTCAAATTGGTGTTTTTGAGAGGCTTCTTTGGCTGCCGTATGATGGAATGGAGATTGTTGTGTGATATAGATGGTGGTAGTGACAGAGTGGCTGCTTGGTTTTTGGATTTGTAACATAGTTTTGTCTGCTCGTGCATAGTGGTTTGGTTGTCTTCTGTTCCTGCTGTGATCAAACCTGCATATTGCTGGACTGGCTTAGGAGATTGCTGCATGTTTATTCCGATTTACTTATTGCTTTGCTGTCATGATTGGGGCATATGGATACAGGTTGTTATCTTGTTCAGGAACGGCTGGGGTTTTAAAACAGTATTCACTGGGCAGTGTTCATTCTTAGATGCAATTTGTGGGCTTATTGAGCTTTGGTTTTACACACTTTTTAAGTATCGTTTTCTCTTAGGAGGATGCTATGAATAATAAGACTCTGGCCATTAAAAAAAAGTTTATATTTTGGATTTGAATGATTTCTTGACATATATAACCTATCGGATCTTACTATGTTTTTTTTGGCAAGTAAGAGCAAGCTTTTATTAAAAATGCATAGAAGGAGTATTACAACTCTAGCATCATCCGACCAAAAAACCAAAAGACGGCACTGCATGACATGAGTGGCAGAGTAAAAACAAAAATAAAAATTTGAGTGTGAATAAGTACGTCTAAAAATCTACACTATATTACTATATATCTATAAAAATTAGTCGTTTGAAAAAAAGTTTTCTAAAACATACTTCTTCCCTATTTGATATTGGGTTATACTGTAACCATTCAGACAGTTCAGTGATTACCCTGAGAGCAGGGGTAATACTCTTTGACGGGATGGTGGGGTACCACCCCTATTTTCCTATTTTTTTAACCAAAAAAAAAAAAAAAAGCTCTCCAAAACTGCCAAAACTGGATCACTGGGTTGTCGTGGAGAAGGCCAAGCAGCATGGGGGATGCTCCATGAAATGTATAGACAAAATAGTAGCAACGCCAAGGCGGGCAACAAGAGCAGCAAAAGGGCAAAGCAAAGACCAAAGCAAGAGCCTACCAAGTATGGAAAGTAAAGGCCAAAGCAAGAGCATATACAGAACATACCAAAAGAGGAGCAGAATGCCAAAGCATTAGAAGATAGACAACTAATGGGCTCCCATCAAGTGTGGAAACAGCTCTAACCAGGCAAGGAAGTCCATGGACCTAGTGACAGCTTGTTTAGTACAAGAGTCGGCGGTAGAATTGGCTTCCCGTTTAATATGCTTGAAATCCCAACATTTAAGCTTCTCTGAGTGCTTTTTACTATGTCCACGAGTTCAGTGCAATAGGACAATATTTTAATTCTTTTTTTTAACAAAAATAAAATTTAGATCTAGATAAATATTATCCTAACATCTAAATTATGGACTTCATATAATTTACTTTATATCAATAATATATTTATAACTTAGTCAAAATACAATTATTTTCAAGAACCAAATTTTTGTTGTGCTTAATCTTTTCAGTTTGATTTGTATGTCTTAATTCTGCCTTTATTAAAGCAGTTTTTTCTTCACAAAATTGGCCGAAGCTTAGGCCTTTTTGAACTCAATCATAGATACACAAGCTATGTGGCCTTTGGTAAGCAAACTATTCTGTAAGTTTTAACAGATGAATTAGTGAAAGTCTATTCAATCATTCTCTATCTCTGGTGGATTCCAGAAACCATTAAAAGGTTTAAGGGAGTGTTGGCTTTGGTATCATATTTTCTGCACTTCCATTCTCTAATCAATTGATATCAGAGCTTGGAATTACCCTACTCAATATCATCTCGCATTTTTCATGCTTTAGTTCCGCATCAATATTGCTGGTCTTCCCGAAGCCCACCACTCAACTCAAAAAAAAATCAAACGAGGGTCCTTGATTAACTCCCTCACACAGTGTTGCAGCCATCATTAAATTGGACCACACGGATTCTCAATCACATATATACCTCAATCATATTACTTTGGAAGGGAAACGTAATTTGAAATGAACCGACAGTTGGTGGGGCAGCTACTTCTTGCTAAGGCAACAAACATACGGTTGGCATTCAGCCATCCCCATATACTAACCCTACAACGCCAATTGTGGACATGATAAAGTCCTACGTTTCCATTATCCGTTCCAGCCGCTTGCCAAAAGCAGCAAAAGATGGGGTCAGAAGATACGCTAGAGCTAGAACAAATTTCTCATTATCATAGATTTTGATTCCCGTTGAAGTTTAAATTGTGGGTTGCAAAAGATACATCAGAAATGTGCCTTTTTTATTTTGGTTCAAAAAAAAAAAAAAAGATATGTGCTTAGTGGAGCACGATTTAAAACCTAGATTCCCGCATAAAATAGAAGAGGACGTTCCAGAAAACAAAAACAAGAATTGCTATATAAATATTACAGAGATTGAATATATAATTGTCAATGAAAGTGGGGGAATGTTTCTTAAGTTTGTTTACGTCTCTCCAATTCTCGCTTCCCGACTTGATTGGGATCGTGACATGGCCCTATCGGTCTACCATTATCGATATAGTCTGTTGTTTTTTTTTTTTTTTTTTTTTTGAGTCAAAGGATATAGTCTGTTGTTACTTGTTTGTAGCGAGCGTGCATGATAATTATATATTATAAGGGATATGCTCATATAGTCATATGCAAATTTTGGTACTAAACTCTTGTAGATTTTTATAATTGGGTTTTAAATCAATTTGATTTTTCGTATTGTTCTTAAATCTTTATTTTCAAACATGTACTTTTTTTTTTGGACGGTAGACACTCAAACCGTTAAATACGTACATTAACCAAACAATAATTTCTAACGGCTTGCTCGCTTTCTATCCAAGGATGGTTTTGGAAAGGATTTCAAAGGTATAAGATCAATACAAAATCGTAAGAAGTTTTATGATTTAATCATAAAAATGTGTAACAGATTAGGATTTTTTTTTTTTTGGCATATCTCGACATCATGCCGTACTTATCTCTCCTGGGTCTAACATGTTCAAAAAATTTTGCGCAAATTCGATCTCTAAAATTCAAGTGAAAGGTCATGACTTAATTTGTAAAATTGAAATGAGCACCACTCAGTAAGGATAGGTTACAAAGATAGAGGTACATATGCAGTACATCCAATAACATCTAACTATTTATTTATTTTTTTATTTGTTTAAATTTAATTATCAAGTGACTTTTATTACTTTAATGACACTTTGATCTCCCCTACCTTACATCCACCAAAAATTTTGCAATTGAAAAATCTTTTGCAAATATTTTCAAACGAAGGAGCGTGTAAATTCGAAGAGTCTACTTAATTTTAATTTTGGCAATACTATATGAACACGCTTAGTGGGTACACAGAAAATACGCAGTTAATCAGACGATATTCAACAGTTTTTTTTTTTAAATCTAATATACCTTACCCAATTAAATTATTTAAATTACTGTGTGCTCGCTGCGTGTCAATAATTATATTGCCAAAAATCTTTTTCCTTTAATTTTTACCTACTAACAAAAAGTCGCTGAATTCTTAAATATTTTAAGTTAAAATATTATGTATTTACCATTGGCATCTAAGATAGGAAAGAAGGGACCACACCCTAGAATCCCGCTAAAGAAGACTGTGCTGTGTTAAATATTATTTATTTTTATTTGGTCATGAGGCGTGCATTATGCTAGTGGAAAGAAACGATAAAGTAGAGTCCTGATTTGGCTGCTTTACACAAGGATCAAATCTGATTGCATTATACTACCCACTGTGGATATGGAAAAGGCATGACGTCCCGCCGGACAACGCTTGGGAGTGATTGGTTCGAGCAGTTGTCGATGATTCTTAACATCATTTATCAGCTTAATTAATTAGAAAGGATCTATGCTTTAAGCTGCTTTTTAGTGCCGTATTGCATGTTTGCTTACTTTGTGTTAACGAAAATGTGTCGATACGTCGTTGTAAGATCGTTTTATCTTTTTCCAAAGCTAGGGGGCCAGTCATTATGGTTGGTTATTTTGTTTCCAGTTGATTAACTAATGCAAAGGAATGGCATCTTCTGGAATAAGGACAATTAAAGCCTTGAATCAGCTAAAGTGAATTGTGATACTCAACCCCGAAAATATAGGGGGACAAGAAACCATTGAAAACTAATTTGTCTGCACAAATTCTAACCATAGTGATGTGAGAGAATATTAAGTCCCTCAAAAGATACATTAGTGCTTGAAAATTTAAATTTTGAACTTTGTTACATAGATAGAGAAACTAGACTAAAACTAGTCAAAGACACTTTTTATTTTTTATTTTTAAAAAAAATTACCTTAAATATACTTAGTACAAAAATTAACATTCAATTTTCTTTTTCTAATGTCCTCTCTCTCTTACAATTTCTCTGCCCACAAAACTTCTCTTTTGAAGTATTGTCTCCAAAAACTTAGGTTCTCACCTCGGAAAAAGAATCTTAGGTTTATAAGATAGGTCTTGCGTTCCAAATCCGAAGTAGGGGTATGAAGTTTGTGAGAAAGGAAGGAGCTACCAACTGTTTAACTTATGATTTAATAAGACTCATATGGAAGAAAAGAAAAAGAAAAACAAAAGATAGTAGTAAAGGCAGAGTAAAGGGAGAAAACAAAAATTCTGGACGAAGAACTCCTTTTTACTAGAGGCTGAAGGATGATGAAAGTTATTTTTCCTTCAAAAGAGATCAATTCAAATTTATAGGGAGAACTCCGGAAAAAAAAAAATGTCAAAGAAAAAAAAAATTGTGATGATTTTTATCAATTATGCTAAACTTCAATACAAGTGGGGATTATAATAGCCAAAAAGGAGATCATTAGCCTCTTTTACGGTATGTAGGATAATTGTGCAACGATGATATTTTATGTCCAGTAAGGGATTTTTAATCTAACTCATATTTTTTTTATTAGTATAATTTATTTATAATCTTACATCATACAGTGAGTGAATCCACTAGAAATAAAAAAAATAAAATAAAAAATTTTTATATTATAAAATTATGAATGAGTTTTACTCACTAAAAAAATGAGTAAAATTAACAAGATTTAGAAAAAGGAAAAATCAAATATAAAAATAAAGAGGTAGACGAAATATTTATCATAAATAAGAATAAGATAAGATCATTTAAGATGATTCTGACAGAACTAAACTGCTAGTACTTATCCTAAGCAAATACAAATAAATGTGAAGTAGAGGTACAGGAAAGCCTGAAACAGCGGAAAAGATTCTAAACGACCTTGTTTGAAACTTTGAATTTGATTTCTAATCTAGCTCATAATAGATGGAATGATATAGAAAAAGGGATTCATTTGACTAATCCTATAGTTGTATTTGATTTTCAAATTAAAGTTAGTGGAGTTGAGTGGTTGGGTTTTTAAGTGTGGCATTGCTAAACGATAGAAGACTCGATATTTTTTACCAAAAAAAAAAAAAAAAAAAAAGGGACTCGATATACAAGCATGTTTTATTTCTAGTCTCATCTTTCTACTACTTTGACTGCAATCATTTAAATAATATGCTATTAGGCTTAATGATTTTGCCCTTCATTTGTACCAAACTCATAATCTATGAGGCAGAACAGTAACCATAAGATATATTCATCAGTTGTCGTCTGGCATCTGTATTACAAAATACATGTTACAACTTACAACAACTATCCTTTTAGTTTGCAAAGAACATTAAAAAAAAGAAACCGAATGCAGAATACACATTTTTTGCTACTTATCCTAATTGAATCTCTCTGTCTCTCTCTCTCCCAACCGGAGCCTAGAACATGCAAAAAGCCAAAACTCATCTCCAGATAATGTTACGCAGAGCATGGGAAGAGATAGGATTGCATTGACATGTGAAGATGATAAGAAAGAAACCCATGCCAGGCCAGTGGATTGGAGGGTTTTAAATTACAAGATGCATTGGTAACAGTAGTCGAATAAATGTGTGTGGCTAGGGTTGAAAAGAGATTAAAAGCAACTTCTTTTGGACTTTCTCTTCTTTTTCTCCTCTCTCTCTCTCTCTCTCTGTGGTGGCAATTATATAATAATGGAGAGTGACCAATAAGGGCTACGCCCACATTTATTCCATACGAAATGCAAGTGCTCTCTTTCTCGCTATAAAAGCTCCGGCACGGCGCCCCTTTCTCCATATACACACACAGAGCTTAGCAAATAAAAATGAAAAAAAAATTATCCGCATACAAATTTTACCAAATGATTTGATCATATTGTAACAACATTCATATTTTCTACAGCAACAATCATATTTTTTACAATAAAAGTTTACACTTTTTTTTTTGTTGCAAAATGTGGTTACATATGACCAAATCATTTGATAAATACCCACTCTCAATAAAAAAAACTACATAGGTTACAGTGTTTTGAAAACACTGCTCTTATAAGTCTTAATAGAATTGACAGGGTTTCTAATACTAGTTAAGAGGATTTAGAATTAGTAGTGGGCTGATGCTAACTGCCTCATGATGATGAATCAATGATTTGACTGTTTCCACTGGAAAGGGTAATATTGGAGGGAGGTGACAGAAGAGAGTGAGCACACAGGGTACTTTCTTGCATACTTAGATTCATGCTTGAAGCCCTGCGTGCTCACTCTCTGTCTGTCACGCCTTCACTCTCTCTCTCCCTCCCTCCCCTGCCCTTTCTTTGTGCGTTGTTCTCCTGTGCAATTAATCTTTGGAATTGCTTGATTTTGTCTTGTACTTGTCTATCATAAAAAGCATTAATTCATTAGATGACTCACTCGATTAGTAATTTGGTATATATCATGCGTGTAATGCTTCATTCCATTAGCTTGCTAGAGTGCCTGCAAGCAACTGCTTGCTCTATTTCCGGTCTCCCAACTGCACCTCAATTGATTTCATCGTGAATAAGGTGTCACAAGCAGGAAACTTGCCTTAGGGAGGAAATCTTTCTTAGGGTGACTTAATCGACCACTATCATTATGCAGAAAGCCAGGGATTCTTACATCTCTCATATGCCTGTATTTGTCGAAACTACTAAGCAAAACATAGTGAAGGTCGTTTTTCAAGATAATGAAGGTTTTTTGTTTTTGCCTCAATACATGGAATTTCCTTCATGCTGATCGATGTTATGGGACCCCAAAGTAGTTCTTCATTTTGCTAGTATGTTGGATCTGCGAGTCAACCACCCTTACCAACATACAAGGTAATAAGGGGGTTTTGGTCATCGACTTCTTTTTTTTTTTTTGATAATTCAATCTCGGTAATTTTATTAAAAAAACAAAAAAAAAAAGAGCGTCGTGTATGGAGAGTATTGGAAAGAAAGAAAACCACTCTATCATTTAGGGTCTGTTTGAGTTACCTATTAAATATTACTGTTACTAATTGTTATTTCTGATTGTTACTGCTGATTACTGATTGCTGATTCATATTTACTGTTATTGATTGTTGATAAAATTAATGAAGTATTTGATTAATTTTATATTTATTATTACAGTTGAATAATGAAATTTCTAATTTAAACATCTAATTTATATAAATATATCATATTGAAAATTTTATTTTTATATTTTATAATTTTATTTTTTAGACTAATATTTTATAAATAATATTGAGAATTGTTTTACTTATTTTTTAACTTTTTTTAAAAATATATTAATTCTTACTAAATGATAAAAATCATTATATTTGAGATTTTTTTATAAGTGTCAGTATTAAAGAAAATTAAAGTGAAAAAAATATTATTTAAGAATAGTTAAAAAAATTATTGAAATTATATAAATACTAATAAAATAAATTAACATATCTAATTCATGTTGCAAGTAAAAAAAATAAAATTATATAAATATTTTTTAATGGTAATTTAGTCTATATAAACTATTATTAATATTAAAAAGTAAAAAGTAAACCAAAGAACAGTAAAAAGTAGTTTGGAGCTGCTTTTCAATCAGCTGCTATTAGGGAGTCAAATAAGAAAATAAACAAAATCAAACAGCAATACCAAAAAATTTACCAAATACTTATCTTCCTACTTTTTGAAAATAAAATACAAATGCATTCCTTCAAAAGTTTACCCAAACACTCCCTTAATGGTAGACTAAAATTATATAGATGATGGAAAACAAGTAAAGATTCTATACTGGATACATAATCAACCTAATAACTCAATAGAGATCTACAGAGTAATGAGGCAGATTGTGAGAGATTGCAATGATTGAGGCTGTTTGGGTGAGATTGCTTTGATTAAGGGAAATTGGTGGGATTGCTTTGATTAAGACAGATTGTGTACGTGTGTTCTATTATTATGTAAGTACAAAAAAGGCTCAGATGATGAGTAGCTAGACTCAAATCAATGCCATCAAATCTTAATTCTTGACAACAACTTGTTTGGTTAGAGCATCAACACTAAAGTTTGTTGCTCTATTGATTAGTAAGAAAACACATTTAGAAAACTTTACACACTCGCTATGCAAAATCTTTTTTCTTGGGCACAATATATCTATACAAAAGCACTAATACATATTTTGATTAATGTGCTGAATAAAATAAGACCGATAGTTTTTGTTGTAATTTAAAAATAACAACTTTTAATTTTTATTATAAAAACCATCAGTCTAATTTCATTCAGAACACAAATCAGAATACCAAAAATTTGCACACTATCATTTTCTCTCAGGAAAATCTCTTAACCATTGAGATGAATATGGTTTGTACGTGTTATCTATATATAACAAGATGAAGGGGCCAATTTTTCTTAGTAGTCATGTTTGTTTACTTGTTGATGGATATGTTTCACATGGAACAAGTGTAACCTTTGAGGAAATATTGAAAAAAAAGCTGAAACTTTTTGTTGTTCACAGTAATACTATTAAGGGTTTCATAATCTTTTTAAAAGATAAAGCATCTAGTTAAAAAAAAGTTGAGGGATTTCTAATTTTTTCATAGATTTTTAGTATAATTCATTTATAATTTTACATTATATAATAAGTGATATCTACTTGAAATAGAAAATAGTAATTAAAATAAATCTATATAATATAAAATTACAAGTGCATTAAACATATAAAAAAAAGTGAATAAAAATAATAAGTATTATCAAAAACTATGTAATCAAAAGCACATGTTATACAGCCGAATTTAGGTACTGGCACATGTGTATAATGTTTTTCTACCTTTCTGTGATTCACTCTTACATTGTGTTTAGGAGGGGGGAAAAGGGGGAAAGGGAAAGAAAAGTGAGAGGATTAAGGTGAATTATTGTGTTTAGGAAATGTTTAAAAAATGAGGGAGAGGAAAGTTTCTAATTCCCCTAATCCTCTCTATTCCACTAAAACTATTTCTCCCAAAAATATGAGGAAAGTTATTAGTTTTCCTACTAAATTTACTAAATAACTCAATTCAATTTTACCTAAACAAAATATTTTAATATAATTTATTATGAAGGATAAAATTGTTATTCTAATGTATTTTATGTTCCTCTCCCTCACTTTCCACTATTCCTCAAACAAAAGAATTTATAATTTTCTTCTCTCTCATCACCTCTTTCTAAACACAAAGATGATAGAAAACATTCATCACCTCTAATGATCCTCCCCTGCACTTTCTTCTCCCTTACTTTTCTCTCCCTCAAGAATTTTATTCAAACACAGTGTTATGCGTTTTTTCTCGTTGTTACGCAAATGCAAATGGAAGGCAGATCTCGTAATCAAAATTTTTAATTAATGGGGAATCTCAACAATCAAAATTACTTAATCAAAAGTGAAGACTATATAATCTTAAAAAGATGAATGAAGGTAACTTCACAAAGATGCTTGGAGAATTGATGTTTCTAGCATTTGCAACCAGTCATAGAAAGGCGCATGATTTTCTGATGTTACTCACATCGCAAGTTCAAAAATAAAAAGTGAAAAATAAAAATTGAAAAGATTTCTTCAAACGTTGCTTGTAAATTTTACTTACATTGTTTTTTAGTATAACACATATACAATCTTACACTACACAAATTTATTTTATTATTTATCAATTTCAACTGTATCATATGTAAGAATTTGTTTTTACTTTTTTTGTTTTTGCACATCATTTTATTCAAACTCTCTAAAATAGAGTAGCCCCTAAATTAAGGTACACTTAAAGTGATACAGTTAGTAAATAATATAGTTTATGTACTGCTTCCTACACTCTGCTTATAAAACACTTCTTAAAAGTCAAAATCCCATCAAAAAACTAGCCCCTCCAGACCCCTTAAAATTAAAGATCCAAGAGTAAAACATAAAACACAGCGTGGCCAAAATAAATTGTGGCCAACAAAGAAATTGTCCCAAAACAAATTGTGTCTCACATATCCTCTATACACTAAAAACCAAAGCATAAGGTAAACATCTTATCTAACCCAACAAGGCATTAAGTCAATCTATCAGAAATGCAATATAACCCAGGTTATGAGAAAAATATGTTTAACAACTACAAAAAAAAACCAAGCCAACATAGCTTCAAAACCAGCCCAGCCTCTACTACATAAACTAGCAATCAATGCAACAACTATAATAGACCCACCCTAATACAATTGTCCTATCTAAACATCAACCCAACCATAAATTATCACCCTATCTAGACAACACCATTCATAAGATTGATCTCTTATTAAATCAAAACTCACAAAATCAACATGAGATGACCAAAAAATGTGTCAACAAACAAACCGGTAAGTCACCATGACAAAACCCACAAAAAGAGAGCATACAAAGAGGGAAAAAAAATACAACTAATGTAAAATAACTCCTTCTTCAATATTCATTATCCTTTTGTTTCAATTATTCAACAAAGCAATTAACAACCTCTTCATCGTTACCAATTGATGTAAGATCCAATATTTTCCCTACTTCCCATATTTGTAGCGCCTATTGCATCAAAGCTTTTTCCTTGTGCACAATATCTGACATAACCCAAATTTGATCATCCATAATGAAAATGTCTTCTGAAAAAATTTTTGTATCCACTTCAAAGCATGTTGCCCTCTCCTTCTTCCTGACACCCAATATTTTTCTTTTCAACCTTCACTCTTTTCACTCTTCTTTTGCTTTTCCTACATTTAACCCCTTAGAGCTCCAAAGTCTTTGCCTCCTTACCTAACTCATCTTTATAACTCTGAGATTGGGCCTAGTCATTGCCATTTTTATTTGTAAGCTACTCCAATGTCTTTCTTTTCTCATTTTGATTGGAGTCACTCTTATGTTTTTCTTATTAATGCAGTCCACATCCCGATCTGCCCCATCAAGATATGTCTCCTTTTTAACTACTCCTCTAACACTATCCTCTTCGTAATTTATTAGCAGGCTTACATTTGTGGACATAGGTACCAAATTAAACTGCTCATCTTTATTTATATTCTCCTGCGCCAAATCAATATTAGCCAATGATCTGGCAAATTCCTCAACTATTAGTAATGTATTATTGTTTGAACTAACTTGACATAAATCAACATTACAAGGTTTGGCCATGAGACTCTCATCTTTGAACATGTAGGGTTAGCAATTACTTTTACTGTTATATTCATAAAAATTATAAAAAAAAACTAGCCTAGAAAATATCCAACAAGGAAACGAAACCATTTATTGGAAGTGCTCTTTTAGGTCAAAATTCAAAAGCCAGTAGAGCATCCAGTCATCTCTTGTTTTTGTATATTATAGACTTTGGGCGTCTTTTTGATTCCTTTGGATTGGAAATGAGATCTACCCACTAACAAAAATGAAGTTAAACAGACCAATAACTTCATGAGGTATGTAACTTTTACTAAATTAATATCATAAATCATTTTTTCTTTTTCTTTTGACCATTTTCTTTTATTATGTTGCTATATCAAAGTTAGAGTTGGAATACCATGTTCTTCTTCCTTCTTCTTCAACCTATACTTTTTCTTTACTTAAATTGTATGTCATATTTGTTAAAATTTATCGAGTATTGGTTTTGGTATTCCAGCCCATGATTTGATGATTCACATTGATAAGCACTATCTTCTTATGCTTGCTTTAATAAGTGATTGAGTATGTTATACCAGTTTACTTTTTTATTTATGCTTAATTTAGTGAGATCTTTATATTTGAACTTGTATAAGCTAACATCTTTAGCAAGATATTGTATATCTTGGCCACATAAATTGTAAAATGTTTATTTTCATGTCAAGTGCTAAATGAAGGAATAATAATAAATAAGTAATTAGAGCTTCCTTCATTGTGCATTTTCTTTACCTTCCTCACAATTTTGGTGAGAAAATAAAACAATGGCTACCACAACTATTTTTCTGCTCATTTTCTAATAGATTTCTTTTTCATCCATTAGCCAAACATGAAAATATTAGTTTTCTCATTTATTTTCTTTTCAATAATTTTCATTCTAATCACTTTCTAACAAAATATACATAGTATAGAAGATCTAATGATAAGTTGGCAGCCTCGAATAATTTAAATATGTGCCCAAAATATATATTGAGCAAAGAATTGAGTACAACAATGAAATTCACATTAAAACTTATTAAAACTTGGGAATATTAGATAATAACTCAAAGATTTTATTATTATTATTTTTTTATGACGCCTACTTACACATCATATGACAAATCTCCATATTTTTAATGTTTAATTTCTCTATCTACCTATTTTTTTCAAAAAAATTTAATGATGGAAAGGCAACACGATTGAAAGTGTTTGTCCAAAATTTATGTTAGTCAAAATATTGATCACAATAGTTTATTTATACTTTGTTTAAATTTTAGTCTATCAATTTTTTTGAAATTTTCTTAAATTTAATAATGGGTTAATAACCCCAGCAAAATCCTCAAATTTAACAAGACTTACTTTTTCTTTTAAAAAAAAAAATTACTGAAATGATATAAAATACTAATAAAAAGATTTTGGTCATGTTTAAATTTTTCATATGTTCCATATCTACTAAACGAATAATGACATATAGCTTAAAAAAAAACTTATCAACTTCTCCTAATATCCATCCAACGTGAAAACGAATTTATTTTCCTTTTTTTAAAATCATAACCCCTCGAGAATAAATTTGAAGCGACCATTGTATTCCTTGTGGGAACTAATACTATATCCAGTCTCAAAAATCTCGAACTTTGATTTCTAATTTTGCAAAGAATTCATATCAAGTTCAAAATGACAAGTCCTCATTTCTCCCAATGTCTAATTTATATAATCTAATTTTTATTTCCTTTCAATCTTGTAACCCTCTACTATTTTTTTTTTTTTAAGAGAAAGAAATCTCTTTTATAATAAACCCTATTTTCTCTGCGTGAGAGTGAAGACTGAACAAACAAATGCATCAACAAATAACATATAGAATGCCAAACTACAATAAATTGACGTCTATTATCGACCTGAAAAATATGACACGAACTCACTCATCATGTCCAATTTACAATAAATTAGAAAGCGATTTGCACGCAAGAAAGAATAAAATGATTACTTTAGTAGTTCAAAAAACTAGCTAAAAGAATTAGAAAAATTTAAAAATAAACTCAACAAAATACTATGTGAAATACCAAAGCCAAGAGATAATGATCTTGTTCATCGTCGTTATGCTCCTCATCACCATGCAAGTCATCTTTCTCATCCTCATCCTCATCATCAACAACATCATTTACATCATATTCCTCATCATCATTATCATCATTATGCTCCCCACCACTACCACCATCATCATCAACACCATCACCATCATTATTATCATCATTATAATCATAGTTCTCCTTTGCTATAACATCATCATCTTCAAATATAAAAATAAATAAGACAAAAGTTAAATAATGATTAATTAATAAGCACATGCAAAGAAAAAACAACACACTTCTATCCCAAAACGACACGTAACTCCCATAAGAATTACAAGTACAAAAACATTATACGTAGTACAAAATGTTATAATGGAATATCCATTAAAACCATAGTCTTCTCTATAATTATTTAAAAACCTCGCGAAATATTTTTTGCTCTTTAGAGTTATATAAGCCACTACCATTGCCAAATCTAAGTGGTAGTGAGGGTGAGCAATATTTTAACTTATTATGTATTTTCAGTAAGTAAAAAAATACATTTATTAGACTTTAACCTAGTGGTTACGACCTTGTCCCTCCTGAATTTTCTTCTAAACCCTTTCTCAGCATCTTGAAATCCTAAGTTCCACTCTTACTTCTTCACTTTCTTCCGTTTTGGTTTTTTTTTTTTTTCTTCTTCAGTTCTTCACCTTTAGTTTTGCGTATTTACCTGTTTCCATTTTTTCCTTCTTGCTTTTTTTTTCCTTGTTTTTTCTTTGCTTGTTCGCTTGTTTCTTTTTTTTTTTTTGTTGCTGCTTGATTTCTTTCTTTTTTTTTTCTTTTTTTCTTTTTTTTTCAAAGAAACTAATTTCTTTTTTTTTTTGGCTTCTTGGCTTCTTTTTTTTTTTTCAAAAAGAAATGGTTTCTATTTTTATTCCCTTCATAATTCATTTACATTTTTTTTACTAAAAAAATTTTCATTTATTTTTAAAATTATGTCTATAAATTTTAAAACACTACAATTTACATAATGATATTTATTATTAAAAATAATTAATCTAATTTTTTGTTCTTATATTAAATATTAGTTTTTGTTATTTTATTTTTACATATAAAGTTTGCCCACTCTGAAATTTTTTTCTAGATCCGCCACTAGCCACCACCACCATTGAATGGGAGCTCAGAGTGCCATTATTTTTTTTTTACCATCTAACCTTCTTGTTTGGTTGTCAATCTTCTTCTATTTGAACATTGACAGTCATATATCTCATAGCTTCTAACAACAAGTCCTCCTTGTTTTAGCTCCACAATTATAATTTCATTTTCTTCTAGATAAATGTTATAGAAACCCCACAAGCAATTGTATTTGTCCCAATTCTATGGAAGACAAAGTTATTTATTATTATATTAGTATCATCACAATAATAGATTTTAAAAATATACACATCGATTAGTACATGTACCTCATCGATAACAATGTTGGGATCATAACCTCCAGCATAAGGCAAATCATTATAAAATACAAAACCTTCATTGCAAATTATCGCTACTGCAATATCCTCGTGAAACCTGACACCATTATTAGGGGGCAGACAAAGTTGAATTGCATGCTGAATCAAAAAATGTCAACCTCCAAGTGCATGCGGATCTTCACATCTCAAGATCAACAAATATATCATTGCTATGGACAATTTTTGTTGATTTTAAAAGAGCTTCTGCTTTCTCTTTTATGTTAGTATATTAGATTTTATTTTGAAAAACCTTCATAAAAAATTGCTGACTATAAAATAGACTAAATTAATGTTGAACTCAATGAAATGAGGATAATTTTATTATATCAAAATATATATAATACACTGACACAATATAAAACACACCTAACCTTTCTTAATTTATTTAAGTCTCTCACCACACTCTCTTTTTTTCATCTCTCACAACACTCACTTTTTATTCTCACTCCTCTCTTTTTCACATCACTTAACAAACACCTCAAGGTACACATTATTTGATTTGTTTTACTCTCACTTGTCTACCTATTATATGGCACACATAGAACCTATTTATACTTGCTAAGGTCAATAATAGAACCTTCTAGATTTTCAATTACTATCAATATTGGTGTTCATTGTTTGGAAAAAAAAAATTGCCAAGATCAATGAAGGAAAGGTGGAGGGAAAATCTGGAAATTTCTAGAAATTTTATGAATTTGTATTGATTTTTTGAAATTGAATAAGATCATGAATATTCAATTTTAAACACTCATTAGGCAGAATTTCACTCCAATCATATGATTTCTGTTTCCTTTAAAAGAAAGAATTAACAAAAAATAAAACCGAGAGAGAGTATTAAGGAAATTTAAAAAAAAAAATAGGATTTAGGTGATGAGTATCAAATAAATTATAAAAAATTAGGACTCATCACTTTGACCCTTGATGTGAACTCCTCGTAATACCAAAACTATAAGACAGAGATTTTTGGTGTTCAATATCATATTTATGTTGGACTAAAGTCAAGAGAAGTCGGTAAGTTTTTATCGTACAATATATTATTACTACTACTTAAATTTTACCATGCCGGTTTGATATTTTCTTCATTTTTATCTATCTAAAATTAATTCAAATCTACTTAAAATTGATCAAGTTAGTTTGTTAATATCTTCATTTTTTTCTTACTTTCCCAACATTTGTTTATTTGCAATTGCTTTATTTTCAATAATCTCACATTATCCTACATATGATTTAATTGTTGGCTTCTTCTCTTTAATTCTATAAGCTATTTTTGTTAACACGAAAAATTTCTAAAATTTAAGAATACTTATTTTTTTCATAAAAGATAATATCAAGAGGATATGGAAGAATAATAAAAAGATGTAGATCAAAATTGAATTCCTCATATGCTTCAAATCTAATTAAATTCCTCCACAAGTTTTATCCAAATTCACTTAAACTCTATCAAGTTGATTTAATATTATTTTCATCTTTTGCCTTACATTTCCAACTGTGCTTTATTTGTAATTGATGCATTTTCAATCATCTTGCATTAGCTTATATATGGCCTTGCTTCAGGCTATCCTCTACAGTTTAAGAGAGCTATTGTTCACAAGGATTTATTTTATGTTGATGACAAGTACAAATATCTCAAAGACGTGAGCACATTTTTTATTTTGTTAACAATAAAAGATTATGGTCAGACAAACTACCCATAGACTTGGCCCAATTCTTTAGCAAGAAAAAAATTGATTTTTTTAAATTAAGGTTTAAAGTAATAATAAATATATTTAGATAGCAATAAATACATTTAGACTTTAAGAGAGAGAGAGAGAGAGTAAGCTTAGTCTATGGCGAGATTCTTTGGCTATACATTGAAGCCTTTTTTTGATATTAATTCAAAATATTGTAAAAAAATAATTTAAATCACACCATATGTGTTTGATATGCGGGTCCTTAAAGCTCTTCTACTAAAGCACCAATTGATACTACAGTTGTTTGTCAATGGTTGGTCATTAAAGTTGCACAACCAACTATTATGGAAATTACTCAAATAATTCTCTTATTTTGGCTATTATAATTGAGTGTATTATTGAAAATCTTGTGTTGTTCTCTATTTAATGTCATTTAAGGCCATTAAAATTTTGTGAAGCTTGATATTGGTCTTGAGGTTGTCTAATATATATAACAATATTACAAATGAGAAGTTTAGAGAATCTTTCCCTTATTTCACTCCTTTCATTAATTAATTTTTCTAATTTTTAGGATTTTTCTTAATAATCATTATGTTTACTACTAAAAAAACTTAGCATGAAAATCTACTTAATTAATTTCTAGCTAAATTATTCAATTTGGGTATTAAATGCTCATTAAAAGTCATGAATACTATAATAATAAGTAAAAACAAAATATGAGGTTGAGTATTTACTGAACTGGTTGAGAGGGTTGTCTCTTAACCAGTAGGTGGGGAGTTCAAATCTTACCAAACCTCACTTCCTCCTCCCCAAATGCCCAATAGGGCTCCTTATAGACCAAAAAAAAAAAGTAAAAACAAAATATGAAATGAAAAATCAAACAAGGTAAATGCAATTAACTAATTAATTAACCAACCATATAGTTATTGCAGCTTATAAATAAAATTTAAAAAATTACAACTCATTGATAATTGATTAATCAATAAATTACAATAATAACGACACAAAATTTCCTAAAATTAAAAAGTATAACATGCAGCTAATAGCTATTATTAAATTTTATCACCTCTTAACAACACTAAAACCCCCCATTCAAAAAGAGAAGAAACCATCAGAGTTTGGAAATCAATCCACAATAGATCTCAACCACGTGATCTTTATTACTCTTTTACATGGCCTCCCAATAGTTGTAGTTATAATCTTCATATTTGAGAGTTAAGATATTTTAATACTTTTCATAGTTAATGTTTTAATAATAGTTAATCAATGTTAATTAAGTAGAATAAAAAATGCAACTGTTATTCTATATATTTATAACTTTTATTACTATATGATGAAAATTTGTAGAAAATAGATCATTGTGTAGCTTTAGAGCAAACGAAACATTGAGATATTTGTAAAAGATAGTTTTACACAGAAATCAAGTTATTATGTATGAATATTCTAAAAATAATATCAATTCAATTAAAATTATAAAATAAAAAATAATATACAACTCGTGCAACACAAGGACTGAACTCTAATGTGTGTATATATGTGTGTGTCTCTGTGTGCGTATGCATGTGTGAAACCAAAAATTTATAGGGGCAAATCAAGAAGAGAGAGTCAAAAATCCTAGCCACTCAATTGCAAAGTTAGCAACAAAATGTTGTTTGTTCTTTACTATTTTATTCATTTTTCTTCCTAAAACCCTAACAGTTCTTAAAAGGGTAGAGTTGTTATCCCAAATCCTAGACGGCTACTGAGAAATATATAAGCTACAGTTGAAATATTTCATAAATTTCGTAGGAGGTTGACACATGTGACTTACTAACTGAAAAGTCTATTTGTTTGCAATTTATATTATCTCCTTTAGACAAAAAATGAGATTAACCTCAACAGTTTTATCATTATGCAGTTAAACCCCTATATTTAACCCTTTTTTTACTGGAAGGAAAGATCTAAGCTCCAAAAGGAAGAGAGAGGGTGAAGAGGGGCAAGTTTCGAACTCCCATGATTGCATGAGGCACATGTGTAAGATATTTTTTAACCCTAAAATCTCATATCAATATTAAAAATACATAAATAAATTGAATACAAATAGGGATTACACCTCCATATCATAGAGATTGACGATGAATATGGACTACGGTGTTAAATGTGCTAACAAGCATGTTCAAGAACAAAGTCTTTCTTTCCTACACAATTGGCAGTAAACGAAAGCTCTAATAAGGAGAATTGAACATAACCTAAAAATTGTGTGCAAATGGACTTACCTGTAAATTTATATTGAAACCGAGTTGAGTCCACCCATTATTGACTCAATAAAAGCCTCTACGCCAATTAACAACATTATGCTCAAGTCCAAACCCAAAACACACTCTTAATTTTATAATACACACGTAAGAGGTAAATAATACTCATTGGATTACTTTATAATTTCATGTTTATAATTGATCTATATATTTAATCTAGCTTTAATTAAAAATAGAAAATCTAATTAATTAAAGTTCAATAAAAAAATATTCTTACAACATGTGTTTCGTAATGCTTGAACTATGACCCTTGGACTCTTTATTATTATTCAATTCTACACTATTGCAAACTTTGAAAAAGATTTTTTGTAGATATATAAATTAGGATAAGCTCAATTTTATGTTAGCAATTTTCAAATTGCTTAAATTTGAGTCACAAATTTTGACAAAATTGTTCAAATAAATATTGAACGGTTAAAATTAATACAAATGTAGGTCAATTATGTGAATTAGATGGCAAGGACCGTTAAGCATGGATGTAGCATAACCTAATATCTATATATGTGAAGAAGGATTGTCACATGGGCACCATTTGATTTTTTGCCCCCATTTTTTATATGAAAATTTTAGTTTTCTTCTTTAAAATAGTTAACTTATTAATTAATTATATCACAACTATAACTATTATTTTGCAGAAGATGAAAAGTTATTCAGTAATTATGATCTAACCAATTACTCTTTTAATTTACATTATGTAAAATTATACATCATAATTATAAATGTTGTAAAAGATGAGTTTTATAGTAATTATGATTGAAGATCTTTATATATTGACGTAGTGTCCCTTTATTGTTATACACCAACCCGGCTTACCTAGTAACTGAGTTTTTATTTTTCCATGTTACTTTATTTTCATTTTTTGGAAATTATAATCTTGGATTATGTTTTTTTTTTTTTTGGGTTACTTTATGGATATGTTGTTTGTTTATTGGCATTTGCTATAGGAAAACAAGACTCTAGAAATTTCTTCATCATTAACAATTTTAGAGGTAAAGAATTCAAACTTTTGATTTTTTAACTTTTCTTATTGGCATATTATAATTGCTATTTAAATTACAAATTCACCGACAGAATGCCTTAGTTCATGGAATTAGCCATTAGTCAAATTTGTGTTCGCGTTTGACACTTTACATTTACACCTTGAAACTTTTCATTTTTATTTTTTTTCTTCCTTCTTTTTAGTCTATATATATATATATATATATATATATATATATATATATATATATATATATATATATATATATAGAACTTACGTGTAATAATTAATTGATTGTTTTATATAAAAAAATTGATAAAAAATATATTTATTTTTATTATAATTATTAACCACCCGATTACACAAATTAATATGTTTTTAAATATTTCTTTTTAATGTAAGTTTTCCGTTTCTTTTTTGAGCCGACGGCTACTTTCTCAAAACAAGACTTTGCCATCTCTCTCTCCGCCTGCTCCGTTTCCGCGTCCTAAATCCCAACAGCCTTCACTTTAATGTTTCCATCTTCTTCTATTTATCAAACTCGCTTTTCAGCAGGACCAAGGTCACCGCTTCTTTCGGCAGAGCTGCTGCGTTGCTAATAAATTCTCTCTTGACCAAATGAATGAAGTCAACAACACCAACACCAACACCAAGAAGAAGCGGCGAAGGAATGCCAACAGGCGACCAACAAGCGACAACGATGACGGCCCCCATTCAAAGGAAGAAAACAGCCCCAACAGCAAAAGCAGTAAGGAGAAAGGCTTGAATGGCATAATCACCTCAGTAATGCTACTAGACGAATGAACAGGAGAAGTGCGATCAAGATCAAGTAGAGCAAAACGTGGCCTCTAGCGAAGAAGAGAAGCAATTGTTGGAAGCAAACCACAAGGACAAATCTAAAGCCACGGTCGAGCATTACTCCAATAGTCAAGATTGCAACGAGGGGACTCAACAAGAAGACCAAATGAATAGCAGGAAGTGGCGGGCAATAGGTGGGGCAGTCAGTCTCTCTGCTGCCTCTAATGGGTTGGCCAGTGAGGGAAGCAGGGAGGCAAAACCAGAAAGCCGTGGCGGTCAAGGCCAACGGCGAAGGATATGTGCGAAAGACCGAGACAGGTCCTGGTGGGACCAATATGACTGACCGGAATTCCCTTAGGTGGAGTTCAAGAAAGCTTTTAGAATGAGCAAGTTTACTTTTGACATGATATGCGAGCGGCTGAAATCGGTTGTAGCCAAGGAGGACACCACTTTGCGTAGTCCAATTCCTGTTAGGCAGAGAGTTGCTGTTTGCATTTGGAGATTGGCTACTGGTGAGCCACGTAGGCTTGTGTCAAAGTGGTTTGGTTTAGGTATTTCTACTGGTCATAAATTGGTTCTTGAAGTTGTTCGGCTATAAGGAACGTTTTAATGCCCAAGTATTTGCAATGGCCTCGTGATGGTGATGATTTGAGAAAGATAAAGAATCAATTTGAGTCCCTTTCTGACATACCTAATGTTGTTGGGTCCATGTATACCACTCATATACCGATTATAGCTCCAAAGACTAGTGTTTCAGCTTATTTTAACAAGAGGCATACAGAGAGGAACCAGAGGACATCTTATTCGATTACGGTTCAAGGTGTTGTTGACCCAAAAGTTGTGTTTACTGATGTGTGTATCGGTTGGCTTGGCTCAATGTCTGATGATCAGGTGTTGGAGAAGTCTGCTTTGTACCAAAGAGCTAATCTTCTGAAGGATGTGTGGATTGTTGGGAGTTCAGGGCACCCTCTAGTGGATTGGATTTTAGTTCCTTATACACAGCAGAATTTGACTTGGACTCAGCATGCCTTTAGTGAGAAGATTGGATAGCTTCATAGGATTGTCAAGGATGCATTGCCAGGTTGAAAGAGAGGTGGGTTTGTTTGCAGAAAAGAACCGAGGTGAAACTACAAGACTTGCTTGTGGTTCTTGGGGCGTGCTGTGTATAGCATAATATTTGTGAAATGTATGACGAGGAAACGGATGCCGAGCTCATGATTGAACTTGTTGATGACGAGATGATACGTGAAGTTGCTCTGAGATCAGCAAGCACAGTGAAGGCTAGGGATGCAATTGCGCACAATCATTTGCACCATCGCCGTGCAGGCACTGGTCTTCTTCAGTTGAAAGAGTAGCTTTTCGTTTCCTGATATTGTAATTCTTTTGCCTATGGCATATTGTTGAATGCACAGTTGTTATAGATTGTAACTTTCATAGGTTTTAGTTAAAGAAATAGATTACATTGACATTATTTAACTTTAGTCTTGACACATGAATTCAACATAAGGATCAATGAAATTGAACATTACATTATTTTTCTAAGTAGAATTCTTTTGCAAGTATGAACCTTTAAATGTAACCATCCTAGCACGTTGCATATCATCATTCGTCAATTTTGCTGTAATTGTGCATATATATGTGATATTCTGAACTCTAAAGGGTGACAAAGGACTAGCCTTTTCGAAAGTTCTATGGAAAATTGAAAATTGATGAGTTTCTTATCAAGCATACAGGCTGATTTTCGTGTACTCTTTTCCTTTTTTTATCTGATTTAGGTATTCATTTAGTTGAGACTCTAATCATCTGTAACAATTTCTCTCACTTAGCGGCTAGAATTTGCTGGGAAAAGAGCTGTAGGAGAAGTTGCATAAATTGCTCAGACTATTATTTCAGTTTCGAATTATGAGACAATTGACTTCGACATTCATAATCTTGTTGCGGTGTTGCAACATTATTTTTCTTTTCTTTTTTTTTTCAAAGAAAGGGGTAAGCCAGGGTGATGCCCAACAAACCCACTAAAGAGGATTGTGTAAAACTCTACACTCAGGTAGGCTGGGCCAGTAAGCGCTGAACTCACGAAGGGAGCAGACCTCGCAAAGCCTAGCCCGAATACCAAACCGTTAGCTGGAGCAGGGGGTTCAATAAGTAGTTCAATTTCCGATAACGCTAACAAGAGAGGGTGAACGATTCTCTGTGAATTCTGTACATGATGTGATCTTGTTGCTAGTATTTGGATGGTATGCTCGAATATTGATATTTCTACATGGTTGTTGTCTCTATATACTTTGGTTCATTGGCATGCAGCACCATTTTGGGAGTTCATGTTTCAAGGGGACTAATAGTAATCAAATCTCCGAAAGCAGGTGCAAGGACTTAGGTCTCTCTCATATACCCTATCTGCTTGCTAATTCTCATTTGTTGCTACTTTAATCTTGTATTTAATCTGGTTTTCTGCTCATGTTTAATTCTTTTCCTAGACTATGGCATGTCGCTTGGATCCTTCAAGCACACACAAGTCAGATTGTGCCACCCTCCAAGTCTTTGGGCTCCCTGACATCTTTCATATTGGTGGTTTAATATGGAGATCTATTCCAAAAATATTCAGATTTGAGGAAGAAGAAGAAATGTGAGATTCAACACTGGCAGGAGGTAGGCATGTATATGCCAATAGATGCATTGAGTCTAGTTGAATGCTAGCATCCTGTTACAAATCTTCTGGCTATTTTGGAGCAATTTTGCCGCACAAGAACCGATATGCTGCCAAAGGTCAAATAAGCCATCCAGCATATCGAGGAGTCCAATTGAGTGGAAGGGATTTTGTGGACCATCAACTTTGAGCTTCCTGTTTCATTCTGGTTGAATGAAGCTGAAGTTCTTGCTTCGTACTCTTGCTCAGGTTTCACGTAATGAAACGGGCAATACCAGTCAGAGACTTAAATTCACAAAAGATAGGGAAGGACTTCATCAGTCGTATGTCAAAGTTTCTCACTTCCTAAGTCATGACCTTAAGATGATGTCGCATCTTTTTAACAGAAAACAGGAATTTTCTCTGCGTAATGTTTGTTCACTTTATTGGTGTCTCTCAGAGATGCTCTGTTTCAAGATTCAGTTGCAGTACTCCGTAAAAATGTAGATTTTCAAGCTTTGAATACATGTGCAGATTTATAATTGTCAGGGATTCTTTACTTGGTAGCTATTTACCTTCATTTATATAAATAAAAAAATAAAAATGAAAAAATGAAGAGGGGTGGTGCATTCTACTTCCTGTTAGGCGTAACTTTTTAGGTTCTCTGTCTATGTGCATGACCTCAAATCCCCTTTCTGCTTTTCTCCCATAGTTTGGATTTCCCAAATGGATTTTGTGATGTAACCTTAAACTAGGAAAGAGAATACAAAGAGCTACAGTATGGTACGCCTGGGAAAATTTTTATAGCAAGTTCCATGCCCTCTATGATACAATCCAATCGCCATGCTAATGTTCTTCAGTAGTTAGTTAAATCGTGTCCTTTACATGTTGTTCCAACATTTAAAAAAAAAAAAAAAGGGATTTGAAAAGCAGAGCACCAAATGCTACTTACAATCGGGTTTCCTTAACTCTGCCGAACTGACCAAGACACATTTTGCCATAGTAGCTGACGTTTTGCACACTATAAGTGCGGATCTTCTAAAACATTAACGTGTAAACTGCCCACCAGCACCAATGTGAGAAAAAAGCTTTCTACTAGAAAGCCCTTATCCTTTAGATTACACACACAAAGCTAACAGGCTGTATATGAAATTCCTGAGGAAAGCACAATTGGCTTTATGAAATAACAAATACAAGTGGTTAGCCAGGTTATCATCCCATTAGTGTACTTGTGATTAGCATGAAGTCCCAGTCCTTTGGTCATCACGATCAGCTGGAAGACGGAAGGGAAAGTGTGCAAATTGGATCTTCAATGCAAGAGAGTCGGGTTTCTTGTCATCAAACTTGTAACCTGCAGGAGGAAGCACATGCTGCAGCACATTTAGATAAGCTTTTCCTTGCATAACACCTATTTAGTTCACCATTTTCAGTCTTCAATATTTGTACAAGATTTAAGCAAATAAAACACTATATCCAAAGAAGCAATTCACCAAGGCAGATAAATCGAAATAAAATCCACATACATTGGTTCCTGTGATGTGTCAAATGTTTGATTTTTTATTTTGTCGTTTATCTTCTTAAAAGAACACTGGTTTTCTTGTTCCATATGTTGCAAAAGGAAATACATAAAACAATCTAATACATTAATTCCTGTTCAGTGGAAGTTGAAATAACCATTTAAGTCTCTTATTTAATTGCAGTTTACCTTGAAGAGCCTCCATAGCAGTCAGAGCACACTTCGCATCAATGAACTCCACAAAGCACAAGACCATGGCCCTATCTCCACTCTGCATTTCACTTATGCAGACAAAAATCACTAAAGATACAAGGACAATCCACTAGAAGGAAAAAAGGGGAGACAAGGTGATCTGAAGACAGTAGCAACCACACATAAGGTGTACACTGTTTGATTGCTTAGACATAACAGTTCCTCGTTGATAACAAGCACAGACTTCTTTTTTTCACTTAATAGAACAGTTGATTGTAAGAAACAATAACCGCATCATTGCCTTTTATAACATCAAAACAGATAATACTTCTAAGTTCTAACCAAACCACTTTCCCTAATGTCTCAAAAAATTGTTCAACTGTAAATTAGAGTTGAAGATGAAACGGGCTGCTGAGATGAATCGGAATATGAGCTGACAACATCAGCATTCCTTGACTTCTTAGAATCAGCCTTACCATCATCACCGGAGTTGTGAGAGGCCATCTTGTGAGTTCACCATGAATCAGACTCTTATATAGCGTAACTCATCCATAACATTATCAATCATCAAGTGCCGCCAGATAAAATAGTTTGAAACATGTTTAGAAAGCCAACTGAATAAATAGGTAAACTAACACAAACTTACTTTTCTGGGCTCCTTGTGGACAACTTTGATATCTTTGTACCCAATAAATGGACGAAAAAGATCTTTGATAATTGATCAAGGAAATACAAAGGCAAAATGATGAACACATCAGCATAACTATTGCACCTTTAGTATATTTTATAGTTTCATATGCTCACATTAGATGCTCTTCCATTGAAAACAAATGCTGACTGTAGAAGAGACAAACATGGAACTGCACGAAACAGGATTTAATCTTTCCTCCTAAAAAGTGTTCTGAAAGCCTCTCAAAGATTAAAACAAGGATACGGCCTACTTCTCTTCTAGTACAATCAGTAGGGAGGCCATTAACAAACAGCATATTTGATTCCCCTCTTGGGACAGAAGCACCATTAGCGTGTCTCGAAGAGCCAGGCCTGTCATTTATCACATCAGGAATGGATGAAGTGACACTGATCAAAGCATCACCCCTTTGGATTCTTAAATTATGATCTTTAAGAGGAGATAGGTATCCCTTGCCATTGGCTGCTGCCATAGCTCCACCAATAGAGGTTTCAGGACGAACTGCAACGCCCAGAGTATCCTCCAAGCCATACGGACCAGGCCACCGTGGATTTATCTGCAAGCAAAGTCTGCAAATTAAGAGAGGCTAAAGGGCAAAAAAAAATTGGGAAATAGTGAGATTCTAACTTCTCTCTGCAGAAAATCTGAAGAAACGCCATGGAATTCTGTAGAACCGGGAATATGACGAGATGCCACGGGCAGCGGCTCTGATGACCGGTAGCCAGAAAACGTAGAACTCGATACAGGTCCTGTAATCACATGAAACCATCAAACAAGATATCTCTGTTGGAATCAACCAAAAAAAAACCGAAAGTAACAAAACAAGACATTGAAAGAATAAAAACCGTCGGCCGGCGAAAATTTAAGCCGACAACAACCAAGACAGCTTCAAATGAAGGACTCGAGAACTAAGCTATTTTTGAATTTTCAGTTCAATCCGGTCCAGACAAAGTAATTTAGGATATTTGTTACCTTACGTTCACTATTTTTTTTTTTGGACGAGAGGTTAGGAATCCAGGACGCTGAACATAGAAATTGAAAACTTGTGAAAAAATCTGGAGACGTTGAACGGAAAAAAGAAAATAGTACCTCTGTCTGGGACGCCGCCGTAGTAGTAAGGATCCCCCATTCCTGTCTCTATCGGCTTTCTCTCCTGGTACCAGTGAATGGCAGAGCAGCAGCGACTCGGAATTTTAAATTTAGGAAGGAAAAAGCTAAATGCCTATAGTATAGCATTAAGTAGCTTTCGTAACTGCCATATAATAAATGATAAAAAAATATTATAATGTGTTAAAAAAATTATATAAAATGTAATTAAATATTAAAAATAAATTTTAATTTAAAATAATTAGTTATATATTATATCATTTCTAAAAATACGTCGTATAATTTTTAATTACATCTCATATAATTTTAAGTAACATATTATATAGTTCTTCTATTATATCATGTATAATAGCTATAGAAATTATTTAAAATTACAACCGCCTAATGGCGTTCATCGAGAAAAATTAACTTAAAAGGGATCAATACATTTTTTAAAATTTAATAGTTAAATTAGTATTTTGGTTAAAATTAAAAATAATATTTTTAAAATAAAATTAATAATTTTTAAAATTATAAAAATAATAAATTAAAAATTTTTTAATTTTATTTTAAAAATATCATTCTTAATTTTAATTAAAATACAGTTAAAACATCAAATTTTGAAATACCGATATTTTTTCAACTTAAAAAACCTTTTCGATTTGGGACTCTCTGTTTTTTTTTTTTTTCCTTCCGAAAAAAGGTGAATCGCTGGTCGTTGACGTCTTCTTTAAAGAAATTCTCCACCCGGGTATTAATAGGTTGAGTAACATAAGAAAATTTCAATTTTAAATTAGTAAGTTTTAAAATATTTAGTTAAGGACAATTTTGTTAAAAAATATTCAAAAATATATCAGTAACTTCAATTCTGTTAAAATTGCCATTAAGTGTTAATTTGATGTTAATTTGGTAAATTATATGACAAGTCAAACATGTTGTGTGAAATGAGTTTACTTTTAATGTGTCAAACTGCTGCATTCACGTGATTTTATATGAATTCTAAATTGTATTAATAACTTGAGAGAAAATTCATAATTAGGTCCAGTTAATTAGGAACAATTATAATTTTCTTGTTAGAGATGTTAGAAATAAACTCTTTTACTTTAAACCATAATAATCGTCAAATGGAGAACTAAACACATATACTCAATCAAATCCTTCATGCCGAATTTGAACGAGGACAACCGTATATTTCAGTTGGGGTGGTGGGGAGTCGCAGCATAAAAATTCGAATATAACTCAGTCGTATGGTATACACGCTAAATCATTATCTAGCTTACAGTCTTAAGTGACGCTTGTCAATATTTGTTTGGAAATAAAAATTTGTATTCTCATAAAATTTCCACTAAACAAACTCTTTTTAATATTTACTTTTCCACTCTCTTACTATTTCTGAATTTTCTTCTTTATTATTATTTTCATTTATTCTTAATAAGTGCATCTGAATTCAACTTTAAAAAATTAATTAAGAAAAAAATATTCAATAATCCTTTGTAATATTCATTTTTTTCTTAGTTCCAACATTTATATGAGCAAAATAGCAATATAAATAAAGTAATTCTAATTCTGTAAAAAGTAACAATGTCATAAACTTTAGTGTTCTGTTTTTGTTTCTCCTTAGTTTGATTTTGATTATGATTCTGATACCAAATGCGCCCTCTTAATCATCTCTTAAGCTGAATGTGAGTAGTTAATTGCCTAAACTTCATTCAGCGTCAATTTTATGAATTACAATTCATTTTCAATTATTATATCTTTTCTTTTTTTTTGTCTGACAAAAAAATATTTGTTTTTGAAAAAAAGCGGCATAAGTAAGTTTTTATATGAAGCTACTTTTTCTTTTCCTACAAATTTATATCTTATTTGAAAGATTAAAGATATTTGTTCCGATATTCCAGTCAAATTACAAAAATAATTTTTTCATTGACGAAGACAAATTTAGTTAACAAAATTTTAATACTACAAGAAAAAAAATTTTAGTATAACTCTACTTCGCTTTTTTTGGATGTATTTTGTGCAACTTTGGAAGACAAATTGAGAAGAATAACATTATCCTTTGGATGACACGCACAAATCGCGAAATATCCTTTTTTTTTTTCTTTTTTTTTTTTTTGGTCTATTCTACACGAAATAATCTTAGTTGAAAACGGCCCGAGAAGAAAGCAGTAGTAAAGTGTACAGCCACTGATCCATGTCCAAAACTGTTGGGCCTAACTTGCATGAATCTGAGGTCTTTGGGCCCCATCAATGTTAGAACCATGTCACGGGTTGGGTGCTGGCCTAATTTGTCCCAAAGTTAGCACTCCAAGGTGTATGCGTCGCGCACCAAACGGCCATCGGGCCATGCAAATAATTTATAACCCACTTGTGTAAGGATAAGCTACAAATTATCCCGTGGACTAATTAACACATGTTGTCGTAATTTTTCCGTTTTGTATTTAACTTTTAGTGATTTTGTTCTCATTTTTTGACTTTCATTGTAACTTTTTTTTTTAATACGTGAAAAAATTAGTGGTTAATCTGTTATGTATTAATGAAAAAAAGTTTAAAGATAATGTAGAGAATGCACTGCACTTTAAGGCGTCATAATCTCCTAAATCTTACTTAAAGTGAGATGAAAAGTACTAACAGGAGTCGAACTTTTGCCAACATCGTGACCTTAAAGGCTACTGCCCCCTTGGGCTACCCTTAGGGATTAGCGTTCATTGTAGCTAAAAAAGAAGAATGAGGCATAAATTATTCACAAGACGTTGTTTTTCATACAATACATACTAATATGTCTATGTAGCCCAAGTTCTCTTTGGTTTTTTTCTTTTTTTTTTTGGGGAACAAATCCTAGCTTGTTGTTTGGGGTTGAAATAAGAAGTTTTTTAGCTATTACAAACATAGGTAAATGGACGATTTACATTGGGGATATGCATTAAAAAAGTCCTAAATTTTTAGATTTTTTTTTCATTTAAGTTTTAAACCTTTTTGAGATTTCATTTCAGTCCTAAACCTTTTGATTTTGTTCCAAATCAGTCCTTCCGTTAATCAAACTGTTAAAAATTACTGTTCACTAACGAAAATTTTTTTAAAAAGGTAAAATACACTATTTAAATATTTTTTTGTTATTAAATGTTTGTATTTTACTCTCAAATAGTAACATGTAAGTTGAGATTTTAGATTTTTTATTTCTTATTTTATTTTTTTTAAGATTATATAAAGTATTTCTGTTAACTGGTGAATTGAAATAGTGTATTTTACCTTTTTAAAAAAAATTCCGTTAGTGAACATTAATTTTTAACGGTTTGACTAACGGAATGACTGATTTGGAGCAAAATTAAAAGGTTCAGGACTGAAATGAAATCTCAAAAAGGTTTAGGACTTAAATGAAAAAAAATTTAAAAATTTAAGACTTTTTTTATACATATCACATCTACATTGTGGGGATTCTCTTCTCTCTAACCTTTTCTCTTTCTCTAACCTTTTCTCTCTCTCTAAACGCTCTCAGCCTCACAAAATAAAAACTATTACTAGCCAACGACGACTAGTCAGCTTTGCCTACCAGCCATTGAACACCTTTCCCAACTCCTCTTCTATCTTTTTCTTCCTTTCCTCTAGTCTTAATCCCTCCCCCCTCTCTTTCTCGTTTTCTCATCCTCCAACAGACCGTCCTCAAAACCACTTTTATGGGGCTTTTTGGCTTGTTTTTATGTTAGATTGGACTTCAATAACATCACCTACGACCTTCCTAACTCCCGATCTATACTCCCTAGTGTCTTTTTACTTCACCATTTGTAGAGGCGCCGTCGAAGCCCTCCTCACCTCAGCTTGAGCTGGTGCCACTGGTGCTCGCCCCAATGCTACTACCTTTGTTAGTGCCCCTACCACCACTAACATTTTCTTTGCCACCGACCACTTCCTCCCCACCGTCATAACTGATTAGAAGGGTTTTTGTTAGATATTTTTGAATTAGGTGATTTGTATCGCTTATGTTTATTTTTATGTTTGTAGTTTAGTTGTTTCGAAAATTGTTGTCAGACGTGTTCAGATGATTTCTGTTATAAGTTCATTAAAGTGCGATATGTGTTGCTATATATAACTTTTTTTGGCTGGATTATATTTAGTTAATACCTCAGAGTTATGTAAATTTAATTGCAGTTCGGTAAGTTGTTTTTGTTTCGGCCCTCATATTCAGTTTATTAACGGTAAGTTTGACCACATGATATATAGACCATGTGTGACGATTTGCTCTCCTACTTCAAGTAAGTATTTTAGATCATTTCGTGTCGATTTTATATATACTTTTACTGAGTATTAATACCGTGATTCTATTTTAATTGAAAAAAAAAATAAAAGACAATTCACGTTGGACCATTATATTAAATTTTATTCAAGAGTCGGTGAGCAAGCATAAATCAAAAACAAAAGTACAACATATCTCAAAGACTAGGTATGAAAGAACTTAGTGAGTTTTGAGTTTCCGACAAATCTTGGTTAATAACTCAAATTAACTCAACATCTTCTAGAGCATATGCCGGTTAAGCCCGCAATTGTTAATTGGAAGTTGGAACTAAGCGTTTTCATGGAACTAATATATATATATTTTTATTTGTCAATTAAAAAAGATGTTTTCGCCTATGTAAATTGTGGTGTCTGTAAGTTTGGACTTGAATAATTTTTATTTTTAAATACCTAGTTCAACCTCTCTTATAATAGCAGACTCACCACCCAAGTACTATTAGAACTGAATAGGTCTCTCTCACATTTAATTTCAGTATTAATAAATTTAAAATTCTTACAATGTATACATACAACTTGTGCTTCTAAAAAAAACTGCACAACAGAAACTCAATCTCAAACTAATGCAGAAATAAACTTAATAATTTACTATTAAATAGTCATTTCAAGTAATTCATGGCATTAATAAATTGTTGCCAGTAATAATTAATTAATTAATAGTATATATTTGGGGGCTTGTCGTTTGGAACAGATCTCCAAAAATACACCAAATCGAACAGCTGTTTTCGACAGCTCTCTCTAAACTGCGTTTTTTTTTTAATGGACCAGTATTTTATTTTTATTTATTTTTTCCTTTCACCGAAACGAAAAGGAGACAACAACAGACAACTTGGACACTTTCTAAAGGTGATAAAAAAAACATTAAAAAAGACTGTCTGGAGTTTTTTAATTCGATCAAACTCAATCTAAAGTTGCGAAAGGTGGCCCTACACCTCGCTCCATGAGGCTGTCAAGCACGTGATCACAAAGAAGCAGAGGGTCGCTATTTTGTCGTCTTGGGTCCCCATTTTCCAATCAAAAATTGCCACGCAAGCGCGTGCAGAGAACTATCAGCATCGTCGCTTGCACTGGAGCATACAGAAAGGGTGCAACTACGGTACAACGCAGCACCTCAAGATGCCGGGTCGCTTGCCTGACAGCTCACCCTGCACGGTTGGATTGAGCTGAGATTTTACTTCAAAATGATTATTTTATATCAATTAAACAACTCTACATGCGATTTATTTTTTCAAAAGGAAAAATCTCTATTCAAATGGACATACAACGTTTTTTATGTTATATATAGATTCTTTATATTACGTGAGGAATGTATATAAATATGTACAAATCATGAAAATTTTTTATATATTATATAAAAGGTCTTTAGTGTGATATAAAATAATTTGTTTCTGTAAGTATGAATTTATAAACATTGAGTCTTTGTGATCGAAGTCTTTTTAAAAATGCATACGTATACGACATCGCATAATTATAGAATACTGGGAATTAATGGCCTCTATCTGCCACAGAAGATTGCCACCCACAAATCAACGTTAAAGGTCGAAAGTCTTCTTGCAATTGCCCTGGAGATTTCTTGTTTGTCATTCAAAATGTGCATCATAATCTTGCAATGTCATTCTCTTAACCATATTTTTTAGTTAGAACAGCCTATTGTCCAGTTAAATGATCGAATCTTATTGTGTGTAATGTTATAGAAAATTTTGAGTATCTTAATTAATTGTGTGATTTTTTATTAGATGTGGTTTTTGATTAATGTGGCTTTGTCTTTTGATTAATATTTTGAGAAATAACGAATATATTCTCTCCGTTACCAGTGTGCCTGTTTATTAGTATTAGTGTATTAGTTACTTGTGATTATTGGGTAATTTATTACATATGTGGTATGTGAATCCAAAAAAAAGTTTGCAACCGCCCAAGCAGAGACACCTAATCCGTGGCTGGGGAATTAACATGCGCACATCACACATGCTGACAAGTGATTGACAGTCACACTCCAATGACGTCCCAAACATTGCGGTCCCCTCTCCTTCATCTTTTTTTTTTTAAAATCAAACAAAAATTATGTGTCCTGAGTATATAAATTATTACATATATAAATTAAAATCAGAAGTTACCTATTATAATTTTTATTCATTATTTTTTATAAAGAAGAAATTCATCATCTAAATACTATTGAAACTAAATAAGATTCTTTTAAGTCGCTTACGGTATTAATAAGCCTAAAACTTATACCACAAATCAACTGATGGTCAAATGAGGAATATTGTCTTCATTACGCGAACTGAAACTTGAACCCAAACCGAGCATGAAAAAAATATATCGAGTTATTACCAAAATATCGCCTCAAAGAGTTTATCCCCTACCTTTATTGAGAATTATTATAACCACATTTTAATGAATACTTTATCAAGATTGTTCATTTGGACAAAATTTTAAGAAAAAAAATCGACTTTAAAAACGTTTGCAATAATTTGGATGGTTAGTTATATGCATAAAATCATAGGATCATAAAATTTTTTGATTCAAATTAAAATTTTAATAATATAATTATTGGCACTTGATCCATATTCGAAAGCTGCATTCAATTTCAGTCTTTACCATCCCCTTTCGCTACGTCATGCAAAATCTTACACAGTATTTGGATAATAAAGTAGATAAAGAGTGAAGTGTAAGAGAGAAAAATAGAAGAAAAAAATTAGAGGTAAAACAAATTTTCATACTCTCTTTTGTTTGAAAAAAAGGTAATAAGAGTAAGAAAAATTAAAAAAAATTTATTTGAGAATTAGTAAAAAATAAGTGAAAACAAATAATATATGCAACAATATCAATTTTATCCTTGTAGTAAAAATCTTATATGTAAACCATAAGCACAATATAATCATATAATAAAAATAGTAGAAAATCAATAATTTTTGCTCTCAATTTTGGGAGTAACAAATTTGGTAGGTGTGGAAAAAAAAGAAAATTAAAAATTTCCTCTATTTTGTTCTCATCATTTTGTTCTCTCTCCCTATTTTCTTCTCTCGCAAACATGGCATGTTGTGGGATAATTTGTGTTAAAAATAAAAATCACTTCACTGGTTTAATTTAATTTAATTTAATTTTGACGTAATTTTTTTCTTTTTAAGAAATCAAAAACCATTTTTATGGGTAGAAGGATTAACGACGACCAAAAGCTACGTGGCAACAGACAATTTGTTGGAGAGAGAGAGCACACTGGAGTCGTGGCCAGGGAATCCAAAGCCCCCATTCACAATTTTAGGTTTTTTTTTTTTTTAATTTATTATTATTATTTTTATTTTTTTTGGGTTTCAAGGTTTTTACCTGGTCGTATTGCATCATCATTTCTCCTCGTGGTGGCAAATCGCAATCAATGAGAGCTTCTTCAGTCTGTGTGGGAGAGAGAGAGAGAGAATTTAGCTGAGAAAATCAGAGAAGCAGGAACTTATTAGAAAGAAGGGAGCAAGGAGAGAGGAAGGAGATATGGAGGACATAGAGGAGGAGGAGACCGGAGAGGAGGTGGAGGAGGAGGAGGAAGAGGTGTTGGGATCGAGCTTGACGATGGAGAAAGTGGCGGCCGCCAAGCAGTTCATTGAGAATCACTACAGAGCTCAGATGAAGACTATTCAAGAGCGCAAAGAACGGTCTCTCTCTCTCTCTCTCTCTCTCTCTCTCTACTCCACTACTTGCATTTCCTGAATCTTCAATTTTTGTTTTTTACTGCGCTTTGTGCTGTTAGTTCCTCTGTATTTACGGGCGGTGGCTTAAACTTACTGTTCTTTGTGTTGGTTCCAATTGTTTTTGACAATTAACTGAGGTTCTGATCCGAGTTGCTGACTCTTGCTGTCAATGTCATGTTTGTTTTTTTTTTTTTTTTTTTTTTGAATTTTTGTGGGTAGGCGGTGGGTTCTGGAAAGAAAGTTAGCTTGTTCTGATGTGCCTAAGGAGGAACAGATCAATCTGATTAAAGATTTGGAGAGAAAAGAGACGGAGTTTATGCGACTTAGAAGGCACAAAATATGTGTTGATGATTTTGATCTTCTTACCATCATTGGAAGGGGAGCCTTTGGTGAGGTCAGACAGAGTCAGTCATTGGAGATGATGTGTTCGTGCATGCGAAATAGATTGATTATGTTTTTATTTAGTTTGATTTTCATAGTGTTTATGTTGCTTTTTTTTTTTTTTTTAATCGTGTCTTGGAAGTTTAGATTACACTCATTCTGAGTGCTTTTCTAATCTGCAGGTTCGATTGTGTCGGGAGAAGAAATCTGGCAACATTTATGCCATGAAGAAGTTGAAGAAGTCTGAAATGCTAATGAGAGGCCAGGTGAACTGAGATGTTTTACCAAAGCATAATATTGGGAATCTCTTTTTTCAAGTCTTCAGTCACCAACGTTTTCTAACTGTTTCTAACGCAGATCAATTATCATCCCCTTTCTGGGATCAGGGCTTTGCACATCATTTTAATATTCCAAGGACGATTATATGTTATTAGCACTTAAAATGCTTCAGGGTTAACCAGTAAACAGATGGTTTCTGCTCTATGCTGAGATTTTGGATTGCATTGTATGGTGGTTGTGATCTTTTTCCCCCTTACTTAGTCCGGGTTATGCACTTATATTTTGATAGTTTTACACCAGTGGACTGTGCCATTTCCTTTTTGTGTATATTTGCAAGTACTTCTTTGCCGAATGCTTTTCAGTATTCTGAAAAAATTTGTTTACGAGCTTCTCAGGTGGAACATGTTAGAGCTGAAAGGAACTTGTTGGCAGAAGTTGCGAGCCACTGCATTGTGAAACTCTACTACTCATTTCAGGATGCGGAATATTTATATCTGATAATGGAATATCTGCCGGGTGGTGATATGATGACTCTCCTAATGAGGGAGGACACATTAACTGAAGATGTGGCAAGGTTCTATATTGCTCAAAGTGTCCTCGCCATTGAGTCAATCCACAAACACAATTACATTCACAGGTTGAGATCAATTATTCTAGCTACGGTGTCAAATTAAGATCCTTCTTTCTTTCTTTTTTTTTTTTTTCCTTTCAATTTCCTTTTTGATGAAGTCAAAATTAAGGTTTTTGAAATTAGATTACATGTAAATTTTGTTGCTAATTAGCTCTTTGCTTTAACTTGTTATGTCCTTATTGGACTGTGCTCCACTTTTCCATCAGAGATATTAAACCTGACAATCTTCTCCTGGACAAAAATGGCCACATGAAGCTGTCAGATTTTGGCCTCTGTAAGCCTCTTGACTGTACGAATTTATCCATGATTCACGAAAATAAAACAACTGATGATGGAAATACGAGTGAACCTATGGATATTGATGGATGTTTTCCTGATGCGGACAATAATAGTAGTTGGAAAAGCCCACATGAACAGCTTCAGCACTGGCAAATGAACAGGAGGAAGTTGGTATGTGACTTAGTGCTGCTGCTATCATCTTTTCATGCAATATGATTGTATATGACATATATAACCTACATGTCTAGAGATTGAAATTTTTCTGAAATTAGTAGTTGTATACAGAAAAATCTACAAAGCCTTCAAAATATAGAAATAGTACAGAATTTCATGTGGGAGCCTTTGACGTACTCACATCAAACTTGTGATGGTTGTTTGCTTTGGCCTTTAAAGGTTTTTGTGTTAACCTTGGGGGCAGTTAGTGTGGCTTCTGCATTCCAATAATTTAATTGGCTTTTTAATCTTGGAGTTGTCATTGGCTATATTATAAGTATGTGTCTGAATTTATTTGTAACCACTGGAGTCCCTTACCATTTTGACTGAACATGGAGTCACTATTTGTATTGCAGTCCCCAGATATTTTAATGGTTTTTGTTCTAGATTGAGTAGAAGACATGACATCTAATCGTGTATGCACGTCCATTATAAGGAATTTTATCTTTTAAAAGGAGCTCATAGATAATATTGTTGGCCAGAAACTCTATTCCTTAGAAAGGCCTATGAGTACATTACATAATCAATTTGCTTGCAGCATGGCAGTGTGCTTGATTAGCACATTAAATTGAGTTATGGAAAGCTAGAGCACTTTTCATTCCAGCCCTAATCACCAGAAACCTTTTATCTCCTTGAAAGGCATTTTCAACTGTTGGAACGCCAGACTACATTGCTCCTGAAGTTTTATTGAAGAAAGGATATGGCATGGAGTGTGACTGGTTAGTTTTCCCCTTTTATCCTGGTCAAGTGGTGTGTCATTGTGTTCTTGCATTCTGTGTGTTCCATTACCCATCTATTCTTTTCAGTAAATAGTTTAATCTCTAAAGTGCCTCTCTGTCTTTTGTGGATCCCAACTATGAGTGTGAAAAGGCTTGTTTCCTTTTGTCACATTTGTGAGTTTGGGTTTTGTTTAGATATCTTTTCTTTTGTTACTCTTGGTGTGAAATTGAACCTACAATTTTATCTTGGACTCTTTTCAGGTGGTCACTGGGGGCAATAATGTACGAAATGCTTGTTGGATATCCTCCTTTCTATTCAGATGACCCAATTACAACATGCAGAAAGGTATTGAGCTGTATATGCTTTTATTTATATGTTATGCTCAATTCCAACTGATTGTTGCCATTGTTTCTTCCTCTGTTCTTTGCTAGGTTGTGTTATCTCAAATAGTTTTTAGTTCATGTTTGGTTAAAAAATTGCTCGTTACTTTGAAATGCCCCTAGGGCTGGGGATTTTCTTATGAGAAGGATTCAAAAAAGTCTTTTCATACATATTTCTTTGAGAATAGGTATTTCTTGGTTATATTGAATGGACTTGCAGATTAGGCTGACATTCTCTTAATCAATTACCCAGATTGTCCACTGGAGAAATCACCTTAAATTCCCAGAAGATGCGAGGCTGTCACCTGAGGCAAAGGATCTTATTTTTAGGTTACTGTGTGATGTTGATCATAGGCTGGGTAATGGAGGGGCACGCCAAATAAAGGTATGACTTGAAAATCTTGTTTTTCAATATAGTTCTTCTGTTTCGATCATGTTTTTCATTTACAGTTCTTCCTTTTCAGGCTCATCCTTGGTTTAAGAATATCGTGTGGGAAAAACTCTATGAAATGGAGGCAGCATTTAAACCACAAGTCACTGGCGAGCTAGACACTCAGAATTTTATGAAGTTTGATGAGGTCTAACGAGTTGGCCTAGTTTTACTCTTTCTTGTTCTTCCACTGTTAGCTGCTCTGTTATTTAATCATCTATGGTCCTTTGTTGTTTTTTTTTTCTTAATTGTTATAAATACATTGGGTACTTGTTTAATTGTAATGTTGTTTTCTTCTTATGTTTTGGCTATTCATGAATTGAATTTTTCAATTTGTCATTAGCTGGAAGATTCAGCACCTGGAAGAACTGGCTCAGGACCCTCTCGAAAGGTTTGTATTGTTGATAACCTGATCCATATTCCGTGTCATTTAATTTTGTTAGTGTGTCTTGGGAGTAGCTGTTGCATTTACTATCTGTACTAATTCTGCTCATTTGATCTGTATCTATAGGAGCAAGTACAACCCCCCCCCCCCCCCACCCACCCCAAAAAAAAAAAAAAAAAAAAAAAAAAGGTGAACGACTATTTCTAGGAAAGTTACTTAGTATTTGCTTATCCTGGTCTCTTATTGGCATAGTTACAATTACTAGCTTCTCTTAGTTACAATGGTGTCTCTGTGGGTTTTTACCTATATCTTGTTTGTTGTCACTATGGTGCTATTGATATGGGCCCTAACCATTGTAGTCCTGCCTTTTTTTGTATGGCTGCCACAAACTCAAGATATTCCCTTTTCATGTAGATGCTGTTAACTCCCAAAGACTTGAGTTTTGTTGGCTATACATACAAGAACTTTGAAGCTGTTAAAGGGCAGTTTCGCCATTTTGGTACGCAATTTCTCTTAAATTTATGTTTTAGTTTCCTCAACTAGTTCATCATATCTCATCTGCATGCATTGCTTCTGTGATAGGAATCAACTATGTAGAAGTGGTTTGCTCATATTCATACTGCTGGAGTAACCTGTATGCATTTATGCTGTTGTGGCTGTTAATTTTCCTGGCAAGGCCTAGTCATTGCCTTGTCATTGGATAAGACTTTATGCAAAAGTTTAGTTTGTCCAGGAGATATGAATATATAGTCAATTTTGGAAGGAAATAGTTTTTCCAGTACTCTTGTTTTGCTCAAGTCTCAGTGGAGGAAGGGAATTGGCAAGGATTTTGGCTAGTCTGATCTGTCAGTTGGTTGTAGATCCTTTTACTCTTTATTTTTGGTGAAAACAAGGAGAACAATAAAAGGAGATATCGCACGAGATTTCTTGCTTCACACCTTGGCAAACTAGGAGACCTTAGCAATGGGTTTCTACTCAGGTCTAGTATGTTGTCCTTTTTTCATCACTCAGGATTGGCATGCATAAACTTGTAATTGTGTTAGATAAAATGATGAAATTTTAGGATTTTAAGGTTACAGCTACGATAATATCTTTGTTCTTGAGGGCTAACCCTTAATCGAAAAATCCTTGTGTTTCTGAGCATTTTACACTAGCATTAGGATGGCAATTACACTTACCCTGCATGTGTTGTCCTTTGCTTCATTTTTCTCCAAGAGATCCTATAGGGAACTTTTTTAGAATAACCATGTCTCCTATTTCACAAATCCATTAGGACTTTTACCATCTTTGTGGTTCTTTAGGGGTATGTTCCAACAAATATGATCAATCTATTCGCTTTCAAAGGTGAAGTGCTATTTTTCAGCAGAGCATGCCTCCTCTCTGCTTTATAAGTGAAACGTCTGTAAAACCTGTGCATGCTGTGAACATTGTCCATGAGAGATTTATAACAACCTGGAAACTTCAGATAATTAATAATATATTCTTGAAGGTATTTGGGGCCACCATCCAGCGAGAGTTGTGGTCCCGGGTACTTAGAATTACATGAGTAATAGTGTTTCAGTCTGAGATTCTAAAGCAATCTGATTGTAGTCATCAAGCATACAATAAAGAGAAGTGAAAGCAAAGCCAATTTGTACTATATTTTAATTGTTCGGAATAATCAGACAACCTTGTGGCATCCAATTTTTCATGTGTTCATTCTGAAGCTGGTCGCTTCTATTCATGTTTTGCCTCTCTTAAATGGGGAAAAAAACCAAATCTCAAATCTCACTCTAACCATTATAATGGTCGCTGAACAAAGGGAATATGTTACCAAATCAAGCATTTTTTGATTCTATATTCAGTATTAAATCTTCCATTATCTGCACTTCTAAGTAATAGCTTGTCCTTGGATATAGTTAAGGGTTTAATCTTAATTATTAGTTTCTGTAGGTAATTCTGGAGCAGACTATACCACCAAACCTGCTGAGGAATCGGAGGTTCAAGTGCTTGCATTACCAGGTGATCCGATGTTACCATAATGTCCGGAAAAAAAAAAAGATGGAAAAGGGCTAGAGCCTGAATGCGGATGGATGCTTGCATATGCTCATTTCAGGTTGGCTGTAGCATTGGCTGCTATGGCAGAACCTCTACTTAAGTGTACAGCAGTAACTGGGAGCTTCTTTCCTACCCACTGGTGGGTTAACTGGTAGGACAAGTAAGATTTATGGCCGAAATGGCAATGATCTTATTCGTTAAAATTAGGGCAGAGACTTGTGCACTGGCTGCCCAGGTTGGCAATGGTAAAACTTGCCTTCTCTAGTGGCAGTTTCTGGTCCAATTTTAGTGGAAATCAGACTGCCAAGTGACTGAATAGCTGTTGTAATGAGTGATATTCCCTATTATTGCGTTTGTGTGTATGCCTTACATGGCCAACTCGAACATTTCAAGAACATTTTCGAGAAATAATAATGAGTTACTAAAAGATGGGGCCTTTGAGGTCATTTACTGAGGTTTTGGTTGTCGTGTCCCCATTTAACGTTATTGCTGATCGAGTTTTGGAAATTGTATCCAACCAAATGTATGTTATCATACATTGCAAGACTCGCTTAGTGCAGATTCAATCCTAGTTAATTAATATTTGCTAAAAGGTAGTATGCCTTTCCATTTTTCTGCTGCGAGACAAAAATCCCTTCTGTTTTTTCGGTTTAGTTAGATTGAGAGGAGAGATTTATCTATGAATGAACTTTAGGGCTCTGAACCTCATTTCACCCACAAATTCAGGCTATATGGCCGCAAGGTTACAACGAATAGTTTTCTTTTATTTTTTGGTCCATGAAATAGGAAAGTAAGGATAATATCTTATAATTTCATTAAGAATGATTACATTAGGTATGAATGGTATGTATTTTTTATCTTTTTGCTTTTTAATAAGTTCTGATTAAAATTTAAATTTAAAACTTTTAACTTTAAAGACGTTCAAGTATAATTGACTTATAACTTACTAATGAATAGTTATGGGTGTAAGAACCGGACCGGACCGGTCGGTTCAACCGGAAAAACCGGGAACCGGTCCTTAGTCCGGTCCGGTTCACACAAAAAACCGTTCTGGATGAGAACCGGCCAGAGAACCGGAGAACCGGCCGGTTCAACCGGAAACCGGTGAACCGGTACCGGTTCTTCCGGTTGGACCGGTTTGGAATTTAAAAAAAAAAAAAAATCCTAAAGAAATTTTAAATGCTTGTTTGATTTTAAAGTTTAAATCCAAATTAGTTATGACTTTAGTTTTTAATATTTTATGGGTATTCATATTAATTTTGTCCTTATTTAGATGGAAGAGTTCAAAATGAAAGAATTGTAACTAAAAATTCTAATTTAGTTCTCAATTGATTAAAATTTTCAATTTAATCTTTAAAATTTAAAAATTAATATTTAATCACTATTTATAAATATTATTTTTTAAATTAATTTTTATAAATTATATTTTATTAAATATACTAATTGTAATATCTTTAATGTATGTAAATATTAATATAATTCTTAAAATACACTTTATTTTAAATATTTATTATCATTCTTATATAATATAACATTTTATATAATTATATAAGTTATATAAAAATTTAATTTTTATATATTTAATATTAAATACCGGTTTTACCGGTTTAACAACGATTTTACCGGTCGAACCGGTTGAACCTTGAACCTCTCAACTTTCCGGTTCAATGACCGGTTCGGTTCTGAGAACCTTGTGAATAGTTTGCTTTTGTTTTTTTTCGTTGGTTGTTATAAGTGCTAGAAGCTTGAGAAAGAAAGACGAGGAGTTAGAAGTGCTAGAAGAGTGAGAAAGAGGGATTAGGAAGATAGGTTCAAACTCTCGACCTCCTAATTAGGGACAAGCTTTTGCATTTTTTTTTTATTAGAAAGTCTATAACACAATAGAGTAAGGGTGCGTTTGGTACACAGACTGAATAATGCGGTATATGATGATATAGACTAATATAATATAGGATATAATAGATTACTAGCTTATATTATATTTGGATGTTAACAAATAGTATAAAATAATTATCTTATATAATATTTGGATGATATATGATAGAATAGTACAGTATATCAAAATTACTTTTTTACCGTTAGAAATAATTGATATATATTTACTATTAATTTAAATATTTTTATTAAAAATAATTAAAATTAAGTAATAAAATTAATATTTATTTTACATATTATTATACATTATATTGTTTATAATTTTTCAATTTTGTATAAAAAAATATTTTTTAAAATTAAGTATTAATTTTATTTATACAAATAAATTTTAAAATATAAAAAAGAGACTAACATTTGTTTAATTTTTTGAGGAAAAATTAAATAAATTTTAAAAGATAAAATTTCAAATTTATATGAAAAAAATGAAAGAATGAGCACGAGAGTGAGAGAGAGAGAGTGAGGAGAGAGAAAGGAAGGGAGGAAAGAGGAGGGAGGGGAAAGGAAGGGAAAAGAGAGAGGAAGGAGGAGAGAGAAAGGAAAGGGAGTAGAGATAAAGTAAAGAGAAAGAAGAGGAGTGAGAGAGAGAAGGGAAGAGAGAAAAGATGAGAGAGAAATGAATTTTTTAAATTTTATGTTAATTTTTTCAAAAATATTTAAAATTTATTTTAATTAAGAGGGGTAGTACTATCCCATATTCATGGGAGAGTAAGTCCACACTAATTTATCCTATACCTATCTTATTAACTAACCAAATATAGGCTAAAGTGAGATTGTTGGGCACTAGCCTATCTTATGCTATCATATTAAATAAACGCACCATAACTCTTTACTTTCTATAAAAATTTTCACAAGTTTTTCTCACAGTATCAAATTTGATGTGCCGGCCACACTATTGTGCGTTGGAACACTTATGCACCTCCGCTGGGTCGTTTTTTCGTGTGGTTCGCTCGGCTGTTTTGTGTCGTGTTTGTGCCCTTTGGTGGGTGGTTTTGTATTCTGATCGTTTTTCTTGACTGATTGCTTGTTTGCATTTTTTGGTTTCGCCCCTCGGGTGCTGCTCCTCTGGTGTGTTGCTGAGTGATTTTCAGACGCTGCTGTGTCCCTCGCAACTTGTTTAGCTTCGATTGATCACAGGGGTGAGGGATTTTCCCTTTCCCTAGCCGCCCTTGTATTGTTACTGCTAGATGCTGGTGTGCCGTGCTCGGGAGTTGGGGGTTGGGGGTGGAGATGCCGTCGTCGAGCTACTTATGCTTATCTGCCATATGGAGCGGCCAGTCTGGGCAATCCGCTTCCGTGTTGGGGCGATGGAGGTCAGTCTATCAGCTGTTGCTTTTCTTGTGCCTGTTTACCTCGTATGTGACTGCCCATTTTCTTCGTTGGCATCTCGTTGGCCTCCGAAACGCCACCCCCTACACTTTGTGGGAAGGGGTCAGTTACTATGTCTGCTTATTTGGGTTTTTGGGCCCGTTGAGCTACCTCTTTTTTGGGCTTCGAACTTATTTAGGTATAAAGCCCTCATTTTGAGTTGTATGCTTAGAGTTCTGAGTCACACTTTGTGGGCCTTGTAGTAGGGTTTTAAATTAATAAAATTTTACTTTCTATATATATATATATATATATATATATTTCTGATAAATATAAAAAACACTTTGCCTCTAATTAAAAAAAAATATTTTTTTGATAAAAAATATATATATAGTGGTTAAGTAATTGGTCAGGTGAGGGTAATGATCCCCACTATATCGGGCAGGACCTACTTAGTCTACAGTTCCCTTTTTAAAATGCCTGGGCTGCTGGCGATTAAGTTAACGACTTATATATATATATATATATAATATATATATATATATATATATATCAAATCTGGCACAAAACGACAACATCAGCATGTCGTTTCGTTAACCTGGTCACAGCTACACCGTTTCAGACGTTCAGTTTCCCTGCGGGAGACGGCCTCCTCTGCCCGTCGCCAACACGGCCAAAAAACAGAGAAAGAGGAGGCAATATTCAATTCCGGGAGCCGACAGGGGAAGGGAGGCGCAGGACAAAAAAATAAAATCAACAAAGGAATCAATTAATCAGGAACGTGAGAGAGATAGATAGAGATGGGTATTCTTAGGACAGATCGAAAGTCTCCATCTTCTTCTTCATCGTCTACTTCGCCCTGCGCTCATCTCAGAGCTGCCTACCACAACTGCTTCAACCGGTCTCTCTCTCTCTCTCTCTCTCTCTTACCTAAATCCCCCACATTAAAGCAAAAACTCATGCTTTATATACTTATGTTCTGTCTCGTTGCTTGCATCCCATTGATGATTGTTTTTTTTTTTTTTTTCAATACGTAATTTTGGGTTAGATGGTATTCTGAGAAATTTTTGAAGGGTCAGTGGGACAAAGAGGAATGTGTCTCCGAGTGGCAAAAGTACAGAGCTTGTCTCTCCGTACGTGTCTTTTACTTCCTTATTTTCCCTTTTTTTTTTTTTTTTGGTATGAATTTTGTTATTCGACGCTTTTATTATTAATCATTTGTTTTGGACAGGAACATTTGGATGATAAGCACTTGAGTCGCTTCCTGGAAGCCGAGCTCCTCCCCGCTGACGCGGGGAACAAAGTGGATGGTGCTGCCGCCACCGCCGCCGGCTGCGGTGGTGTTTCTTAATAACGTAAATCGATCCATCTTTTAGTTTGATGAACTAAACAAGAGCCATAGGTAAGTTGTAGTGATTAAGTTGTTGATAAACTATGGTTTCTGCTTTCCTTTTTGTTTAACCAATCTAGGGACCCCACAAGTCGATTCTTTTGATTTACTGAAAATTGATGTATGAATGCAAATGTCAATTAGTTTGTCCCCAGAGGTAGTGCCGGATGTGCTTGTTGCCTTTGTTACTCAGCAGAAGCTAGGGAGGTTGTGGGGCTTTACGTATACAATTTAAGAAGCGGTAACAGCATTAAGAAGCATATTCATGCTAGTTGATGGTTTCAAAAGACAGGGTTAATACAATGTTCAGGGAGAGTTGAACCTCCCACAGTGTCGGGCAGTGGAATTTATGAGTAGACACGGTATGCAGAATGCCAGAAAGAGCAACAACCTGTTTCCAATGTTATCTGTATTTTTTTTGGGGGGGGCTGCAGATAATTAAACTTTCTAAGATATTTATGCACTTCTGATTTTGTTTGGACATAATGATTTTGAGTTCAATTCATTGGTCTAGTAATCTGCGTGACTCATTTCTTACTTGGAGTAATATATTTTGTTTAACTCATCCAGAGCCTTCCAGTTCCTGTCTTTCCAATGATTCTACTGCACAGGACACTTCATCTTTATTTCAGGATTTCTTCTAGGGGATGAATAGCTATACATTCCATTCAACTCCTTGCTGAACTCTCTTCCAGTTTTTGTACCTCTGAGCTGTTATTCGATTAAAGATTCTTCGTAGTCATTGGGCTTGAAGAGAGCAGAAAATTCTCTTTTTTTTTTTATTCAAACGTGTCTCTTCTTGTGATTATATCGGAATTGAAGCTCCATTCCTTTCCTTCCCCTGAACACATAATGTTTCATCTTGTGTGATAGCAAACGAGTGCAACAAGCTATGTCGTATTATTGTTATATTATCTTCTCATTGGTAGTCTTACGGTGCATGTTTAGCATAAGAGCTTTTCTTAATATTGTTCTTACAAGGTTTAGCATTAGTTCTGGAAACCTCTCCATATTTGCTTCCGTGATAACATATATACGTATCCATAGATGATCCTATTGCAATATTAATCGTGTATCCATGAAACTTGTGTATGTTTTTCTTCCCAGGCATCTCTCTCTGAATTGTTGTCCATCTCAAGAAAAAACGTGTATGCTTGGAGATTGTCATTAATCAATTGAAAATATATGTAATGTTTTTGATCTGGCTAATCCATGGGAGCACTGTGATTAAACTGATTAGACCTATGATAATAATCTTGGTATGCAGATAATCACAAGTCGGCCTATTCATTGGGTGTGCTTTGGAGCTACACTGGGGTTTAGATTTTTTTTTTTACCCCCAGTTTGCAATGTAGGAGACGATCACATATGTACTAGAAGGTTTTGGCACAGAAAATTCTCAATTTTCTTTGTACTGGTATTTATTTGTGCCATAACGATGTCAAGGAACTTTATTTGATTTGTTAGCACAATAAGGGATAAGATATTTTACGGGTTGAAGCTCTTAAAGTTTCTTGATTTTATAGGTTTTACAGTTATTTAACATAAGAAAGTTGAATGCATTTCATTAACGCAGTTGGCAATTAAGAGCCTCAAAGTTTTTAGGCTTCAGAGGCAAACAAATAGATCGAATCATTATATGTCGTCGGGCACAAAAATAGGAGCAGCGACACCCTCCCTAAATACTGGAATTAGATCCTTAGTCGCTCTGATTTGCTTTTCTCAATCCAGAAAAGAATTTTAGAGCTAGAGCTGCCATTACTGCCAAAATTTCTAAGTCCAACATTTAATTCTGTCGAAAGGAGGCTTCAATACTTCACTTCTTCTTAAACAGGAAATGCACTACCATCCATTCTTCTCCATTGTTATAACCAAAGAGTTCTGCAACAGCAATAAAGAATGTTCTCCAGTATGCAGTCCATTTGAGAGCTTGATCCTTGCCATAGGTTGACTCCATTATTGGCTTGATGGCCTTCAAGTTGCAGTCCATTCTTTTGAGCCACTCCTCACTGCAAGGTTTCAGTACATCTTCAAAATATGATGTCCATTAAAAAAAAAAACAAAGGTGCACCTTCAAAGTATACATGATACAGTCAAAACCTTGTCTGCGCATAATGCTTCCCATTAACAAGCCAATGATCGACAACAGAAACATCATCCTGCACACGGGGTTTTCAGAAAGAGCCTTATGAATAATTTCATGCAGTGCTTTAGCTATTTTCGTGGGTGGACGTGCTCTTTTTCGTGTGTCCTTTGGGTAGTCTATTACTCTAATGCCAGTTTAATACAGAGCTTGATAATATGCAAGGAAAAGAAAATACAAAAAAGAAGAGTTTGATAATGAGATAAGGCTGGGTCACCTGGAAATAAAGTAACAGATTTGCAGAAGGCATGGTACCTCCAGTGAAGAAGTATCTAGTAATCCAATCATCTTCGTTTACATCCTGAATTGGAAAAAAAAAAACAAAAAAACAAAAAAAAAAACAAAAAAACCCAAAAAAAAAAGCCCAACGTAGATAATTTTACATGCAAGAAAGTACTAGGCAAACTTAGACCACTGAATTGTAGCAGGTGCTTTAACAATACATATAAACTATTGGTATGAAGTGGCAATATGAATTAAATGCTAACTGGATAATGAGTTCTGCCAAGCAATACCTCAAAATGGTAGGCAAATGTCTTGTGACAGAAATGATGAACACAAAGGAGGCTATCAGTTTTCATCCACTTGGATATCTTGTGAAGAAGATCCTTATAGTTCTTCATATGCTGTAGAGGATGAAAGTTAACCTCAAACTACATCAATTGCGATCATGCACACTCATGCAGGATGAAAAGCACTTACCTCAAACATTTCAATAGAAAAGACACGGTCATATGATGCCTCCATTTCAAACGTGCTAATATCCGCAACAATGATCTCAACGTTCTGCAACTGAAGATCCCTACAAATATATGAAACTAAATTGGACGCATCATCCTTTGGATTGTGCTGGGGAACAAGTGGCAGAGAGTGTAGTTTCTAAGACAAAATGATCAATGGATTTGAAAAATAAAAATTAAAAATTTACAAATCTGAGTGCCAATATTACTAAGTGTAAGTTAACATATTGAGCAGCATACCGACACTGCTCCTCAATGTATTCTTTCTGTGTCGTTGAATTGCATATCCCAGTAACTCTGCATTTGCTGTACTTTTTTGCAATGTACAAACAGAGCGAACCCCAGCCACAGCCAACGTCAAGAACAGTGTGCCCATCTTTCAACTGTGATCTCTCGCAGTAAAGTTCCAACATTGCTTGCTCAGCATCCTCCAAGGTGTTTGATTTATCAGAAAACAAACAACAGCTGCTCAACCATGTGTTAAAGCTTATTAGCTACAAAACAACAAAGTTGAGACTTTCAACATCATTGTTTCTCTAAAGGAAACTTTAAGTCAGGAAAAATCAACAGACAGACTCTTGAATTAACTTCTTCAGTTGTGTAGTTACTTTGGTACTGTTCACATGAATTTTAATATGTTTGTCGGTTCCGTTAATTTTGGCCTGGACTTGCTTCCCGTTCAAATTGCTAACGTTATTGAAATAGAAGAAAATTTAAAAACTAAAAGAATACAAGGAAAACAAACAAGAAGATGAAGAAGGGAAGTGTCTAGCTCAGGATGGTACTTATTTATGCACAAACATGTAACAGAGGAAAGCAGACATAATGCCTCCAATTGTCGTGCATGGATATACCTGTATTTGAGATTTTTGCCAAGCACCAGCTTAAAGAATGAAGTTGGTAGTTCATAGTGCTGGGTTTTTGGCTTGTCTGTCTTGATGGCTATGGGCATCTCTTTTAGCGCTACAACATGCACACAAGCATAAAACGTTTACATGTTAATCGGGAAAACTAAAGAAAAAAAAGAAAAAGAAGAGGATTCGGAGGAAAAATTGTACCAACTAATTTGTTACATAATTATCTGTCCAATAAACCACCCAAACTCCCTTACATTTGATCATGATTTCTTCTTCAACCTATATACATTACCGTATGATCCGTACTACAGCCAGGGCACCATGTTGGATTGCAAATCCTAATTCAGGCCATATCCTAGTACAAACTTCTTCCCGATTGATCATTGTTAACATTAATTTATACCAGAGCTTTGGCCAATAGCCATTTCAATTAATTTTTTTTTTGCCCAATTATGTGTGTATAAATTATAAAGGACGAGCCTCTGTGAAATGATTACTCTGTTATAACTTAGAGGTTATAATTTGAAGATCACAAATTATTCAGACCCGCTTTTAATCCTAAACTCTTAATCCCTAGGGTGTCCCTTTTTTAAGTCCATTTGACAATATTAATCATATAAACCTTACACAACAGACAAAATTTCGTATCCACTTTCGCGAGTAATTCATTTGATATTTTTAGCAATTCAAACAGCGGAATGAAGCAATCTATTAAATTTTAATCATTATAGTAAAATCTCGATTATGCCAAAATCACTAAATTCACACACACACAAAAACAGACAGAGAGGCGCAGCGTGATGGTTAGAGAAACCTTACAATGTACGAAGTGGAGGAGGTCGGAAAGCTGGAGGTCGGCAGAAGGCCTGTAACCGGAACGAAGACGGCTAGCCAAGAGCAACCGTGTCAGCCTCCTTATGACGGCGTCCGGTAGCATGTTTCGTTCCAGAGAAGCCAACATGAACCTCACCGTCGCTTCGTAAGGCAACTGCATTAGCCACTCCATTTCTGTCTACCGTCTCCCTTTGAATTCAATCCAATTGAATTTTGTGCCTTAGCCTCACAGCCACACTCACATGAGTCACACACCACGTAATCTTATAGTCTACTACTTGCCACTTTGCAGGTTGCAGGAGAAGTTTTGGATGAGAAATTTTCTTGTCCTTTTTGGGAATTTTTTTTTTTTTAAGAGGACCACTACAAAGTAATAGTAAGGAGAAATATTATTAAAATAATAACAAAACAGTACGAAAATTTTACCACATTTACAAAAAAAAAAAAAATATATATATATATATATATATATATAATTTTATTTATTTATAAAATTAAATGAGATGAGTTTATCTCTATCTTTTTATTGTTCTTATGTTGTCATCGGAATATTATTAGTTGTGCCATAACTTTTAATGTTTGATGTGACGTTACTCTGCACGTTACATGTCGACATTGAACTGTCGCGTCTCCTTGGTAGCCATGCGCATCTTTCTCAATTTTGAAGCACATTTTTGCTAGTTAAAATTTAACAAAAATACAAACGAAAATCTTGGTGACAATACATTATAAATAACACAATAAATATACATTAATCTAGTGTCGATTCAAAAAATAAAATAATATACATATTATTTTGATTTTTATAATTTTTTCATTTACAAGAAAAATATCATACTCAATAAAAAGAGGGACGAAATTTAAAAGAAATATAAGTCAAACTCTTACCTCCTCTATGAGTCAATCATATATCAATTTGCTCTAGAGGCAATAAATAGTTTTTATATTTATTAGTAAATAAATTGTACGATCACCGTTCCTAACACAATCAAGTTTAATAAAAAATCCAAGGAAACGAAAATATTATGTCTTGGGAGGAACTAGAGGGCCACAATTTTGGTGACAAGAATGATACACAACCATTAAATCATTGCAAAAATATCAAATAATCAATCAAATATGATTTTCTCACCTTTTAGGAGAGAATTTTGTGAACAAAAGATCATTTTTTTTTCTTGGCAGGAAGACAAATCCATTTTCTTTTCATATCACATAAGTAAATTGTTATATTACCTCGCATAAATTTTTACAACAGTTTTACAAATGCAATGAACATTTTTCTTACTTACGTGCAGGAGCTCATACTTTAATATTCATGAAGAAAAGAGAAAAAAAAAAAAATTGTGATGTTCAAGTAGTATGTGAAATAAAACATAAAATTAATAAGTATCTAGTATAAGAAATTTGATCATATTCAGTATATAATATGTACTTTTGAAATTATTTCATATGTTTAGTTAGTGCATTGTACTTCTTCATAATAGCATTTTAGTACAGAAGACAAATCATGATAAATGAGTAACGCCTATCAAAATTTATAAATTAAAAAGATTTAAAATTTTGCTTTTGAAATATAAAAGATAGATTTATAATAATACAACCAAAATTTTACACATTTCAAGAAATTTTTTCAAGATATAAATAAATAATATTTTACAAACTAGAATTCATGAGTTAATATATGATAGTATAAAATACCAAAGTTTTAAAACACTATTATTGAACCAGAAAGTTTAGAGTTTAAAATTAACTAGTGTTTAATATATATATTATATAACAATATATGTACATTATGTATTATAAATTAATATTTTTATGCATTAAATAAAAAAAATTTATTTTACTCTTTTTTGTTCTCTTAAGGAGGGTTAAAAAAAAAAGTCTCCAATCTAATCTGGTTTAATCTCAGATTTTTTGGTTTGAGCTACTTTTAGATGAAGTAACTTTTGGTTTGGATTTGAGTGGAATATTTTTCGAAGAAATTCATGTCAATTCGTTAGTTCAGGTCAAAATTGGACACATGAAGTACTAATCTAAGTTTTTTTCTCTCTCTCTCTCTGACGGTGACCTAAGAGGCCCCAAACGGCGCGGATACGGTGTCGTATAACGATGTTCTTCGTTGCGTTGCGAGTCGCGGATCAAATTTACAATCTGATCTGACGCTGTCAGCAGCTGCGGGCACGCACTAACTTTTGTAGGAGCGTAAGACAGTAGGCACAGAACAGAAGCCATGGTGCGCAAGAACGCTCCTGCACCAAGACCAAAACCACCCGGCGCCCCCGCGAAATTGAACAACCGGCGGCCGAGTGCCGCGGAGCGGTCGGCATACTTCGCGAGGAGAGAGGCGGCCAAGGTTTTGCGGAGCGTGCTCCAAGGCGATGCCCGACGCCGTGCCTTCGGCTCCATCAAATCACTCGTTTACAGCCCTTCCGTCAAGAACAAAAAGGCCACTTTCGCTCTCGTCTCCCAGACCCTAAAGCGTCAGTAATTTCCCAATCATTTCCCATATGATTATTATTATTATTATTATTTTTTTTTTTTCACATAAAGTCTTTACTTTGGTGTGGTTTCTTATTATTGTTCAGATTTGCCAATTATTAAGGATGTATTGGAGTCTGCTAACTTGCTTAATAGCAAGTGGAAGGTAGAATCACATTATTCCTCTTTTTTTTTCTTTTTCTTTTTTTAATTGTTGCTGGTCACTGCATTTGCTGGAAAAATGGAATTTATGTTATCAATTTTGCTATTGCAGAGGCAAGAAGAATTGATTTACGTAATAGCATATGATGTTCTATTCGGAAAGGTATCGTATTGTGTTTATTGTTCATAGATGTGGAATTATTGTCTGGTTCCATTGATTTGTTTCTGGAATACGCATGACATGGGTTTAAATTGTTAGGAAGTTTCATTAGTTGGCGGAGATGCAGAGAAGTTTATCATGCGTCGAAAAGATGCTCTGGAGAAAGCTTTAGCACAGCTTCTAGTGAGAAAAAATGTCAAGCATGTAGATGGCTTGATTCCTCTTTACCTTCGTCATGGTACGTCTGACTACTTTGTTTCGATCATTTGGAATCCTTCCCCTTCATAACCAAAGTATGATTTAATGTGTTGGCAATGCAATGTGAAATCTACTACGAAGATAAATGATTGCTTTTGGCTTAATTCAATGTTTTTTCATTGTGTGTTAATCTTATGTTTGAGAAGAAACACAGAGATTTTGTCTGTTTCTTTAGAGCATTAAGCTGCCATTTTGCGAGTCTTCCAACATTTCGGTGCTAATTTATGGTGCAGATATTTCAAAACCTTGCTACGTTCGTGTGAATACTCTGAAGTCAGATGTTGATTCGACTTTGATTGAATTTGCAAAGCAATTTACGGTATATCTACAACCTATGTAGAAACTTGGTGGCGGACTGTTGATACTCTCTTGCTGAATAGTACTGATTTGCTGAATACAGCATCTGAACAGGCAATGATATATGCCATTCTTTACGTAACTAGGTCCAGAAAGATGACATGTTACCTGAGTTGTTAATACTCCCTCCACATACTGATTTGCACAATCACCCTCTGGTCTTGAATGGAAGTGTTTTCATCCAAGTAAGAACTTACCTAATACTTTTGTTGATATAGCTAGTCCAGATTTTAATATTTTCTTTTCCATTCCTAAGGCATGTTGAGTGCGGTTTATTCTTTTTTCTCCATGAAGTATACTTGATGTAGAAGAAGAGTTGAACAAACTGGCCAAATTGTATTGGTCATCTGTGGGAACGCATCTTTCAAGTCATTAGGTGGACTGTTGAAGTCTTAAAGGTTTTGAAACATGATTGTGGACTTACCGACCTAGCATTGCTCAGGTGCATTCTAAAGACGGGTAAAGAAAAGAAAATCAAAACATGAACACCTTTCTTATGAAGATGGTGACTCAAAGCCTTGATCTCCTGCCTTGCTCCTGAAAAATTAGATGCTCCGAAGAACTTTGAAAAATATAAAGCCTTAAAGAAGCATATTAAACTGTAGAATAAATAGGCTGGGAGCCTGTATTTCAGTAACATCCATGAATAGATCAGAACAATTTAAGTAGCATTCTTGTATGTTTTTATTTTTATTTTTTATTATTGTGAAAAAGTATTTTGACCAAATGACTGCAGTTTGCAAGTGAATTCTCATTTTGAGTCTGATTCTCTGTCTGTTGTGATTATGTCGTGACTCTCTACTCTTATAGGGAAAAGCAAGTTCAATGGTGGCAGCCGCACTTGATCCCAAACCTGGCTGGGAGGTGGGTTTTTGCGACTGACTCACATTTTTCTAGTACTTTCTCTGTGCTTTCTATAGATAGTTCTGCTGTATCAATTTATTGTAGTGATCTATTATGAATACTGTACCAAATTTCATAAAAGGTCCCCATGACTCTTGCTTTTCACCTTACTTTGGGCAAACATGGTTTAATTGTATAACAAAATTTATTGTCATATTATGCAATTGGTTTATTAACCTGAACATATGGCCTAAAGAATAAAATTTTTACCAACGCATTTTCTGTAATCCACTGATCGTTTGATTGCTGAATAATTTCTGACAATATATGGAAATCACATGTGAGTACCTCAGTTAGGTACCTTTTAGTTCTTGGAGTCACATGCAAAGTGCAATATGTTGTTGTTGAAAAGAAATCGCAATAATTGCATTGATTTGCATGGCTCATATATTCACATCATTTTGGCAGCTTCTGGAGATTAAAATGTTCTTCCAAATTTATGTCGTGCTCTCTTTGAGGAGTTTTGACATTCTGTGAAGGTTCTTGATGCTTGTGCAGCTCCTGGAAACAAAACTGTTCACCTTGCTGCTCTGATGAGAGGTCGAGGAAGGATTATAGCTTGTGAAATAAATAAGGATAGGATTAAACGATTAGAAGAAACCATCAGACTCTCTGGCGCTACTAGTATCCTTTCATAACTCTCTCGTGTGATAGATGTTGTTCTTCTACCCTTATGTTTGCTATGTTTTATCTTTCAGCTGTCAGTTCTCGGGATTTGAAAGTTTGCCTCATCTGCATAGACCCTGATCTTTTGTTTGAAATGTTGATCTCCTAAAATGCTTTTCATTCTTGGCTTCTTGAAATGCTACCCTTAATTTGCTTCTAGACATTGAAGTTTTAGCCGGTGATTTCTTAAGTTTAGACCCAAAAGATCCATCATTCTCTGAGGTAGGCATTACCATCTTATTGTACTTCTTTTCCCAAGATCAACTAACGATTTGAGTTTATATTCTCTCTTTTTTGGTTCAATGGATGGAGAACATTATTATTTGACTTTCAATGTATGGTCGATGTTTTGGGCTTCAGTTGCTCGGTAATCCCTGCTTCTTGAAATCCTGCACCGTGCTTCAGTGTTTGATGGTGATTAAAGCTTGGTGTCACTTTTATTTTCCCTGTTTATCATAGAGTGCTATTTTCTTGTACATCTAATTGATTTATAATAAATAGATAGTAGACACACACTGGCGTTGGCCCAGCATTTGTTCTCAATAGTTTTCAACTAAGTTTCGTTTGCAGGTCTGCGCCATTCTTTTAGATCCTTCTTGCTCTGGCTCGGGGACTGCTGCTCAAAGATTGGACCATTTACTCCCTTCTTACACCACAGATGTCGCGAACACTGAAAGATTGAACAGGCTTGCAACCTTCCAAAAGAAGGCTCTGTTACACGCATTATCTTGTATGTTTGCTTTCTTCTTGTTCTTGCGTGGCGGCATATTTGCATGTAGAATAGTGTAGACTGGTTGAGTTGTTGTCTGTAGGAAAAATAAGTGCGTCTATCTGCAAACCTGCACAATGGCTACTTATTGGCAGTATTGCGGTGGTCTTTGACATGCTCAGATTTTCGTTCTTGCAGTCCCAGCAGTCGAAAGAGTTGTTTACAGCACATGCTCTGTCAATCAAATTGAAAATGAAGATGTCGTCAATTCAGTACTTCCTGTTGCGGCATCCTTTGGTTTTGAGCTGACGACACCTTTTCCTGATTGGCAGCGTCGTGGTCTCCCAGTTTTTGAAGGCTGTAAGTCCTATCTTAGGATCCAGACTGCTATATGATAAAGTGACTTTTCAACCTCAAAATAAAATTGAAATTTGACAATGTTAAAGAGTATGATTTGAGTACCCTGACAGATTATTGTAAGTACCCTGAATGATTGATTATTATAGTTAATGGTTTTATTTTTTATCTTGCAGCTGCACATGTGCTTCGGACGGACCCAGTTGAGGACAAAGAAGGCTTTTTCATTGCTCTTTTTGTTAAAAAGGCCCTGGATGGCAGAGATGACATAGCCAAGGTTAGCAAAAGTCGTGACAAGCCTTATTTTACAAGATCTAGCCATAGGAACAAAAGAAAAATTGCAATGCCTATAATTCACCACAGAATATCCAAAATGTGGCTACATGGTAGGTTAATTTTACGGAGACAAATGAGCCACAAGCCTAACATTCGACCCAATGCTAATAGCCGGAGGTAGCGTTATCTTGCTTGCACATTTGGTTGCTGCAAGCCTGTTTGTGGCTAATTTTAAGTGTTTCCTTATATGGCACGGGTCTGAGTAGAAGCTGTATTTTGTTGACTGGATTATTGCTCTTAGAGAAATTGGAGAAATTTGCATTATTTTTTCATTCTTTTCTTTTTCTTCGTTTTCATTTTCTTTTGTTTCTTTTTTTTATATGCGTCCGAATCTTCCTCTTCAGAAACCAAGTTCTGTTACTTTGCGAAGCGTTACATTTTTTTCTCCTATTAAAAAATACAAAAAAAAGAAAATAGAATAGAAAAGAAAATCCCAACAAAAATGGAAATTTTAGAACACACTAGATAATAGAATTGTGATTGATGAGCATTTCTAATACACCACGTCCTTCCACAATTCATCTACTTCTTCATATGAAGCATGCGTGCTCCACATCATTCGCAACGCTCATTTAAAAGCAGAAACAAACAGGTTCAAAAAAAAAAAAAAAAGCCACAACTACATCACACCTCAGTTATTGCCGGTAGTAGAACAGAAAGACGACGAAATCATAATACCAGACAGACGGTTCGCTCAAGCAATCTTGACCTCAATAGTCTTAGGCTTCTTGGGCTCGGGTGGAGGCAGCTTCTCAACGGTCACCGTCAGAACGCCATCCTTGCAGACGGCCGAAATGGCATTGGCATTGGCATTTTCCGGCAGCATAAACTTCCTCATGAATTTCCCGACCCTCCTCTCCATCCTCACATATTTGGTACCTTCCTTCTCCTCCTCCCGCTTCCTCTCCCCGCTGATGATCAGCACATTGTCGTCCTCCACCTGCACTTTGATGTCGCCGGACTTCAGCCCTGGCATGTCGATGACGAAGACGTAGGAATTGGGCAGCTCCTTGACGTCGGCCGGAGTCGCCGCCATGGCCTTGGCGTCTCGCACGTAGGTTCGGGTGGGAGCGCTGGAGGACTTCTCGGCTTCTTCGCTGCCGACGTCCATCATGTGCTGGAGGGCGTTGAAGAGTGGGGAATCCAAACCCATAATTCTCACGTCCATTTTCAGACGAGCTTTGTTAGCTAACTTTGTAAGTCCTTTTTGCTCTCAGAATTGCAGTCGAAATCTTTTCACGAGCATGATCAGCGGCGCGGAGGCGTTTATATAGGGGACGAGAAGGGAAGCTTCTGAGGAGATAAAAATGGAGTTTCCAGGAGCTTCGGATGTTTTCTAGTTCTTTCTCCTCGGCCTGCGTTGGGTCTAGAATATGGTGGAAGAATGCAAAGCAACTATTGGGGCCCACTTTTTTAGACCTCCACAAGCGCGTGTATTTCTTGACTTAAGGCCGTGGTACAGGGTGTTAAAAAAATTAAAAATTTTAATTAATTGTGAAAATTAAATTGAATTAAATTAAAATTTTAGTCAATTAAATTAATTTTATAATTAATTAATTGAAATGAATAAAAATTAAAATTTTTAATTTAATTTTAATTATTAATATTAAAAAATTATAATTAACTAAACTGAATCGAAATATTATAATTAATATATATATAGAGACACACACACATATAATTTTTTTAATAATAAAAAAAAATTATTAATAAAATAATTATTAATAAGCAGTTAACTGAAATTTAATCGAAATTTTTAATTAACTGAAATTTTAACCTAAAAATTTTAATTCAAAAACAGTTATGATAATTCAATTCAATTAATCGAATTATAAATACTCCTAATGTGCTACTGCTTTCTATCGACAATCTAACCGTAAAAGAGTTTTGTTCTCGTTATGTCAAAAAATAATGAGCTTGAGTACACTCTAATAAATCAAAGAACAAAAGTAAAATAAAAGATTGATATAAAAAATGTTTACCGATTTTGATGTAAAATAATAAATTTAACATTAACATTAAAAAATAATAATTTATTTTTCTTAATTTTTTTTATAAAAAAAAGCTCGTCCTTTTTCAATGCAACTAGGGGGCTCTTAGTACGCCTACGCGAAGCTACTAGCTGCCCAATGGGAAGATGTTTTCTAATTTATGCAAGGTTTTAATAATTGAATTGATTATTAAATTAAAAAATTTAACGATTTAAGATTTAATTGGTTCAATTGATATAATCGCAGTTGAATCGGTGAAATCAATATTTAATATTAAATATATAAAAATTATACATTTATATATATTATATATATTATATATAAAATATAAATATATAAAATGTTATCTTGCATAAGAATGATAATAAATATTTAAAGTAAATTATATTTTAAAAACTCTATTTATATAAGATATTAATATTTATATATGTTAAAATATATTATAATTGATATATTAAATAAAATTTAATTTATAACTAAATGTATAATAAAATTAAAAGAATAATTAAGTTAATATATAAATAAATTTAAATAATTTATGCTAGAATAACTAAAGAAATATTAATTTTCTTTATTTATATATATATAATTTCTGAAATGTGGTATTATAATTGGTATATCCATAATTTAATGTAAAATTTCAGTTTTCAATTAATTATAAACAACTAATAATGCCCTTTCAAGGACTAAAAATTAATGCTTTTTTATTGTCAAAATTCAGTTTCCAACGTACTAATTGCCGAAGGCAGCCTTTTCTATTGTCCAATGCAACCTCTGCAATTTCCCAAAATCCAACGCACTTTCAGAAAAATTAACTTTTTTATGTTTAAATTTTGAGTGACGTGGCACTTCTAGAATGCACCACATCATCCCTCACCACTAAATGAACTGAAAAAAATTAGTCCAATTCACTGATTTTCAGTTGAGCCGGTTGATTTTTCAATTTTTTTAGCCGATTTATTGATCATCCCATTTTTTAACATAACTGAACTGAATCATAAGCCAATTCTCTTTTTTTTTTATTAAACCTACCGATTCGGTTTGATTCTCCAAACCATGAGTTTATGCCGTCCAAAGAAAAGGCTTCCCTATCAATACAATGACATGTTTATGGAAATTAGTTTGTCTTCGTGATATAACAATTATATATATTAATATTTGATGATATATATGATCGTCGTGTTATTAAAATAAATAAATTTTAGTTAAGAGATATTATGATATGTAAGATTTATTAAAAAAAATTTAGAAGAGATAAACTGTTACTTTTTAAAATTAGTATTAGATTTATTATTTCATATAAAATTAGTAATTTTCTTGTACATTAGCCCTAAAACAAAAGAAAAGAAAAAAAACCAATAAAAAATAAGACATAAATAACAGAAAAGAGAAATTAAAAGACTTACACAAGAAAAAATTATTATGTCAATACTTTATAGTAGAAGTGAGAGAAACGACTAGAATTCAAATTTCAAACTCTTCGTATAAAATAAAAACACAGACACACGCACGCGCACACACGGAGATACTTTCCACCACTTAAATTGAATTATTAAAAACCATTATGTCTCACTCGGTCACTCTATTAATTTGAAAAAAAAAAAAAAGGGATAGACGGGCTCAGGTTGGACCATTGGGTCTGTGTTTATAAGGCGAGTCCCACTGGGTCTGTATTTATAAGGAGAGCTCCAGTTTTCGCCGATGAGTATATACACGCCATGTGGATAATATCTATTTTAAAATAGGCCCCAAACTTTCAACCCGGCTGCTCAAATACTAGCCAATAAATACCAAAAACATTTAGAGATTAAGCATTTGGTCAACTAATTGAGGGGGTTGTTTCTTAATCAGTAGGTGAAAATTCAAATCTCATCAAATCTCAATTCTCATTCTCTAAATACCCAATAGGGCTCTTTATAGACAAAAAAAAAAAATAAATCTAAAAAATAATAATAATACAAATATTAGGGGATATTTGGATTAATTTTTAAGAAGATAATTTGTATTTTACTTTCAAAAAGTAAGGAGGTAAGTGTTTATTTAATTTTTTTGAATTGCTGTTTGATTTTACATATTTCTTTATATGATATTTTAAAAACAGCTGATTGAAAAATAGTTCAAAATTACTTTTTACTACTTTTGAGTTACTTTTCAGTTTTTAATATTAATAATAATTTATATAGACTAAAATCATCTCAAATAATATTTATATAAATTTATAATTTTTTTACTTACCGCTTGAATATAATTAGTTCGTAATTATTAAACTTCATCAATATTTATATAAGCGTAACACTTTTATTTTTTAATAATTCGTAAATATTTTTTTACTTCAAATTTTTATTAATATTGATATTTAAAAAAATATTTGAAATATTATATTTTTTATTATCTAGTAAACATTAATATTTTTTTGAAAAAACAAAAACTAAGTGAGAAAATTCTTAATATTATTTATAAAATATTTATTCTAAAAATAAAAATTAAAAAATATAAAAATAATTTTGTTAATATAATATATTAATATAAACTAAATGTCTAAATCAGTCATTTAGTTATTTAATAGTAACAACAAGTACAAAATTAACCAAACATTTCATTAATTTTTTTAGTAAGGCAACAACAATTAACAATTAGCAATCAGTAGCAGCAATAAGCAGCAGCAACCAATAACAATAATATTGAACATGTAAGTCAAACAGGCCCTTACATTAAACCAAAACACAATGTTTTAGTAATAAAAGTTCAAAATGCAACCCCAAAATTGAAATTTATTTACTTAATAAAAATAATAAATAAACTAAGGCTTGCAAATCCCAAACTTTTTAGGGAAATTTTTAATGTGCTTACAGATTAAGGGCCTGTTTAGGTTTACAGTTGTTAATTATTGTTATTATTATTAATTGCTGATTACTGTTACAGATTACTGTTGCTGATGAATAAAATGAAATTAAATATTTAATTAAATTACTTCTAATTAATTACTATTAAAATTAATAAAATAACTATTTCAGACATTCTATTTTTATTTCATTATTATGAATAATATTTTATTTTTATATAATCTAAACTAGTTTTATAAAGATATATCTTATATATTTATAAATAAAAATTTATTACATATATGACTGTAATTTATATAATAAAAATTAGTGTTAGAAAAAATAATATTAATTTTATACATTATGAATATAAAATTATTTTTGAGTCTTTCTTTTGCAAGAATAGAAAATAATAGCTTTTATTAAAAATATTATTTTATTTTGAAACTCATACCGTCAATTTTGTACACTTTTTCCCGCTCTAATATGATTTTACTTGTATTATTTGCAAACATGTGTTCAGGGCGAGCAAAACAAATAGAGAGACGAAAAAAATATTTTTTAATACATGTATGTCCCTCACCATTTTAATTACATGGTCCAGAATATTTGTTTTGTTTTGACCAAAAATATAAAAAAAAAGTAAATATTTGTTTTGTTCTCAACCCCGTACAGCTTGCAGTGCTCGACAGTGTCCTTTTCACCGAGGATAATTTTATAGGGAGATCCTTACTTTTTCAACCAGCAATATTTTGAAGCATTTTTTAGCAACAACAACACTTTAAAAATAGTAACTAAACACTATTTTATCTTATTTTTTTAACTTTCAATAATAACAGCAACTTCTATCAGTAAAATCAAACACCTCCTAAACGTAGGAACGTTAATTAGAAAAAAGACGAAAATTTCAAATTAACATCCAAGCTCTTTTCTTTGATCAAACAGCTATCCAAGCCAGCATAGTTAGTAATAAAAAGAGTATGCGCAACACACAACTAACATAGATCAAGAGACACTTATAATGTACATATGATCTTTTTTTTTTTTTTTTTTTCCGTTTTTTCCCTATATAATGGACATATAAAGGCTACCATAACTCGAACATGAATCCTTTCAATTCCTAGTGTTGTCTTTTTATGATTGGATTAGAAATGTGGAACAATTTTTTTTACTGTTAAATAAAAAGAAAAACAAAGAAAACTATAAGCGCACAAAATTCTTCAAATTAACAAAATATTTAATATACACAAGCGACAATTGAATCACCAAACAACAGTTTTTTTTTTCTTGTTTTTCCTTTCTGGTTAGCGTGGATTCGCCTAGTGTCAATAATTAAGTTTAACTTTATTATTTACAAAAAAAATAATAATAAAATCTATTCAAGTTTAACTTAAAAGGGCTAATACCACGGTTACGTATCTAACGTGTCCTTCACTTTCTTTAAAGGGCGCCACTACAAACTCGGTACCTATACCGAAAGAAATAAAAAAAAAAATTTTTACAAAATTAAAATTTGAATTTAAATAGGTATTATCATATAACGTAAAGTGTACATATTATATAAGAATAACTACAATTTCTAAAATAATTGAAAAAATAATATTTTAATGAGTATGTATATTTCTCGATATGAATTTTTTAAATTAAAATTTTTATTAATTTTTTTTATCCTATTTAGTGTATTCTATGCGCCTAATATTTTCATTGTTTAAATTTACCATTTTTAGTTTTTCTATAAACACGTCAAATATTTAGGCTGTAGGCTGACAGCCATCGTGGAGTTTGCTTAGGATGGCAATGCACATTGAAAACATCTTCCAAATGGCTAACTGCTGAGTGACGCTAAATGGACGCATCCAATACGGTCAAGCTCACCATTTCTCGGTCGGTTTTGCCCATTGAATCGGGGAATGGTGCCGCTGCAAGCGTTACATGCCGTTGGTTCCGATTTGTTTTTACTCAAACAGGCCAATTAGCAGTTGAAAACTTGAAATGCGGAACCCAAAAAAAAAAAAAAAAAGGAAATCAGGAAAACTGGAGGCAGAGAGTTTCGGAGGCCGAGCCGCAGCTGTTGCTCAAACCAGCTGCTATCTGTCTGGAATACCCTTGGACGTTGTGGTCAACACGCGCCCTCGATCCGCCAAACTCTCCTCACTAAAATCCATGTAACCGAAAAAAAAAGAAAATTCCGTGGGCCTAAAGGCACACCTACGCTCTGCCTTTTCGTTAAAAAAGTGTCTTCTTCCTCCACGACCCCACGGGCCCCACCTCTTTCGTTTGGATAACATTTTCTTGATTTTGGGCATGTAGTAAAGATGTAAGTAATATAAATATTAGATTATTAGGTTTATATTTATTAGATAAGTAATATTAATATTTAATAATAAAAAAATATATTTATTAAATATCGTTACATAAATTAAAATTACATAAATTAGATGTACGTATTTCTTTTTTCGTGTCTACTCTTACTTAATAATAACACTAATTAGACCTTTTTATTTTTCAACAAAATCCATCTCGTTTTCACAGAAAAAACCCACTCGCTCCATCCCTCTTTCTCCAATCTCTATGAGCCTTTGTGTGTGTGTGTGTGTGTGTGTGTGTGTGTGTGTGTGTTTAACCGTAGTTTCAGAATCTCTCCTTCTTCTCTCTCTCCCCCACTTGGGCTTTCGTACTCTAGGGTTCAGTTAACAGGGGATGAAGATGGAGGGGTCTTTTTGTACTCTTCGATGCACTGGTAACTGGTAAGCTTTTTAGGTATTATTATCAGGCGTCGAATTGGGTTTTTCTACAGCGAGTTTTGAGTAATGATTGAGCTGTTCCTGGTGATTAAGGTCCGTTCCCGAATCTGTTTGCGCAAAAGGAAGAAAAAAGATTTACCCTCCAAAAACCGCCTTCCCCCTCTCGGCCATCCATCGCTGTATTATTAGCTTTACAATTATAGTCTAAAAACAATCTACTCTTTCGTTTTCATTTCCTCTGTATTTCAGATTTTCTCTTGATTTGTCCGTAGTTTAGCTGATTCAGGATCAAGAATTTGTTGGGTTTCCTTGTAAGTTGGATTTTCTGGAACTGGGCAGCAATAGTAGGTTTTTTTTTTTTTTTTTTTTTTCTGTTTGAATCTGGTTGAACAAGAGGAACCTGTCTCCGGGATTTGAAAATTGGCCCAAGCGTGGCTAAAATGAGTTTGGGAGCCGCCGAGGATGATCCGGCGTCAGAGATTCATATTCCTGCAGAAATAGATTGGCATATGCTTGATAAATCTAGGTTTTTCTTTCTTGGTGCCGCCTTGTTCTCTGGGGTTTCAGCTGCTCTTTATCCAGTCGTTGTTCTAAAGACCCGGCAGCAGGTCTTGTCAACCCCAGTTTCGTGCCTTAGGCTATCTTTTTCAATCATGCGTCATGAAGGTGTGAGAGGATTCTACAAGGGATTTGGTACATCTTTGGTGGGCACAGTCCCGGCCCGAGCACTTTACATGACAGCACTTGAGATCACCAAGAGCAGTGTTGGGACTGCAACTGTTAGATTAGGATTGTCGGATACCACGGCCACGGCTGTATCTAGTGCGGCCGCTGGTTTGAGTTCGGCTATGGCTGCACAGCTTGTTTGGACTCCGATTGATGTTGTGAGCCAGAGACTTATGGTTCAGGGTTGCAATTATAATGTTGCTAGTAGTCGCAAGAATGTGAATTCGGGTCTGAATTCGTGTGTATATAGGAATGGTATCGATGCGTTTAGGAAGATTTTGTATGCAGATGGTCCAAGAGGATTGTACAGGGGATTTGGGATATCGACACTGACTTACGCGCCATCGAATACTGTCTGGTGGGCGTCTTACTCTGTGGCACAGAGGCTCGTTTGGAGTGGTCTTGCCTGCTACAGAAATAAAAGAGATGAGAATGGTGTAACTAGTGGTGGATGTGGTTATAGGCCTGACTCCAAGGCAATGGTGGCAGTACAGGGGTTATGTGCTGCAATGGCTAGTGGGGTTTCGGCTTTAATCACTATGCCGCTCGACACCATTAAGACCCGCATTCAAGTTTTGGATGTGGAGGAAAATGGAAGAAGAAGGCCACTTACTGTTATGCATACAGTCAAGAATTTGGTGAAGGAAGGAGGATTTGCAGCTTGTTACAGGGGTTTGGGTCCCCGGTGGGTTTCAACTTCTCTGTCTGCAACAACCATGATCACTACTTATGAGTTTTTGAAGCGGTTATCTGCTAAGAACCAAGAGAGCTTGACGCCATGACTCACCAGCAGGGCCATAAAAACGAAGAACAAAACTCCTTTTACTTTGATTTTATCGTGTCCTCTGCTTTGCCAAAAGGGCTTTATCCATGTAAAAATGTCTTTCTTTACCTCTTCCATTTTTTTTTTTTTTAAATCTTCTGTTAATTGATGTGGAGATCATTGCAAAATCATCGGTAATGATGAGGCGGGTTCGTTTATGCTCCTCAAGCATAATGCATCTTTAGCAGGCTTATTGTCTGGTTTATCTTCTGGGGCTAAGATTAGATGTTCGGTTCTTTAACTTTGTGGAGATGAAGTTGTGGAGATGTTTGGTGGCTTGCAGTGCAGCAACATAATATAGAATGTAATCAGTTGAAATTTCCTTATGTTATCGTTAATTGTTTGTTGCTCAAACCACTAAGAATTTGATCTTTGTGCATCCTGAAGTTTCAGACGCAGGAAAAAAAGATTGTTTTAAGTGGCAGAAAGTTTCATGGTCTTTGTAAGTAAATGCATTTTAGCCGAGGATAGCATCTCTATATATATCTACTAAGCTTATAATCTTGGGATACGGGGTGGCATACTTCTCTACAATTTTGTTTGCTTTTTTGTTCCATTCTTCAAGACATTTGCTTTCAATAATTATTATAAAATAATTGAACTAACCATTTTGTTGTTGTTTAAGAACCATTAAGTATTTAGAAGTTGAGGAGATGTGTGCCAATCTTTTTTGTGAGATTTATGCAATTTTAATGTTGTTTGAAGGTAATTAATATTATGAAGTTGAATAGATGCAGGCATAACTTGAGAGACATTAAAATTTAGAAGTTAAATAGATACTTGCCATTGAGAAAACTCTTCAGAATTATGCTTTCAAAAACCTTTAGAATTCTAAATATTAATCTTTTCTTTTTTCTAAAGATTGAAATGAATGATTTGCATGTCAAAAGACAAATAGAATGAATGAGTTATAGAAATATAAACACACAAGAAGAATGAAGCCATTCACAAATTCAATTGAGAGGCGAAGAAGACAATTTTTCTAGGGAATCCATTTGACTCAAAGTATGAGATTGAACTATAGTGTATGGTCACGTGACACCTAAAGTTTTGCTTCTCTTTTGTTCCATACGATATTCCGATTCTTATGGTTTTGATTTCGTAGACTTACATGAATTATCTTCATCAATCATAAAAAACTCATGAAATGAGTCTCAAACAAAGATTAGACATATCAAGTATCTCTTCTTTGTTTTGGGTTATATATATATATTCTTTGAAAAAAATTGGGAAGACATAAAAAATAGTTATAAAATAGTTATAGACTATAGAAATTTTTTTTTTAAAGTCATGATTTAGGATAATACTAAATATAATTAGGATAACATTATGTTTAGAATTTAATTTTGAAAAAAATTAAATTTTAATTATTTATTAAAAATTAAATTCATTTTTAAGACTACTCTATCACTATTTATTATGTCTTCAACCTTTTTTTTTTGGTTTTTGTTAGCTGTAAAATTTCAAGTTTTTGTTGTCCCATATTCAAAGTTTGCACACATGCAAGTATCGACTATCGAGTAGAAAACCTAGTTCCCATAGTATTCTAGTGCGACCCACGGCTTTTTCACCATGGAAGAAAAACCGTGTAAAATCCATAACTTTGCGGAAAAAAACGACAAAATATCGCAGCACCCGATGGTGGGTGACGCCTCTTAAAGTTTTGCTTCTCTTTTGTTGAATACGATATTCCGATTCTTATGGTTTTGGTTTCGTAGACTTATATGAATTATCTTCATCAATCATAAAAAAAACTCATGAAATGAGTCTCAAACAAAGATTAGACATATCAAGTGTCTCTTCTTCGTTTTGGGATATATATATATATATATATATTCTTTGTGAAAAACTAGGATATATAAAAAATAATTATAAAATAATCTTAATAATAGAATTTTTTTTAAATCACTATTTAAAATAATACTAAATATATTTAAAATAACAATACATTTTAAATTTAATTTTTTTAAAAATAAAATTTTGATTATTTATTAAAAATTAAATTTATTTTTAAAATTACTTTATCACTATTTATTATGTCTTCTTAGTGAGATTTTTTTTTTAGTCGTAAAATTTCACGCTTTTGTTGTCCCATGTTCAAAGTTTGCACACATGAGTAAAAAAGCTAGTTCTCATAGCATTATAGTGCCACCCACAGCTTTTTCGCCGCAGAAGGAAAACCGTGTAAAATGCACAACTTTGCGGAAAAAACAACAAAATATCGCAGAACCTGATAGTGGGCTTTAAGCTCTGTTTGTTTTGCCATAGGAAAGAATAAGAAAGAAAGAGAATAAAAAATAGTATAGTAATAATGATATTATGATTGATAAAATGTAATAATTAAAAAGTTGTGAGAAAAAAAATGAATAGTAATTTGTGAGAGAAAAAGTAAAAATTAATTGTTTAGATTGATAAAAAGTGAATAAAAAAGAATATAAATAAAAAATAATTTTTTATAATTTTCTTTTCCTATAGAAAAACAAACAGAGCATAAGAGATTTTGATGCGAAAATTTTTTTTCCCTATCTGTTGTCTTTTGCGAAGTTGGATTTTGGAAAGCTGGTCGAGCTGAACTGAGCAAACAATGATGTGAAATGACAGTTAGACATCGGCTGCCGGCTTTGGGGGCCACAGGAGTGTCATCACATTATCATTAGGCATGAACTATTTGTATTTTTTTCTCTTTTCGAGCGAGTGGATGAAGTATATGAAACTAAAATTAAAAGAATTTTATTATATAGTTGTGTTTTATTTATTTACTTTTTTTCATTAAATTAAACATGAAAGTATGTATACAAAGGTCTAATTTAAAGTAGAGTTTACCTCACATCATAATACATCTTATTTACATAGAAGACAAAACAAGACTTCAGAAATTCAACCAACTGATCTCACCACAACCAGGTCATACCTACCTCGACACAGCTCATACAAACCAAAAGAAGCCCAAACTCGAGTTAATAACTCGAGCAACTGAAGGCCCGCATAGAGAAAGAAATGGCCCAAAGCCCAAAATAAGAGCATCCAGGAACCAGAAGGTTTCAGACCTACACCACCCAAAGGCGGGAATCCCTGGCATAACCGGAAAGACAGTAAGACGAGCCACAATGGCCCAAGGGTAGTGTGAGTCCGGCCAAAAGCTAGCGCAAGCTAGAGATGCCATGCGCAACGTAAAGGTGCATGAACTCCCACGCTGGAAAGGACTGAGAGGCCTGTGAGGAGGAAAACGACCAAAGTCAGAAGCGAGCAACCAGGGACCGGGCAGAGGCAAGGCGATGAAGGAGCTCCATCAGAAGATTCAGCTGTATAAGGTCCCGACGGCCACTAAGAGATAACGGTTGGCCAAAATCAAAACATTCCCTGCCTCTCCTGCCAAATTAGCCACGACAGAGAAGTGGGGGGCACTGTAGGAACACTAATGGGGACACGTAGCAAAGTGGGACGCCAAACAACAACAACGATGAAAACGAGAGCACCCAAATAAACTAAAAAGTCCACCGAAGAGTACCAAGCCCACAAAGGGGCACATAAAGAGCCACAAGGACCAACAAAACTTACTGGAAGTCCCGGGAAGCCCCGCAATTGCCAACGGCACAAAGAGCCCTCGGCATACGTAGGCATGGACTAGCGCCGGTTAGAGAGCTCTGCATAAATCTATATATTTGTATTTTAGATTATAATAAAGTGGTATGTAATATATTTAATAATATTTAATAATTTATTATTATTTTTTTTAGATTCATTTATTTAATAATTTATATCATTTTGATTTTATCTTAATTCCAACTAAAAAACTATAACAAATATTTCTCAAGGAAAAATAAGAACTTATTTTTATAGTTAATATCATGAGATTTGGATTTGCCATGCCATGTGTTGGGACCTCACTCATTCTATGCGGATTCAAGAATGAGATTTTAAAATCATAATAAAAGGTAATTCGCACATTTTTTTGCCTCTGAGAAATCGGATACCTTCTCCTTGAGGTGATAATGATCAAGTCTATACTCTATACCTAAGCGAGAAAAGGGAAAGGAACAAATTTGGCAAACGGATAAGGCTCCGTGAACGATCCGAATCTTGCCACAAGTTTTAATTTCCAGAATTATCAGTCCATCCAAAACAGTGGGCCTCTAGCTATTAACCAACCACGAGTTGCTTTCTCCAAGCATACACTTAAAAGGACCCAAAAAAAAAAAAAAATTGAACATTTGCTGAGGGGGTTCCTCTCAACCAGTAAGTAGGAGTTCAAACCTCACTTTTTTCTCTTTAAATACTTAATAGAGTTTCTTATAAATTAAAAAAAAAAAGACCAAAAAATAAAACCCTCGTGTCTTCGAATCTATATATTGTTAAACTATGTTTTCTATGGATTAAATGAGATGCAAACCTGATAGCAGTGCTTATAGAATACTTCAGCTTTCTTGGCTCCAAATCGTCCTTTTGCGTAACGAACGTAGGATATTTCGTCTTCTTCTTTCAATCAGAGGTTTTTTTTTTCTTTGGTCAACCATCAGAGTTTTTTTCTTTTTATCAACTGGAAATTCATTAATATAAAGCTCAAAAGTTACATATGTCAGAAGGCAAAATCCCTCCCAAACTAGTGGATGGTCCTCAATATCCAATAACAAAGGCAGAGCCTATCTCTAGTTGCCTGGGCAAGCCAGTCAGCGGCCTTCTTTCATCAGAGTTACAAGGTCAGTTCGTATACATGTTATATGCTGGCTTACTCATCTTGGGATCTACTTTTTATCTAGTTTATAATCTGGCCCTTTTATGTCTGTTTCCTTTGCCTTCTCGTTGTTCATATCGCCCCCTTGCTGCCGAGAGTACTGATTTTGATTCCAACGATATTGGAGAAATAAACATGCTGCAGCTAAACAGGCTCAATGTCAATGCTCCACATTAGAATCGTGACTTGATTAATTCTTAACCACACTCAACAAATCAATCAAAGTTATATTTTGGTTATTTCCAATTCTTCTGCAATTCGGGTTTAACTTAGGGCCAGAAAAAAGGGAAAAACTAGCGAAACCAACTGGGAAATGTTTCCTGGTACATTTGAATCAATGCATTCGGAAGTATGTTTTGACATTTTCCTTTACCTCAATGCCTAAGATATAAGCACAGGCTTAGCTCTCAACTGCAAATGTCATAGCTAACGCAGGAACGTGACATATAATAAAAGCAAACATTGACAAACCAATGGATATTAACACAAGTCACCACACATAAAAACAAGCCTTTCTCCAACCTACGGGAGGACATGGTTTCCAGCCCAAGTGTAGAAATATCCTAGATTTACCATTGAATAGACAGCAAATTTGCAACCTACACAAGTATCTTGGATTAGGGAACCATAACTAAGATCAACTACACAGTTAGAGGATAATCAAGCCATAATGCACAAGGAGCTGGCTCTCCATCACCATCATCATCATCAAGGCCTCGCTCTCTTGTTGCTGCAAGACGGACATTTGTACTGCTTAATATGCTCAGCCCTGGCTGGGGTGATCTTTACGCATTTTCCATGGAACCACTTCTCACAGATGTCGCAGCAAATCCAGAACTCATCAGATGCATAGTTTTCCCCACATGCACCACACAGTGTCTCCCCATGCTCCTCATCTTCATCTTCCTCCAACCCCTCATCGTCCTCTTCCTTTGTCTGCATTGTCTTTGAATACTTGCCCTGAGATTCAGAACCTCGCTGTAGAGCCAATCAGAAGTTATGGCACCCACGTTATTGTTATGAACCATATGGGATGTGCAAGCAACAACAGAAATTATCACTTCCAAATTTGACCAAATCAAACTAAAATCTCGTTCAATTTCAACAGGGATATCTCATTTAAATTAAAAGGGTGTTCTCACTTAATTTCAATGGGTGCACAAGAGCTAAAATTAGGACAGTATTAGTACTATAAAATGGAAAAAAAATTTGCTGCCATACAAAAAGATATTCCCAATTTGCCATAAATGGGCAATATTTAACTCACTATCTGCCAAAACCATGACAGAAACAAATCATTTGCATCCTACCAGCAATAAATGGTATACCTAAAACCTTAACCCCTTTGATACCTTAGAGTTTGATTTAGATTTAGTGCTGCTGTGATTTGAAACTGATGACTTCTCTTTGACTTGTTTCTTTGCTGCTCCCGTCACAACCTCATATATAGTGGGCAGTTCATTTATCATGTTGAAAAGGCGTTTCCTGCACCATAATCACCAAGAGAGTATGGTTTAGAAAACATGACTTCAAATAAGAATTTTGATTTGGTGCATTAGTTCACATCCAAACTGTCCAATAGCAAGCGATACTAGGCATCAAGCCCTTCACAAATGCCAAAAAATAAATATCATCAAGAAATACAGTTTGAGAGATAAAAGTTCATATAAGATAAAGAGAAGCAAGGCTCGGCTCCTCTCCTAGAACCTAAATTTATGACAAAAGTAGTCCCCCTTTCGCTGCCCTTCAACCTTGATAATAATGGTAAGAAAGGTTTGCAGAAACATTGTTAAATTATAATGTTCATCAGCTAATTACAACATTTTTGCTCATTATGTTGCACAATAATGGAAAGCAACTTCTACATTTTCAACAAGAAAATGATTGTGCTAGACATAAAACAAAATTAAGAAAGAGCAAGTCAAAGTATTCTTCTGCCACAGAAAAAAAAAAAAAAAAAAATTTCAACGTGGAGTCCAAAGATGAGCTGTCAAACTGCCAAAATTAAATCAACAAGAACTGCACTAATTACTTGCATGGAATGTAAACTGAAGGGACAACTAACAAAACTTTTGTGCAAGGGACACTCAGATGCCATAATTTGGTGACAAAAGCTGAAGGCCAAATGCCAGAAAGAAGTTAGCATTTGCAGAACTAGCAAAATCTTTTATGACCATAAATAATCCTCATTTGCCATTAGATAAGACAAATATCCAGTAAAGCAATCATTGCATAGAAAATACAAAATGAAGCCAAGTGTTAAGCACATAGTGAGAGCACAGCATGACAGTAAAATGAGAGAGCTTCGTTTACAGTTCAGAAATTCTTAAACACTTAATTAACTGAAGAAAATAGGGACGGAGAGTGAGAGATTCTTTAATCTTATTGACAAAATTCACGCCAAGCACACTGGGAAGACGAACACAGGAATTCACACCGCTGACAAAAATTTCAATTATAAAATCTGCATAGAAGTTCAATAACAGGATAATGTACCTATCAGCCTTGTCAAATCCAAACCGGGCACCAAAATAAAAGGCCACCGAAAGTAACCATGCATCACTGTGGACAGCAACCAAAGACAACCAGTCTTTTTCTTGCATTCCATCCCTTGCAAAGTTGATACCTAAAGCAGGCTCTGGAAGCTCCGGAGGCACCTCTTCAGCAGGTAAATTGACCTCCCACAGCTCATTCGGAAGTCCATACAGACAAAGGTTTTCCTTCTCTGCAATGAGAAAGTTCATAATTATGCAAACTGCGTCAACACAGGTCGTGTAATATATCTAAGTGAAATATGCCAGAAAATGAATATGCCATCGACATAGTGATCAATATTTCGGGTAATCTAGTATAGAAAAATGTACAGGTGTCTTGATTTTCTACATAAAAATAGTTCCATCAAGTTCAGCATGTAAAACCGAACAGATATCTTAACACAGAAAGCAATAAGTTTTATATTTGGCCCTAAATTCAAACTGATTAAAAGCGTCATACATTTAAACCAAGTCCAAATCACTTATATGCAAACAATGCACACGGAAAATACAGAGAAGAAACAGTCTTTGCCTGTTTGGTTACTGAGAAAAACAAACAATCCATTAGAACAAAAAAAATTTTCACTCTAAACTATACTTTATCAGAGCCAAACGAGTCTTCAGAAAAAATCCCAAGAAAGAACAACGGGCAACAAATCTAGTCCAGAGCCACCTATTTTCACCCTTCCTGCATTTCAGAGGCAACAAAAGTATGCATAGGCCTCACAACCATTCAATACGACCAAAATCACTCGCCAAACATGTAGCATAGAATTAACAAAAAAACAAAATTAAAAAAAAAAAACAAAAGAGAAGTGAAAAACCAAAAAACCCTAACCAGGATCGCATTGGTGGAAAAACTCTTCGACATCTGCAATGACACAATAATGAAAATTCTATTCAGCATTCACAAAATATTCCAAAAATACAAAAAAAAAAAAAGAAAAAGAAAATCTACGTACGTAGTGAACAAAAAATGTCTAGTTTTATTTTTTTTTTCTTAAGAAAAAACAGAAAAAGGGAAATATACCATTAGTCAGAGCTTTAACCATGCCAGCTCTGCGACCTTTGAAATCTCTAAACACATCCTCCACCGTACGTGGGCTGTACGACGCGCCGCCGTCCATGGTTTAACCCAAACACCACCGGCCACTGGAAACTAAGATCACTGCCGCCTCGGGCAGAGATGCAGGTAGAGATAGAGAGAGATAAAGAATGGAGTTCTAGAGAGAGAAAGAACCAGAGAAGTGAAGATCGAGAAGAGAGAGAGAGAGAGAGAGCAAAAGGAGGGAAAGATTGGGAAAATATTTGACCTGTTGTCGTCCAGAAGGTGGGGAAAATTAGTGAGAGATGGAAAGGGAAGCCAAAAAGAGAGGATTCGAATCGGGAATGAAACGGATCATTTAATTGGATTTCATAAAGTAGCTATGAGTCCGTGGACTCATACATTAAAAGCCCATTTTGTACGATTTTGGACTTAGTTGGAGTGCTGTCCACGAGGGCCTTTCTCTTTTTTATTTTTCTTTTTTATTTTCCTTGTTTGCTTCTAAAAAAAAAAAAAAAACCATATTTATAACGATAACGTGACATTTAAATGAACGCATAAACCCAGAAAATAGAAGGCACAAAATCAAATCCAAAGCATTTTCTAAATCCGCCTCAAGAGGCAGGAGCCCGAACACACAAACATGAAGGGAAGTATGGGATTACATATATTTTGATTCTAAACTTTTATAGGTTTTTTTAATTTAATTTTAAACTTTTCAACTTTTTTAATTTAATTATAAACTTTTCAGTTCTTTTATAAATTGATATTTCTATTAACGGAAGTCAGTGAAACTCTTAAAATTAATCGTTGACCAAATGGAGATAAATAAAAAAATTCTAAATACAGTTTCGTCTATATTTTCAAATTTTAATAATTTAAAAAAATAATTGAAATATTTAAAAAAATGGCAAAAAATCCCTACATCAAATTATAAAAAAAAGGTAAAAAAGGGCAAAAATCAGAAAATGGTGATAATGGGGTATTTTGGGGTTTTTTATTTTTTATTATTTTTGCCATTTCTTAAAAAATTAATTATTTTTTTATTATTTTTTCCATTTTTAAATATTAAAATGAAAAAAATACAAAAGAAACCGTATTTATGTTTTTTTTTTTATTATCTTCGTTTGGTCGACAGTTAATTTTAACGGTTTGACTAATTTTCGCTAATAGAAATACCCATTTATAAAAAAACTAAATCATTTATAACTCGATTGAAAAATTTGAAAGCTTTAAAACTAAATTGAAAAAATTTATAAAGGTTTTGGACTAAATTAGGTATAATCCCATTAACAAATTTGAAAAACCAAGAAGAAAAGCACAACAAATATTGTGAATTGAGGTTTTTCCCAAAACACAAAGGCATTTTTCGGCTTCGACAGTGGAGTTTTAGGGAATGTTGAGTGCACTGGAGCTTGCACAGCAGTGTGGTCTTAGGAAGATATGCTTAGAAGTGGATTCAACTATGATAATGCAATGTATGTAGAAGGTCTAAGAAAATTGAATTTGAGCCAAAATAAATAAATTAAATTGAGCGAAAAAATTAGTTGATCAACGAATCTGGATTACAATTTTACAACAAACAAAAAAAATATATATTTTAATAACAATGACAGAGCGTTCTATCCTATAACTGGATGCTTTTAGAAGTGTATAGTAATGATTTACAGGCTTCTTGTCATTTAATGATAATAGTTGTAGCAGGTTTAAAATTAAATTAGTAATCTTTAAGAGATAGAGATAATAGTTAGCTATCGTTCAACGAGATAAATTTTAATCTGGAGAAAATTAAGATTATTAACGTAACTTAAATCTTGATGAAACATACTCATAATTTTACGTAAGTCCATTGCATCTCTTTCGGTGTGTTTAATGGTATATCTAAGATGATAATAAAACAACTTTGCCAATCAGGTTGTGGTAAGCCTAAACTTAAAATTGTGTATGTTAGGTGCACAATTTTAGATTTAAATTCTCTTAGATACATTTCATAAAATAAATAGGAGATGTGACAATGAAGAGTCTAGTAATACTTCAAATTTGTTTGAAAAGGATTCTTCCTCGTCAGAAAACTTTGTGAACAAACGGTAAAAAATTTGTCCTTCACGTATGGAAAGTGTGAATAAGTCTCCCAGACCTTTGTTGATTGTGTTCCACTGAAACTACTTCCATTCTTTGTAAGGTATGTCTAACATTGCCGAAGGAGTCTAATATGTTACCACATCATTTTGCTGCTTCACTTTTTTTTTTTTTCTTTTTTTTGTCTAGGTGATCCAAACATGGGATAATTTGTAATTATTATGTCAAGATTGTAATGGTTCTAACCCTACTAATCTAAAAGTTATACGATTAAACAAAAGATTAAAAGTTGGGAGGTTAAATAGGTTTATCCCTATTGATGAAATTTGCAAATTTTGTCCATGACATTTACAATAGTGTTGAGTCGTAGGTATTAGTGATTTGGACTAATTAATTGAAATAATTGGATAAGTTAAAACGCTTAAATGATGATAAAAAAGTTTAGACGCACTCATATAAAATCAAAAGATTGGACTCTATGTTTTTTAAAAATAGTCCCAACTTTAACAGATGAACAAGACTACATATCGAGAATCACAAAGTTATACTTAAATTACTGCAATAGAGTTTAAGTACATGCCAGTCCTTATTAGTCGTAATCATGATTCGCAACAAAATTTACATACAAGGTGCATGCATTAAACAACATATTTAATGCATAAAACATGTTTTTACGTGCATGAATAAAAAAAAAATGTAATATGAACATGATCCTTATTCATCCAATTAATGTTCTATAAGTTAACTGGTATAATGCTGATATATATCAAAAAATCAAATAGATGTGTTTTATTTAAGCATTACCTTTCTTTCATCATGAATTTAAAAAAAAAATGCACACAATAATTTGTTTGATACAAGAGATATACTATTCAATGTACTTAATTACTTGTTTAATATATGTTTATAAAATATGAGTACCATCAATTAGACCAGCCACGAAGCCCTTTCTTCATTCGACTGATGGGGCTACTGTAATTTTATACTGTTAAAAAGGTCGTGCACCGTTTGTTCCAAATTTTTTATTGAATTTGATCATATTCAAATCAATGTTTTAAGAACCGAATCGGAAAGATTAGTAATTTAAGATTCAATCGGTTCGACCGGTATAATCATAGTTGAATCGGTAAAAATCGGTATTTAATATTAAATATATAAAAATTAAATTTTTATATAGCTTATATAATTATATAAAATGTTATATTATATAAGAATGATGATAAATATTTAAAATAAAATATATTTTGAGAATTGTATTAACATTTACATAAATTAAGGATATTACAATTAGTATATTTAACAAAATATAATTTATAAAAATTAATTGAAAAAATAATATTTATAAATAGTGGTTAAATATTAATTTTTTTAATTTTAAAGATTAAATTGAAAATTTTAATCAATTGAGGACTAAATTAAAATTTTTAGTTAAAATTAAAATTTTAATTATAATTTAGATAAAGTTTTGGATCAAATTATAATTTAAAATTTTTTTGTTTAAATTAAACCGGTTCAACAGGTCTGATTTTTTGTCGATTTTCTCAATTTTTTCGATTTTTGACCGATTTTTTTCAGTCCGTTCTGCATTCCTTTTTTAAGTCTAAACTGGACCGGACTTAAAACCGATCACTGGTTTAACCGCTTAAACTGACCGGTCTGGTCCAATTTTAATTACCATGATTCAAATGCAATGGTAGAAAAGCTCTTCCCTCGTTTTTGGAACTGTGGTGTGGAAGGACCACTATAAACATCAACACTAAAAAATGATTAAAAGGTGCTCTTAAATTTGCGTGATTAAAAGACCATAATTTGAATGTATAAGCCTCTGGGTGCACTTGCCCATGGTTAATCTTTAAAGGGCTGTCATCAAGTTCAGCGCCGAAGTGAGGCTCGTGCCTTGAGTTTGCATGATCAACAAATTTTACAAGCCGGCCATTGGGTTAGTTGTCTGAGGACAAATCAACCATTTCCACTTGTTTCACCTGTTTGTGGTTTTCTAATTTCATGCTTTTTTTGTCTTGTAGAACTTAGTCTCAATTTTAGATATCTGTTTATCCACAAACTTTAGATTTATCGATTTTATAGGTGGTGTTATAGTAAATTTCGTAGTTTTTTTGTTTTTTGAAAAAAAATTAGTTGGTGACTTTTCATTTATTCTAAGAGGTTTTTCAACTTGAATGTCGGACAATAGTTGGACCAAATGAAATAAAGTATTATTAAATATTGTTTATTTAGAAGGTTTTTTTTTTAAACAAAAAAAAAATCATCGTCGACATGAAAGCTATCAAATATGTGGACTGAAATTGAGAGTCACCTGTCCTCATTTATTTTTTTTTAAAGAAAAAATTTATCACTCAAATACTGATAGGATTGAATAGATCTTTTCACGCTCAATTTTAATTTTAATGAGTTTTAAATTAAATATTGTGCTACAACAATTTTACTTACTTTGTAAAAAAAATCACGATAATAATATTTAAATCTGTGCTAATATAAAAATAGATCTATTGATTTATTATTAATCTATTACCTTAGATGATTATGGTTTAGAAGGTCCAAACGGATTGATATGTTATAATCACATTTGCTTCGATTGTTTAGGGGGTTATTGTAACCGTCATATCGTGACATGATAACGAGTCGATGAATTATTTCAAAGAAAAAACTGCAAAAAAAACAAAAAAAGACTTGTGTCACTTTTAAATTCAAGGATAAAATTTAGCCGCACAGTGCGGTTATATACGAGAGAAAAAGTGTAATTTATATTTAATAAAATAAAATTATATTGATAATTTGTTTAAATTATTTTTAGAAGTTTTTTTTGAAATTAAAATTTTTTTAACATATATTATATAAAATCTAAAATTTTAAAATAACGCTCATCTAATTTTAAATTTTAATTTGATTTTTTTATGTTTTATAAATACAATTATACTAAGTTAATAATTAATTACACTTTATTAAATGTGTATCAATTTTTTTTTGTCTGAAATCTCGGTATCTGAAATTTAATTGAATCTCGATTAATCCAGTGCAAACTGGGTGAACCCATTTAACAGAGCTCTCTCAATATCTATTTCTCCATTTACAAGACTCGAATCTAAAATTTTATTTAAAGAAAATAAGTTTACCTTAAATTCAAAAACCGCGCCTTGAATTCAAAATATCACGATAAGACTTACAGAGGGGCCTCAAGAAAATGGGTAAGTACAAAACCAGTTACACAATCAGTAATTAATTTCCATATGCAACTAACCATGATTGTGTCTTCACTCTTCAGTCTCCACGTATTACCAAGCAGGATAGCTTTTGGATCCAAAAATCTTTCATTTCCCAAATTCACATGCTGCAATTTGTTCGAATCACATTAACATAATGCAAGAACGGTAACAGTAGGGTGCCTGGCTCCTAGACACAGAAGAACCGGAACTTCTTTTATTTTGATGAATTCCTCCTCTAATTAAGGAGTCATGGCCTGCTGAGTTGTGACTTGATGCTTTCAAGAAAGTGGTCTATTGAATGACTAAGTGATTTTTAACATCTTTTATTTATTTATTTATTTGATGACAAGAAATTTGAAAATTTTCTTTTAAAATTTTAAATTTGCAACGTAAGTTGTGTTGATAATTTTATTTGAAACATAAAATACTCGTAAAGAAATTTAAGTCATTATATGTTTAACTCACGCAATGTTAATGGGTGATTAACAAATCTTTGATTTTCATTTCCAAGTTCTTGTCAAATTTTCCCTCCATGCATACACTGAATTATTGATCATTTTTCTTGGATCATCACCATATCGCTTTGAAAATATCATCGTCAAATATTACCTAGACTTTCTCCCCCCCCCCCTTTTTTTCGAAATGACAACAAATATGAGAAAAATTAAAATCTGATTACCAAACACAAATGGAAATAAACAGGGGGGAGGTAGGGATGATGGGGAAAGGAGTTGCATTTTATTTCCTAGGTGCATCGAACGAGACAGTATTGTGCTTGAATTCATTTCAATAATTTATTGCGAGTGTGCCAACTCAATGGGTGTGTATACAAATTGTTTATGTGCTCTATTATTTTCAATTTTACCCCATTCTCCTTGGAAATGTACGTGCATGTCTCGGATATGGATAATTAGGAGCTAAAAAAAATGGTACTAAAATGTGTTATGGTGGTATTAATATTGAAATTGAGAAGAATCAAAATCTCGAATGAAATCTTTCAGTGCAGAAACAAATTGCTATCTTACAAAATGCGAAGTCCCTCTTTCCAAATTCAATAATTCAAACCCACAATTGGGTGAGTTTATCAGCAACAATATTCCAAGTTCATCCACCCTCCAATCCACCTTAACTAAAAACCCATATATAACAGACAATTAATATAGTCTCAACCAGATTCAACTCATCCATTTCAGATCCGAAAATTCATCCACAATCAAAGCTCGCTCCAGCTCTCTTTCCAAAGAAAATGACACATACATACATTAGTTAAAATCTTTTTTTTTTTTTCTATGTTATATACTACACTTTTGCCCATAACAAATCTCTATCCCAAATCAACAAAAATCCACCACGATCACGGGAAAATATTAATTTTTATCTCTACAACCGAACAAATACTATAATTGCCAACTCATTCTTCAGCATGATCAACGGCTTCGAATTCGAGTTTTGCAAAAAGTATGCAACGAGGAAAATGGCGAGATTGATCATCAAATGGAGGTGCAGTTCGAGGATAATAAGGATGACAAAAAACTGTTTTTTTTGTAGCTTTTTTGTCCTGCGGCTAAATAGTTTTAGAGGATAACACAATTATTTGACCCTTTTTGTTTTTTTTTTTCATCTTATCTTATTACAAATTAATTTTAAGTCTATATATGTTGTATATTATATATTAATTTGAGTTTATTGTACATTAATTTTATTTTTTTTACACAAAATATTTTTTATAATAAAAAAATGAAAAGACCAATCTTAATTTTAAACTCCTTTCTCTCTTCCTCTCCCCACCCTATCCACCATGTCCCCCCACTTATTGTTTTTTATTTTTGATTTTTTTTTATTAGAGTTTAAGGATAAAGCGAATAAAATTAAGGTTTGGGCTTAACATCTAATCAATATTAAAATTTTAAAATAATTATTATAAAAATAAAATACTGATCGAGAGTACTGCTTCAATGCACTTTAGTCCCGCGCCCTCGATAAATTGTCTCCGCTGCGGTCGCATTCTTCCTCACCTTCGAGTTGTGCCATTTCTGCTCTCATTACACTCTCTCTCTGGGGAGAAATTAGCACTACTTAGTGAAATAGGTTCATTTAATAGAATCAATTTCAAAGTTGGTGTTTCCTTGTTTCATCTCCAGAACCTAAAAGCAGAACACAGTTTCATCTTCCTGTTTGATTGATTCATAATTGTCCTTTTGTTTTTGTACCTCCGTTTCACTTTTTCCAAAGATGTGCAGGTGGGACAAACCAGCAACAACAGCAGCAGTAGGAAGAGGAAATAGATATCAGCGTGAGCTCAAAAACCCATCTTTCTCGTCCACTCTCCTCGACGAAATCTACCGTTCCATCGATGAAGGCAACAATAAACTCGAAAAAGATTGGAAATTTTACGGAGAAAGTATGTCAAAGAAACAGAGCAAAGGCGCTGGTGTAATGAACGGCATGGCCGAAGAAGAAGAGCTGTCAGTTGTTCGCCGAGCTTGTTCGATTGAGAAATGGATGGACAAGAGAGTGAGCCAAAAAGTCATCGCCAAACAAAAACAAAGGAGGCAAAATTTGGCAGAATTTGAGAGAGATTACTATGATATTCATCCAGAGGATGTTCTGTTCTTCGGCACCGGTTCCAGCTCCTCCGATTCTAGCTCTGGTGGATTCTCGTCCTCGGACACGGATTCCATTTACGGAGCAAGATCAAAGGTTGCCACTTCTTCTTTCGCTCCGGTCAGGCGGAAGCTTGTGAGGACCAGCATTCCGGCTGGACCGGAGAAAACAGAGAGATCAATGAGGACTCTGTTGTATGAACAGAGAGAATTGCATGATTATCACTACAACTCTGCCACAGAACACAGTCCACGGCCTGAAGGGAAATTAATCAAGTCTAAATCAAGGGCTTTAAAGATTTACAGCAATTTAAAGAAGACGAAACAACCGATTTCTCCAGGTGCTAAATTTGCCAAATTCATCAACTCTTTCTTCTCCACGGGCGGCATAAAGAAATCAAAGAATTCTTCTTCTTCTACCATAGAAAATTGCCGTGAAGAAAAGAAACATAATGCTGGACAGGAATCAATATGCTCGTCTGCTCCTTCATTTTCAAGATCATGCCTGAGCAAGGATTCTCAATCCCGGAGGGAACTGCCCAATGGGCTTAAAAGGACAGTTCGATTCTACCCAGTTAGCGTAATTGTCGATAAAGATTGTAAACCTTGCCGTCACAAAAGCCAAAAAGTAGATGAACAGCAAAGCCTAATGTCTGTTTCTCTGTCAACAGCATGGACAATTGGGAAATCGCCTTCAAGGAAATTGGATGACGAGTTCAAGCATCAACTACCGGAGAAGTGCAGGAGGGCTGAGAAAATGGCAAAAGAGTTCCCCAAAGACTATCATCAAATTCAGAAGCAGCATGAGTTAATCATGACAGAAGTTTGCTTTAATCGCAATACTCACTACAAGGATGGTTATGATGATGATGATGATGATGATGATGCAACAAGCTGCTCAAGTTCGGATTTATTCGAGCTTGATCATCTTGCAGTTGATGGAAACGATAGGTATCACATGGAGCTTCCTGTGTATGAAACTACTTGTGTTGATATTAATCGTGCCATTGCTAATGGATTGATAATTTAAAGCTTCATTACATGGTAGTAAGCAAAATTGTTACCGTTCGTTCTCAGAGCTTTGACAGACTGGTGTTAAGACAGTCTGTTCAGTTCATTGAAAACTAGGAATGATTCGTGAAAGTTTATGGGCTATGAATTATTTTGTTGTCTTTATTACTATTTTGTAATTTTATCCAAGCGGCTATGGACCCAATATAGTGTTAAATATTTGTGAAGAGATTCTTCGTCGTGTCTTTTAGTTAGATGTGGATTTTCAAGAGGGTTATATACAGAGGCATTGGGCTCCATTTTTTTTTTTAATATTTTTTTTTGAGCCTTAGTAGTGATAGTTTATCATCATGGAGAAAATGATTGATGAGGAAAAGAATTGATGATGCTCGAATTTTAAGTTTCTCAAGTGAAAGTCTCAACCGTCAACTATCCTATTGAAAATAGATCTTTGGCCCATTATCTTTAACACATGGACCGGAGGCTGGTGTGAATTCTGCTATTCAAAAAGAAAAATGAACAAGAAAGTTGGGCAGCAGAGCATAGGAAATGCTGAAAGAAACAAGCGGCGATGTGTCAGTTCAGTTCTTGATCATGATTGAGACTGGAGAGACACTGACACAGGTAATGCTTTGAATGATAGAACTGAGGAAAAGAAAGAAAAAGAAAAAGAAAAGAAAAGAAAAGAAAAGAGAAGAAGAGAAAGAAAAAACAAAGAGGAAGGAAAACGAAAGATTCCAGATCGAACTCACAAGCAAATGAGATTGCTAAGAGAAAGGCAGATCTTCGGCCATGGGAATAGAGAAAGTGAGACCTCTTGCTTTTCTACTCTCCATGTCTCTCTGATCGATCTCGACTTTTTCCCATCTCTTTCTCTCTCTAGAAATGGATTTTGTAAGTCTGTCCATTGCTGTGTTGGCACCCCATCACTTGAACATTGCGTTAGCATTATCGACCAAGAAATTCACGGCACTGTTCTGGGTGCCTATCCACGTGTTTTGGCCTAAGTGGTGGCACTGATGTGACACAATATAATAAAATGTAACTTTTTTTTATACTTTAATTACGAATTTTTATTTTTTTAAATTAATGTATATTATATGAGACTTATATTTTATTTAAAAGGTAACATTATTTAATTTTAATTTTTAGTTATAGATTTTAACCTTATTGTTTCATTTGTTATCAATATAATTACAATATTATTAATAAACAATTATATTTATTGCTTGAATTAGACTACACATTTGGGCTACAATCTCGAAATTGCTCCTTTCCTTTTGAGTCTTTTGACTCTTCCGAATAAATAAAAAAAAAAAATCCATGTATTCTGATTCCTTGGAATTAAAACGAAACATTGTTCATGACTCTAACTAGCAATGACTAGGTAAAAAAAATATATTATTCTTTAGGTTTTGGCTTGCTATTAAACTATTACCAGTTACCAGCTTTTGGGAGGAAATTAAGGAATGGCATTTGTTCATTGTTAAGTGGTTTAAAACATCAAGATGCGGTTGTCAAAACTAGAAGGGACAGGCAAGAAGCAGGTGCCCCACACGATTGAAGAAGCAGAGCTATCTTTCTAATGAAGCAAAAACTACGGAGACAAACTAGACAAGTGTGAGGGCCTGAGGGGACAGCCTGGGTCAAATCCCTTTTTTTATGTCTTTTTTGTTTGTTAAAAAAATATCAGATATATATATATATATATATATATATATATATATATATATATATATATATATATATATATATAATTAAAATAAAATATTCATACAATTAATTTTAAATATATATATAATTATAAAAAATGATATATACGTATTGTACCTTATTGTATGTATATTATAATTTTTTGACAAAAAGAAAACACATTGGGTCCTACCACTTGCTGAATCTGCTCTTGCTACCCTCCTATTAATTGCTATTTGTTACAATTACCAAGAAAAGAGAAGCGGCTTGGACTCACGTAAGAATTTTTCGCCCCTTAAAATAAATTTTAAAGTTAAGTTTATGATTAAAAATAAAGTGTTCTTTTTTATGTCTTTTTCATTATATATTTTATCACTTAATAATTTATTACATATTTAGTTATATTTGTTACACGTATTGTCATTATTATGGCTAATAATGTGATTTTTAATTGAAAATTTGAATTTCAAAATTATAAAAGATAATTAATTATTTTAAAAAATTAATTTCACTTACATTTAAAGGTCTGTTTGTTTGTTTGCTGTAAAATAATTTATTTTTATAAAATATTTACAAGAGAAATATTTGTAATGAAAATAATAATTTTTCCTTATCAGTTACTTATCACTTTACATTTTTTCTGAAAAATAACATCAACTCAGTAAAAGGAACAGCCATTTTTTTTGAAAATTTCAAAATTTTTTTAAAATTTTTTGTTGTAAAATTACGTCAAACAAATACTTTAAAAAAAAATTTCTGGAAAACATTGGTTTTCTCTGCCCACATAATGAATTGCTAATGATTGTTGCATGTGGTACGAAAGTGATACCTCCTTTTAACAACGATAACTAAGACTTACTAACTAACACTAATTTAAAATTAGGTTTTTTATCCGCATTACATCCGTAGTTGTATCTGTTTTGAGAAATTTATTTAGAAAAATTTTTGATATACAGGAAAAAATGTAATGGCTTTGGCTAATGAAAATGTTAATAGTAAGGGAACAATCCATTTAGTTTATCTTGTAAGATGAAAAATTAGCTATATCTCCAATTATTAAGAATCAAAACTTCCAATCCTCCTGAGACGGAATAAAGAAAGAAAAGTAGAGGTTTTGTTAAATTATAAGTACTTGATAAACATGTGGAAGAGAAGCTGACACATCTTAATCTGTTAAATCTTAGCCTTTTCGGGGTTAATTTTGATGCTCTTTCCATTTCTTCTAAGAAAATTCTCAAATCACCAGCTTGGTGTTGCAATAGCATTATATCAAACAAACAATTGTGATAATTTGTTAGATTTACTAACAGACAGGTAAAACAATTATATTCAACATCAGCAAATTCACCAGATCAATAAATTTTCAGATCATAATATATCAAACCCAACTGCAGATACTCAGGGATGCATTGCCTTTCAAAACTGTTATCATATTTGGAATAAGTATCATAATGGGGTTCATCTTTAACGAAATATAAGTAAGCATTAATTGAACTATTTTTTTAATTTAACAATTTATTAAATTTTTTTATTCAACTATTAAACAATTCAGATCACTTTTTGTTTATTTGAGTTTTAATAAAATTTTGATTTTTGAAATTTCTTATTTAGAATTTTAAGTAACGGAACCTTTTAACACATATAATTATTTACATCAAAATTAGCGCCTTGAAAGAATTGAGTTGCGACTTGACCCTTCAAGTTTGCATATCTTCACTCAAGTAAGGACTGTGTTTATGTCACTCAAAAAAAAAAAAAAAAAGACTTTGTTTCTGAATCAGTTTTGTTTGAACATTTATTATTTATTATATAGGTTATTTGTGCCGAATTCTCATCCTGCTTTATGCAGACATTTTCGACATTTTTATATACGATTTTATCAGCTCTGTTTCGGTAAAAACAAGCAACGACTGTGTTTGTGACAAATCTACACAAACCAGTTTAGAATGCCAGAAAGCAACAGTACTGAGTTTTTGACCGTTTTCGTGCAAACAAAAGGTTGGTCCCACTAATTTGGACTTGGTCCAACTAAAATTTCTTCATGCAAGTTGGGCCATTTACTAACGGCCTAAAATATGACAATTGCACACGGCCTCTGGTCTTGCTTGCAGATTACCATTTTCGATCCCAAGGTGGTGCCCCGTCTGTAAAACTTACGGTAGCCCGAGCCGGGCTTTTTTGATTTTTGGGCCCAAGTCTTTTCACAGATCGAATACGTCGGGCGGAGTGAGGAGATGTGTAGATAACTAGAGTCTCCCAAGTACTGAAGTTCTCGAGTTTACAGCAGTCGGAATCCATTAGACAACACTAATGTTCGACGATAAGAAATTTTACCCAGGAAAGCAACAGGGGAACCAGAAAGAGAAAATTAAAATAATATTATCACAAGAATTCCAAGGATCGGTTCAGGTGGTTAAGTGGGTGGAATTTAATTTGACAAGTCGCAAATTCGAATCCTAGTTGTTTTTGTTGGTTCTTGACAAAATAGCAAATCTATGCTCTTATGTCATATTTCGTGGAGATTTCCTAAGTGTCGGTCCAGACGTAGGTGCGGTGAGAAAACCTCTACATGTAAGTGAGTGCATGAAGCACAATGTTTCCTGCTGAATATTGAGTCAGCCCCTTTATATATCCAATTTATGCAAAAAAAAAAAAAAAAAAAAAACAAAGAAAAATATTTATTACAAGAAGTTCAACTAATAAATAATTTTTAATCAACAATTCTTTTTCCCTCTTTTTTTTTTCCAGTTACAATGCTTGATTCACCTAATTCAGCAAAACTCCGCGTGTATGAAATGCCTCTATTGTTGATTGGTTTTCAAGCTCTTGTAATCTTCTGTCGTGCATTTGAGGAAATGCCAGCTGATGCCTGCCATACAGCAGTTGTATAACTCAACCGTATGGTTGTTTTCAACGATGTATCCAAAAAGCAACCAAGTATTACATCTCATGTTGAACATCAATATTTTAGGGACGGAAGTATCAAATGGATGTAGTTTTGGGACCAGACACGAATAATATGTGACTTCTAAGTCCCCATGAATATCTTTTCAAAACTTGCTCTTCGTATCTTTTAAACAAATGATAGTTGTAAAATGAGACAACTTATTCCCACTTCAATAATATTATTATATAAAACTCCGATTAAAGTTAGTTTTAAACCTTAACTGAACCCACAAAATCAGTGCGCTTAGGAGTCTTTTTGTTTTTTGTTTTTTGTTTTTTTTTTTTTGGTTGGGTTACGATAGAATCTAAAATGTAAATATATTATTGCGGAACACATATACTCTATGTTTTTTATAACAAAAATAAAAGTGAGTACAACTCTTTTTTTTTAATTTGTTACAATGAAAGTCGGAAGATCATATAAAAAGAACATAATCACTAAGACTTGAAAGAACAATATATTATTAAGTGTTCAACTACAACTCTAAATTAATTGGTACAAGTCTGTGTGCCTTGTGTCGAAGGCCGGCCCAATTGACAGAAGTGTCTTCATTCCCTTACTGTAACTTCACTATTAGGAAGTCAAAGAATAATCCTCGATTGGAAGCATATCCGCTCTTGTAAATGTAAAAACCTTTGTTTCCACATAATTGTTATTGTTCTTCACCCGCCGGCAATCATTGACATATCTAGCAACAGCCTAGTAGTCATTAATTTGCGTCGTCTTTTGTCAATAAATCCGTCAGGCCACATTGTTATTTATGAGCAGCACTATATATACCAACAATAAAATTGCATCGCAAAGTGTAAAAACAAAGAATATAGATTTAACTCCCTTTTTGTTTCTTTGCTTTGCCGCTTTAAATTTGCGATTTGAGCCAACAACAGCGATCGATCAATCATGATGGCTTCAAGTGATGGCATCCATCGGAAGCAGCAGCAGAAGGCGGCTCGTAAAAATGGATACTGCCGAGGCTTCAATGACTGCGTCACCATGGGGTCCATCGTCTCAACAAGCCAGAAACACAACCACCTGGACCAGCGGCCGCACCCGTCCGTATCCAAATTGGAGCAGCAGGTATACACTTGAAAATTGTGTATCCGATTAATTGTTTTTCTTTTATTTTTTTTTTTAAATTCTCCTGGCTACGAATGAGATCAACTGAGAACTCGAAGCTCTCAACTTTAGAGATGTTCCTACATTATTGTTATTTTTGGGTATAAAGGGCAACCCGAGCTCTCACATTTGTAGAGTCTAGTAAAGTCTTGGAATCGAACCGTGATCACGAGAACACAATGGAGTAACTTTTCTATTATATTAAGACCTTTCTAAAACTTGTTTTGCGGGGATTTTGATTGAAGGTCGCAGAACTCGAAAAGGAAGTCCTTCAGCAGAAGGAGGCACGGTACTTGTACAGAAAGAGGATGGAGAGGACACAAGACTATCTAAAATACTGCCTTCAAGCAGCACAGGACAATGGCGTCCTGCATCTCATAACTGGAAACAAGGATGAACAACAAGAATGCCTTTCGGTAATTTCTATTGATGGCAATACTAGTCCTCAATCAATTTTATTGCCTACCTCAGCGCATCATCAACGTTCAGAACTTGCATTCCTCGTCCAGCAAGCCAAGATGAATGGATGGTACATTGATCCTCGAGAGGTAAGGCATCGGAATTTTCAGAATTTCTTTTTCTCCAGTCGTCTTCTATTTTTCAACAGATAATCCAAAAGGCAAGAAGAAAAAGAAGGAAAAAAAAAAAACCTTGGAGTTAAAGCTCTAATTGAAAAAGATAAGTAGTTAAAAAATAAAATATGAATGTATCTAGAATAATTTAATTTAAGTATAATATTTTTTTCGGTGTCATTTAAATAAAAATTAATATGTATGACTCAAAAGAACATGACATTATCTAGTTAAATTCTAACGATTTTTAAAATAATTTTTGGTATAGAATGAATATCTATGTTTGTAAGATGTATGGACACGTGAAACAGTTAGAAATGCAAGGGAAAATTTCAAGAGGAAGTACAGCAGAGATCTATAGAGCAAATTGGCGAGGACTTGATGTTGCAGTAAAGTGCATAAATCCTGATTATTTCCGGGCAAATGAGGGTGCAGTTGGCTATTTTGCTCAAGAAGTGGACACTTTACGCAGGCAGCGCCACCGTTATGTGATACAGTTGATGGGCGCATGCCTCGAACCACCGGGCCATGCGTGGTTGGTCACTGAGCTATTGAGCACAACCCTGAAGCAATGGCTCCATGGCACGGCTAGTCGGCGAAAAGAGAGGACGACCCCACTTCCTCCGTTGAAGGAGAGAACTGCTAGGGCGTTGGAGATCGCTCAAGCGATGCAATATCTCCATGAACAAAAACCAAAAGTCGTCCACCGTGACCTCAAGCCCAGCAACATATTTTTGGATGATTCCAACCGCGCCAGGGTCGCAGATTTCGGTCATGCCAGGCTCTTGGGGGACGAAGAGAAGGCACTGACGGGTGAAACAGGTAATTACCATTAGGAATTGCACACTTTAGCTAGGAGTTCAGTTAAAATTCTCTTTAGTCTAGAAAATAGTAAAATCGAAGCAGTGCCTCATAATTCCGCTTGAGAATAGTGTGACATTATGCATAGGAGGGTGCGAAGATTCCGGATGTTTACAACATACCCAGCTAAGTAATGAATTATAGGTTTAGCCCACCGCTTAATCTCGACGGAATTCCAACCCAGATCGCAGATTCAAAACAGTTAACAAGTCACACCACATGAGCAGCAATTCAATTAAAATTCACAGCTTAAAAGAGTCATCCCACCGGAAAACAGAGATTTTTTTAATCCCTGATAATTCCTACCTAAATTGCTTATATCTTTGAATATACTGCACTCTAAAGAATCAATTAAACATACATCTTTTTTTTTTCCTTGTCTAATTTTCAGGGACATATGTATACATGGCCCCAGAAGTGATTCGAAGCGAACCTTACGATGAAAAATGCGACGTATACAGTTTTGGTATCATACTCAATGAGCTTTTAACTGGCGATCATCCATATATTGAAACTGATAGCAGTCCAACCAAGGTACCTCCAAGTCGTCAAAATCCGTAAGTTAATCAAAAAATCTTAATAATAGGAAAAGGACAGCCAACCGTGTTCAATAAATATTCAATATTTACCGAATTGTAAGGTTGGAAATTGGGTGTTTTGAAACATAGTGTGAATGATTGTATCACATCTACTTATGATCAAGAAACGTAATAATAATTAACTCTATATGCACTTGCTAATTTTTATGTTTCGGTTATGAAATTAGATTGCCATGGAAGTGGCGGATGGCTCGCTGAGGCCAATGCTTCCTGAGGACAATGGGCAACTTGGTGAGCTAATCGAACTCACATGCCTGTCATGGTGTCAAGATGCTTCTCTTAGGCCATCCTTTGCAAGAATCTCTTCCAGACTTAAAAACATTCAACAGAGAATCGAAGAGTGTGACTGTTAGATTATAATTAAGAAGTATGTCTGGCAATTATATGTTTGGGGGCATGGTTAAAAGAAGGCTCAAGTACGCAGATAAGCAGCCGTCTATCGCAATTTTGTTATCATTACAGTGTGTTTTGGCAAATAAATTAACGAAAACTATTGTTGTGATGCAACCGACATATCCTACCGTCTCTGTCTGTTGCGTCGGTTTTAGGCTTTGGACGTTTCTAATCTTGCTCCTTGTCGTTTCTTTTGCATCTCTATTCTCTAGTGCTGCTGGGGGAGCCGTAGATTCATTCAGTTTATTTCACAATTCATTTTATAATTGAAAACAACAATATGATTCATATAATTGTTGTTAAAAATGAAAAAAAAAAAAAAGAAAAAATAATGCAAGCTAACGTGTATTAAATTTTGCACTCGCTATTTCATTTTCCATAAAAAGAAAAAGGAGTTCGCGTAGTTCCTATTTCCTACTATAGACACATCTCCAAACAAATTAATTATAGACTAGTTGTTTAATAATCTAGCTGTTAGGCTCGTTTACCCTTTGCTTGGATTATAAGATTTTGATGAGAAAGAAAATTGTGAAAAAAAAAATTATTAGAAAAGAAAATTGTAAAAAAATAATTAAAAAGTAAATCTTATATATAAATTATATGAGAAAATAATGAGAAAGAAAATGTATAATTGAAAATACAAAAATGTCCCTAAATATAATTATTTGGTGAGTTAAAGAGATATAAAATAAGAGCTATTTTAGTAATTTTAATTTTATGTGTTTTAAAATTTCTTTTTAATTTTATTCTGACACATTTACGGCAACCTGATGATGTTTTTCAAATGAATTTCCAACGTGCAGCCAAAAACCCAAAATTACATTGGAAACTATGATTTTCATTCCCACCCATTTTTACCGCAGTTAGCAAACACAGCATTAGAGATGAAGGACTACATTTGAATTTGTCTTAGTTTGAATTTTCTATTTGAATCTTATTAAAAGTGTGTTTGTTTGTATGAAAATATTTTATAGAAATTTTTTTTTCTCATTTTCTAACGTTTGTTTCACATAAAATATTTTACAACGAAAAATTTGAGAAAAATTTTGAAATTTTCAAGAAAAATAATTTCTCCTTTTTCTAAACTGATGTTATTTTCTAGAAAAATACAAATTATGTTTTAAATAAGTGATAAGGGAAAATTATTATTTTCACTGCAAATATTTTTCTTTACAAATATTTTACAAAAGTAAGGTATTTTACAGTAAACAAATAGACCCTTAATGTAAAATTGTAATGATGTATTTATCTTAAAGCACCTCTACATGAGAAGGCTTGATCAATGAAATGTAGAAAAATTTTGATTTCCTTCTCCTTGTTGCAATGTCTGCAGCAACTTTCAAAACCATCAGCACCTAATAAACACGCCAAATTACAAAAGCCTAGTCGACAAGGCAGGCATTTTGAGACTTGGGTGAGCCGTGCATCGTCGAAGTAGGTGAAATTCGCCTCCAGGCAAAACCCCATCTCCGAAAAACAGCAGCCCATGATCCATCAGTCTAGCAGAAAGACCAATCCAGAAGTATCTATCTATTTATCCCAGTCCATGTAGTCCCCAAACACTTACTAAGCCCAGGCAAAGTGTCATGAAAGGAATAACAATAATTATAATTCTTTGATGACCAAAAAAAAATAATTATAATTCTTTGATTCAGATCCCAAAGAAAGCAAATACATGTAAACCCCTTGAACGGGTCTTTCTTTACTGAATTCTTGCTTGGTTATACTATCCATGGTGCCGTATGGGACAAAGAGCAATTGTTACTGGAGGGAGGACGACAAACTCGAGATTGCCTCCTTTAGGGCAAAGGAGAGGGGGGAAGAGAGGGAAGGTTCAGCGTGGGAGATGTTGAGGTGGGGGAAGACTAGTGAAGGAAAGGGTCGGTGGTGATGACGTGGAAGTGGCTGGAGGTGTGAATGTGGCCGGAGGTGTGGATGACGGCAAGGAAAAAGGAGAGGGGAGGTGGAGTGAGAGAGCGAGGAAAAGGGAGAGGTGGAAGTAGATTTGGTAGTGGTTATGGGGTAGGGCAGGCCGAGAGAGAAATGAAGAAAGAGTAGAAGATCGTGATGTAGGGCTAAGATTGCCTGGTGGTCCCTTATCGTTTTCCTACGAGGGCATCTTTACCCATTTTGCAATAATTTTGACGCATTGCCGTTATGATTAATTTTAGTATGTTTTAAGTAATTCCTCGAATAAAGATATGAGTTTTTTTTTTTTTTTTTTAACTACAACGCAAATTTCCAAAAAGAAAGTATGTCATGAACACCAACATAATATAGTTATACCCTTGCCTTAGTGACAAAAGAAAGTAAAATAAATATAAAAAAATATTTCAATCACTATTCTTGTCTTAGTCCTAAAAGGCAATTCTTGGCTCTTTAACTAGGGTTGAAGACTTGTTGTCTACATATCTTATTGATTTTCCACCAATTTTTGAAGGGACTATACCTAACCAATGCTGGGTCATGCCTAAGCTCAGATTGTGTTTAGGCATAGGCTCATCATGCATCGTGTCAAATTTGGTACACATGCCATGGAGTTTATACTCAACTCAGGCCCTAAGAACGAGTCATACCTAACCTGAACACTATAATGTTTATATCAGATCGGACGAGGCACAGTCCATACCATATGGTGCCGAGCCGACCAACGTGCCGCTAGGCCCGTTTGATATATTTACAAGAAGTTCAGGTCTAAAACGCGGCACGCCCTCCCCAGCCAAGTAGCCAATCAACTAGGAGGACTATGTCCACTTTTCTGGCTTACCAAGTTTGCTGACCACACTATTTTTTCAACGCCGTCAGGGGAGATGCACGGGTTCGAACCTCCATTTGATCGAGAGGTATACATTTTGAATTACCATATCTGTATTCCTTCGTCTATGTGTTCATAAAATAAAGAGTCTTTTTTTTTTTTCCAAAAAGAAAAATATAAAGTCACCACTTTTATCAAGGATTCATGAACACGAATACATAACATAGACAAGATATGCACACAGTACATGCAAACTCTTAGAAAATTAAGTTATGTGTACGATGTAAATATGGTTATAACATATATGCAATTAAATATTTTTAATTAATTTAATATTTTTTTCCACATTTTTTGTCAAGAATTTTAAAAGAACTCTATATATATATATATATAAGAAATTACAAATTAAAGAAGTAAGCATAATTAATAAAATAACAAACATTTATTAATTAGTACTTTTTTTTGCTATCAGATTATTCATTATTATGTTTATCTTTGAAAAAATTATTGTGTTTATAAATTTTAAAAAATTAAAAATTAAACATATATACTAATTAAAAATATGAAACACAAATATTAAAGTGGCCGACACGTATATTAAATATGTCCAACATGCGAATTATAAATATTCAACAAATGTGTCAAATTATTTTTTATTTTTATTCTTTTTATTGGACATATTTCAGAGTGTCCAATACATGTCCAAAATGTGACGAATAAGTGTTGCGTCTAATACGTATGTCCCAACACAGACCATATCAAATTATGCAATGTTTATCTCTAAGAAATTATCCCGTGCATAATTTTTTGAAAAATTGAAATTAAGTTTGTGTGCGTACGTGTTTGTGTGCGCACACACTCTAATGGTTAAGGGTCCGTTTGTTTCCTGTAAAACATTTTACAGAAAAAAATTTTACAAATTTTCCGGCGTTTATTGCACGAAAAATATTTTACATAAGCAAAATTTAAAAAAAATTTTCAGATTTTTAAGTAAAATAACTTCTCCTTTTTAAGAGCTAAAGTTATTTTTAGGGAAAACACAAACTGTGCTATAAATAAGTAACAAAGGAAAATCATTATTTTTACTGCAAATATTTTTTTCTGTAAATTTTTTACAAATATAAGTTATTTTACAACAAACAAACGAACCCAAAATTTAAAATTTTCATTTTAGAAGTCTTAAATTTTATGCTTAAAAATAAGAGCGTGAGATTTTTAAGAATGAAATAATTATCCTCATTATATATTTAATGACTAAACGAGCATCCAAATGAATCCTATATATATATAATGTCTAACACGTGCATTGAATGTATCAAACAAGTGAATCATAAGTATCCAATATGTATGTCCGAAATTTTCTATCTTTATTTTTTTGTAAAATCTATTTCAGAGTGTTCAACACGTGTTCATGTTCAAAAAGTGTAAAATAAGTGTCGTATCTAATACAAATATATGACACAAACATGTACCATTTTAAAAGTATCCGTACATCAAAACTTTTAATCAAAATCAGATCCTTAGCTCTCGACCATGTCCATGCATCAAAGCTCTTAATCAAAATTAGAGCCTAATAAAGATGCTAATTCTGGAGGCCTCGGCACAATTCAGACAATTGTAGACAGTAGCCTCCAATTGGAAAAGGTTCCCTTTCTCACCCCCTCCCCTTACGGTCGCCTTACCATCTCATCCACAAACTCAAACAAAATAACTAGTTCTGAAAATATTGGTCCATCTACTAATTAACGGGCTGACCAAAATGCGGCAAGACCGCCCCCAGGCCGTAAAGGAACACCAGCTTTCCTGCTAGTGAAAACGTGGCTTCTTTCAAGATTTAGAAAGCTCTAAAGTCCGTTATACTTCGTAGAACTTTTAAGACAATGATATCCTTTTCAAAAAATAAATAACACTAAGTGACTTCATATAGACAATAAGAAATAACTACACAATTTCATTTAAAAATATCTAACAGTTTTTCTATATTTATTTTTTTATGAATTTAGTCATCCAAAGACACATCACTTTATATCTACTATAAAACTACCTAAATGAAACCACCAAATTTTTTTCTTCAAAATATCACTTGATCACTTCCGCACACACACATATCCCCTCTCCACCACATGCATGCACACCCACACGCATAATATTTAGAACCCTGACGAGGCAGCAGGCATAAAAAGCTATAATCAAACTATATAATTACATTTAATTAACAATACAATCACATCTGAATTATCTTTTTTTTTTTTTAATGAATTTAACCACCCAACTGCGCTAATCAATTTATTGCTACCTTGAACCCATTCTTACTAAGCTAAGTTCTTTCCAAAAGGTTATACATCACCCCATGCTCAGACTGAAAGCCACAAAACATCTTTGCACTCACAAATCAGCCTTTTATTTTATGCTGAAATGACATTATTTCGACGTTCAAGGGTCAAAATGTCAATGAAATATCATACGAGTGGATGAGATGAACCACTGTATACATCATTTGGAAGAAAAAACCTGACAATATATGACCCTCCCCTAACCTTCAGGCTATGTGACTATTTGCAGGCGCAGTCAGGAAATTGGAATTCAAACCTGCATTGTTCGTTCTTACCTGCATTGCCCAAGGCAAAATACAAGTGGTGGCTAGTAGCTATCCAGCTACAAGGCCGAGCATTTGATAACCCATGCCCACCTCTCGCTAATACTAAACAGCATTCTGACGCTTTCTTTTTTATTCATTAGGAGACTCATTGATTAGCTTAACTTATAAGTTACACAATATGGATAATTCTCTTCATTCTTATAAACCTTATATCTCTTCTCAAGATTTGAACTTGAAACCTTGAAGACAAAGATGTAACTTCTTAATAATTGGAGTGCCCCTTGAATGATATTAGAACGCACATACAGAGAAAACAAGGATATCTTACATGATTTTTTTTTTTTGACAATTGACTCCCATTTATGTCAAGACCCTCAATTTTAGATAAAATTCCAACTATTTCATTTGAAACTTTATAGAAGAATGAAAAGAAAACTTCACATGCATATCGCAGCCATTCGAGTAATAGGGTTGCCACTTAATCTGCACCTTGTGCACCACCAAATACAAGACAACAATCCCAAACTCCTAGTGCATCTATTTCCACGCATGCAAACCCTCAGATATATGAGACATCCCATAGCAAATGATTAATATCTCATTAATGAAGCAGTAATACTCGCATGCATGGAAAAATAGATTTTTTTCTGCAAATATTTCATGACTTAAGTTGCTCAATTACAATTCTACGATTTTTTCCCCCTCTTATAGGCTATTACATCTACTTGTCTTGGTCCACCACAAAAGGAACAGGGCATATAGACCCCCCAGATTGTAATTTTGATTATGATGAACATAGACAATACTGCAGATGCACCATACAGCATTGCCTTAAGCAAATAATCCACCTAAATTAACTGTAAAGGCCATCTATTCAATTATTAATGATTCAAACCAAAAGAAAAATATGCATAATAATGAATCCATGCCACAACTACCCAGATCATCTAAGGAAAAACAAGCCAGCTGTAAGTAGGAGATTTTCTTTTTTGGTATGTCTGAATTCCAAAGATTTGAGTTTTTTTTTTTTTTTAACCAAATGGCACACTTATGATTATCTTTTTCAATTTTTTTCTCGGGAGTGGTTTGGATTTTTTTGGGAGTATAGTTCACATTGCATCGTAATAGAATTAAGTGCAACCGATTCTCAGGTAATTGTTCAAATATAGCATCGAGAAAAGAAAAGCTTTCATTATCTTTTGCCGGCTTCAACTCATCTTTTTATCATTATCTTTCTTGGTATAATACAGAAAGGAACACGTACCTTCGCCAGCTTCAAGATTCTCCGGAAAAAGTTCAGACTTGGCATGGAATAAAATATCCGAAGGTAGACAAAATTAACCATGCTCATCCCATTAAAATTTTGTTTGCAAGCCTCCATAGCTCAATCTAAGAAAGCAAAGATGGTTAGTAAGCACATAACAGCAAAAAATTTATCCATGAAGCCACTTCCAAAGGCTGACAACTCACTAGATCTGTCTCAACAAAACAACCAGGTTGTGTCAGAAGAAGACTAGATGACTCCAAATAAGCATTCTAACCCCGTCAATCAAGCAAAGGTGAAAAGACAATGGAACACAGGTAGTAACAAGCATATACAAAAACCTAATGGTAAATGTGAAGGGTACCAGATGGATCACCTACATTGAGATCCGCGTCTTCATGTACAAATTTACCTCAGAATTCATTCCTGTCGATCCTTCTAGTAAACATTTTTCCGCTCATAATATTGAGTCTTCTTGAGAATCTCCCACTGAGCCACCTACCATCTGCCACCTTTCATGACCCAACTCATGATTCGTAGACCTTGCCTTGTGCCTAGGATATCTGGAACCATGTCTGTGACGTTCCCGCTTGTCCCCTATGATATCATGCTCAAGTCTCTTTCTTTTAACATCTTTCTCTCTGCTGTTTTGATGGTGACTCTGGCTATGTGCACCGTGACATTTATCTTGTCTACTGTTGTAATCAGAATTCATGCAGTGACGCTTCTGCCACACTTCTCCATGACCTGGAAGACCACCTGTATCTGAATTTGAGCTTTGTTGTTCATCACCAAGATCTTCATAACGCTGATGTTTCCCGTATGAGCTTTGAGCAAAGCTGTCCACAGGGTGGCTTGAAACTTTTTCCTTGCACGTACAAGATTTGCTATCAGAAAATATTTCTGGTTCACCACTACGATCAGCAGAAGATATTACCCTGCTATGCAAAAACTTCATTTTAGATATCTGGACGCAGGAGAGATCATGCATTAAGTTTCAATGACAACAAACCAACAAAACATGTGACATATGAACTTTAAAACACCCTCTCCACCCTAACAAGCTCCCCACAAAAGGGAACAGGAATTACTCCCCAATTAAGGAAGGAACAGTTTTGAAAAGATGAAAATAGAGCCATAAAAAACACAGAACTTATGCAAGTAAATGCTTTTGAGCCATGCACTTTTTGCTTGGGTCACAGAGTCATTACCTTCTGACATGCCCATTTGAGAGAACCTCCACCTTCTCACAACCTCGAAGCGCCCAACCTTCCAATTGCCACACATGCCAGTCTAAACCATTCTGCAACGGAGCTGCCACACCACCCATTCCTGGGAATCCACTGCAAATCAATGACAAATATCAGGCAACAAATATCTACTGCCACACCACACTTATTTTTATAAATGCGTATCAAGCAGACCGAATACCACTGGAAAGCATACCCATAGGCAGCCATGCCACCAAATGCAGGCGGCATGTATGCAGTGCAAGCAAAAGTTGGGGAAGAAACCATGGTTGGATTTAAAAGTATCAAGCCAGCATTGCCATATGGACTCCCAAAGGGCCTACACTGAGGAAACGGATAGCCATTCCAGTATGGAGGGGGAAAACCAGGCAAACATTCTCGAAGCATAGCATTTCCTGGAATATCAAAAGAAAGATAAGACAAAGATATTAGCTTCCAGATGTACTAATAAATTAAAAAAAAAAAAAAAAAACTCCAACTCCATTATTTTCAAACCGGCGAAGTGCAGTTCAAGGTGAACATGCAGTGGGTGACCACTTGCAATAATTATCTTCACAATAACCCTTTGAAGTGTGAGAAGTTCCTCCATAAAACATGTTTTACATTAAAAGTCAAACCAAAGATCCTATGTTTGACATCAATTCATAGCTATCTATGCGTGCTACTGGAATTCCACATCAAAATGAGTTGCAAAGATGAAAGATTGCATCAAAGAACTTCTGGCTGTTACGAGTATTTTTTTCTCAGCCAAAATGATACAGCAAGTGCGACACAAATAGGTAAGTGTAATTGCTGTTGATGGGATTTTTATTTACCTGTCTGTAGCATAGCATGTGGACTCAAAGAAGCAGGGCAGTCTCTCATCAAATGATCTGGCGATCCACACATGTAGCATGTGCGGGCCCTCTGGTTTGAAATTGTACACAATGGTTTTTATTTGTCAGACAATAACAGACTAAAATACAGTGAAAGAACAGAAGAATATAAGAACACTACCTTGTTTTCCCTTTCTGTCCCTACAAAACTCCTGTCTGCACCTGAATTTTACATTCAAGTTAATCAAAGGTGTTAACATGAATCAAGCAATTATCTTTGCTGCAAAAGATTGAAGGTTGGCTAGAGGGGCCAAAATTTATGAATGCAAGCTCTACCTGCAGTTTTGATCCACAAAGCTCTCTTCTTCTTCGCAGCAACATCAACTGCAGTGATACAAGCAAAAATATAAAAGATTGAAGTTTCTCAAAGCCAGCACAAAATGGTTGCTACAATAAAGATGGGGCAAAAAGTCTGGCACCATCTAGACTTATAAGACATCATAATATGTCATTTCAAAAATTAAGTTCATAAAAAGAAAATTGCGAATATACCTTTGTCATTCATGGGGTTGCTTTCCGCTCGAAAATCAGCAACCACATCTTTCGATCCTCCTTCCCCATTAGTATTTTTTGACTTCCGCGAAAAAACTGCTGCTGGCTCACCAATAAATTGATTGGATCCCCCCCCGGTGTTTGAGGGAGAATAAGGCAAGTCTAGTTTTCCCTGGTGGATCATCACAGCACAAGGCATTTCTTTTGCTTGAATACCAGATTCTCCATCTGTTATTCAACAAAAAAATCATGAGGCAGCATTCCCAGTGAAGGCCTTATATAGAAAAGGAGAAAAAAAAAAAAAAAAGAAGAGATTGTGAGTTAGACGAAACACAGAAATAATCACTTTTCTTACCCGATGCATAGTGATCAAAAGGATCTGAGCTTTTCAATAGATTTTGAGATTCCAGAAAGTGCTCAACTGCTTGCCTGAGAGAAATATTTGGGAGCAAATCTTGAACTGTGCATCTGGTAGATGAACACTTTGGACACCTTTGCTTCTCTAAAAGTGCTAGATGAATGCCTGCATCCCAACACCATGTCAAATTAGGGCAACCTAAGAAGTAATTAAGAACCACAAGTCTCCAATAAATTTTCACTGTCACATTCAAAATCAAGTGGAAAAAAAATTACAAAATTTCAATCCATAGGTCACTACAAAAAAATCAGTAAGAAGGAAACACCAAGCAGAAGAAATAAACGAATGAAAATAAAGTATATAATGAATAATTTGCATCTAAAGGCTCAAGAGAGAAGATGAAACTTACATTTCTCACAAAAACTATGCTGGCAGCAGGGAATCATGACAGCCTCTTTAAAGAACGACCCACAGAGATAACATTTCAACTCTGATGGAAAACCAGCATTTTTCATGGCTCGAGTACCAACAATCTCCACTCTTCAAAGTTGGAAAGAATTGAGAGGTCAGATCTATTAAAAACAACGAGCAGCTGATAAAAGAGTTGAGAACAAACAATCATACTTCTCCTTTTTGGTGCGTTCTGCAGCACTAAGATTTGCTCTGGTCTCTTCGTAGCATAAAAGCCCCAGCATAGAAAGCATTAAGTGTTGAGATAAGTTCTGATTATGCTGAATACAAAATTGACACCTAAAAGGAAAGATAAAAGGGCAACAGGTATTACCTCTTGGGGCATCATCACTGATGTCACTTACTTCAAGTTTCTGGCATCCTACCAAAGGCATCTCAAAACTTCTGGATGAACAAAATGATCATAAGTAAGAACAAACATTATTATAATAATGCCAGACCATGCATATGCTAAAGAACTAAATGCATCTGGATGATTGAAAAATTTACAAACATGTGAAAAGACCTTGAAGCTTCAGCACTTGTCTTCCCATTGGACTTGTAAACCATCTTATCCCTATTAATACCAGAGATAGAGACAGTTGACTCAGGAAGCAGACACAATTCCTCCCCAAAATCACCGAAGCTGTCGAATTCTGCATCCTGCAAAATAAGTTGTGCATAGAATAAATAAAAATTCATATTTGCGAGCAAAAGGAATTGCAATTTACAACATAATATGCAAAGAGTATCAAGATTGTGCTTCGCTTAAATTCCTTAGAAAAAAAGGGACAACAAATAACACTTCAGGCTGCCTGTAAGGGAAGTTCAAAAGCAGAAATTAGGGCACAAATATATTATTCTTACAAATTTGCTAAAGCCATTCCAAAGTTTCAACCCTTAAAATCCTTTCAATTTGACAAAGTGAATCAGAAGATAAAGCAATACTCTAAAGCCAGCCAAGCCATAAGCCTCATTTAGCAAATATTTCACAACTAGCCACTGCATGTCTCTATCAACAATTCAGAATAGCCATAAAACTAAATCATTAAAATTCATCCAAAAATCATCATGAAATATTCCTTTTTTCCCTTTTAAGATAAGAATATAAAAGACCAACTAATCATTGCTATCCAAGTAACCCTTTTCCTGTCCACGTAATTTTATATGACCACCTTATTGGTACACTGCAACTAATGATGATACGATATCAGCAAACAAGTTTATCAAACTTTGATTACTGCATGAATTTCTTTTTCCCCATTGTTGTCAATCTAATATACTAAAAAAATATCAATGTCATCTTTCCTGTCCAAAATAAAAATTCAAATAAAATCCACCCCAAACCATTCTCTATTCTGATCTTGCTACCATTAGGCAAACAGAGTTGAGAGACTAAATTAGCGGTGAAACATTTGAGACATATTTTTATTGCATATTTGTGGACACATTGGGCACATGGTCATAGAATCAAAACTACGATTTAAGCCCTCACTTGAGCCGCTGCTCATTAGCAGATTGTTAAACAATGTCATATGCATACCCGTGGTGCAGTAGTTTTAACCATGTTGAGTTCTTTATCTGGATTGTGCTCCAAAGTTTCATCATGTGCCCTGCCAAAAAGAAAGATTGCATAAGAGGATGCATCCTTGCTCCATGGTTTGTCAACAACAAATTGAACTCCAAAGACGATGATCTTACATATCTGAATGCATAAATCCCACAGGCACTCTCTTAATGATCACACTTGAACCACTTGAGATTTGTATAGTTTCATCCCGATACTCTGCATAGAACTCAAATTCATAAACAAATGTGCACAACAAGGAAACAGTATAAAGCCATGTAAGCTATCTTGTTATTCAAAAATTATCTTTCCTGAACATTCCAAGGTGATAGTCTGATAGATGGTGTTCAATAATGTCTAACACGCCAAATGATAAGGTGGATTGGCCGTAGCCTAGAATTCAATTCATGCTTACATTACATGGAAAGTGAACTTAAATGCCTAGACCGCATTTTTGAAAGAAAGCCTCATAAAAATTTTAACAACAGCAAACTCCTTTCCTATTCGGAATAATTCAATGTCAAACTCATTATGGAGAAAAAAAGGCGGGAAAAAAAAACAAAATTCAAACAACAGATTTCCGATGCCACGTCAAGGACTTGAACACCAATACATAACACTGCAATGAACCTAATTCAAGCGTTCAGGAACCGAGATAGTGATCATGTAAATTATGTAATGCAGCTGACTCCCCAAAAAGATTTCCTAGGCCAAGCAGCAGACATCAAATCTTCGAAATTCCCAACTTAAACTTCAAGAATCAATTTGATCAAAAAAAAAAAAAAACATTGAAAAAAGCACAACATATATAGCCAATATAAAGGAGGAACAACTACGACTATGCCTAGCATCGACGACAATTAAGTTAATAAATCCGCCAGCATTAAAGTAGAAAGAAAGGGAAGAGATTGACCTTGACCGGTGGCCGCGTCTGAGAAGACAAGATCGAAATCCTGGCAAACATCGAGATTCTTTTTATGAACAATCTTGGATTTCAGATCACGGAGGGAAATCGAAGGTCGGCCTCCGATGTCGACCGAGTCGAAGGTCACCGAGCTCCTGAATTTGAAACGTACGGACATCGCCGGCCGAGAAAGTAACAACTCGGGTCGTGAATCGGGCTATGGGGAGATGCTCTGTGTGTACCCGATCTTGCTTGAGTTATAAGAAATCAAGGGTTTCTTCTGTGTGGGTTTTTATTTATTTTTTTTCGGTGCGGTCAGGCAAAATTCAGGACGAAGTCATTGCACTCGCGTGCTAATCAAGCGTGAAGACGGTGAGCCGGGGCGGGGCGCAGTCACGTGCCCGGTGAGTGAGTCTTTAATGACGGTTGTCATGAATAAAATAAAAGATATATAATTAAATTTCTTACTTCTTTTTTATTATTTTATTGATTGGAATTGGAGTTTGAGAATTTTTAATCTAGAGATTATTACAGCGCCGGTTAAACTCGTTGGTTATAATTAAAGATAGTAGTTCAGTAGTAAATAAATGTATTTTTACAGTTGTGATTTAACTTTAATTTCTTATGTTTGTATTTTTCTCTAGCATATAATTAGGTAGCTGTTGAGGTAGTTAAAAATTATAGTACGATAATAGATTTTAAACTCAATTATTACTGTAATTTTTTGCTGTAGAGTCATACTTAGACCCACTATCTATCCTATTAGTGCTCGAACAATAGGTCTACCCATTTGGGGTGGTTGAACAAGACAATATCAAACGAAAATTATTTTAGACTCGATTCACAAATTCGATAATCAACATATTTACGATAAAATTTTTTAATTGTTAAAAAAAAATTCATTGGTTAATTTTCTCTATTTATTTTTGGGTGGCAAATCGGCTATTGGAATCCTCAAAAGAGCGTTAGCAAGTCACGTACTCTAAGAGAGATTTTATTCGCAATTTCAAGCATAAGTAAATAGTCTAGTTTTTTAGCATTGATAAATAGAAAATTAATGGAATGCGATTTGCATTCACGAAAAATTAGAAGAAATTGGTAAAGTGGAAATTATAGCATTCATCGCCAATAATTTAAACTCATTAGAATTGATGACGAACCAACTAATATAAAGAAATTGAGACTTCAAAAATCCTTTGGCAATAAGTGCAATAAGATGCCAAAGTACTGTAGTTACATATGCACTTTCGATAATCAAATTAGTAAAGAAATAAGATAAATGGAAATAACATATTTTGTGTCTAGAATTTTAGAAAGACAAAAATATTAGGGACAACATGCTATTGAAGGTTTTTCCTTTTCTTTCTTTTTCATCGAGTTGGTACCAAGGATGCACGGACACTCCTATTTTAAGGAAGTGTCCGTGTCGGACACTTCTCGGACACGGACACACTTCGGACACGGCACGGACACGTGTCCGACACGCCAAAAAGTGTCCGCCAAAAAAAATTTGAAAAAAAAAAATCGGACACGGTTTGGACACGCTGAGGACACGCGGACACGGCTAACAAAAAGAAAAGTAAAAAAATGAAAAGGGATGAGTTTTTTTTTTTTTTTTTAAATTTAAATGAAGGAGAGTAGGAATTGGGAAAGATTTAAATTTTTTTTAAAGTTATCGTTTTTTATTGATATTTATTATTTAATATGTATTGTGAGATTTTAAATATACTTAAAAAATATATTTTATAAGATTTATTTTAATAAAAATTAAATTTATATATGTTATATTTTAAGTTATAATTTATATTTTTTTTAAATAATAATATTTACTTATATATATATATATATATATATATATATATATATATATATATACATACGTGTCTATGCCGTGTCCGTGTCCTAATTTTTTTAAAATTGACGTGTCGCCGTATCCGTGTCCTATGTGTCCGTGTCGCCGTATCCGTGTCGGTGCAACCTAGGTTGGTACGAAACAGTTTCAACACAAATAACCTTAATAAAAGAATATCAGTGAGAGATGTGAGATGAATCGAGTTCTATTAATTTAATTTGGTAATTTTGAGTTTGATATTAGTCAAGTCTAAGCTTTATTTTGGGCCAATTGAATTGAAGACTTGAAAATTTTCTTCTCATGAATTAATAACACAATCAATCGGATGACTCATTTTCTCAAATGAATTTGTGATTTAAAACTCGTGATTATTGATAATTGGTTGACTGGCAACTTGCTTATTTAGGTTGTCGTCTAGTTGATCATTGCTACCATGGACGATTAGATTAAAATCATATTTAATTAGTTAGTAAATACAATAATAAAGTCGTAAAGAAACATTTTCCCTGTCAAAGAGAGATTGAAAGAATCATTTTTCTCCAAGATCGAGTTTTATCTCAAACTCTAAAAAAAAAGAAAAAGTTTCATCTAAATGCTGAAAATCAAAAAATATATATTTTTATTTTGCGAAAGAACCTAGGCCTGGACTGAAGTACACAAATAAGGCGGGAGCATAAATTGGCTGCAGTTCTCATCAAAGATTTCTTCATGTTCTTAGCATCCGACTTCTGCGATTGGTATCATAGCATGGTGGCCTCCCTCTAAGATAGGGCTGCAAACGAGTCAAGTTGAGTCAAATTATACTAAATTTAGATATTGTAAACGAGTCTAAAAATAAAACTTAGTATTAGTATCGTTTACTAATGAGCCGAGCTTGCTCTTATGAAATCAAGTTTCCGAACTTTTACTGTGTCATTTAATTTCATAATATTAATAAAATAATTAAAATTTAAAAAATTATTATGATACATAAAATAAAAAGATAAACCCGTTTATTTAAATGAAATTAAATAATCAAAAATAAACATTTAATTTAAATGTATAAATATCAATATATGTAATATATAATTTTAAAAATAAGTTTGATGAAATTATTTTTATAGTATAATAAATGAGTTATTTATTTATTTATTTATTATGCAAACAAGTTCTTAAATGAACTGTTCACGAGCTTAATTAAGCTTGTCTTCACTCAAGATCGGTTCATTGATTAAACGAGTTTCGAATTTAAATTGATATATCATTTGTTTAGTTAAATGAATAAGCTCGAGTCAAACTTTTACCAACCGAACCACCGAACTTTTAACAAACGCATCAACTTACTTATAGTCCTAATCACATATAAGTCTTCTCTAAATAAGTATCTAAAATAAAATATATAACTCTAAATTGGTAACTGTATATACTAAAAGTTAAATGATAAAATTAAATATTATTAATACATTAAATAAGCTCATAACGATATAAATTAAACGAGCTATTAATAGTATAGTTGCTGAGTTTTAAACGAATTTTAAACGAGTTATTTACGAATCTAAACCAAGTCGAGCATGTCCCTGTTCAGGTTTGCCTCATTTATTAAACGAGTTTTGATTTTAAACTCATGTATCATTCATTTAATTAAATGAACGAGTACGAGTTAACCTCTTATCAAGCCGAGATACTAAGTTTTAATCAAACATAAGGACTCATTTTTTAACTCTATTCTAAGGGGACTCCGATGGTAACAATAAAATAGCAAATTGGGTTATTAGTCATAGAGGCTCATGCTCCACAATGATAATGATATTACATAATTTAAAAGAGTAATACTATATAACTTCATTAATTTTAAATGAGTTATATAATTTAATTTAATAATATCTAATAATTTATTTATTTTTTATTTTATAAATTTAATAATTCAATAATTTATATCACTTTATTACTATTTTAAAACAATTTAAATCCAGCCACCAAATTTCTTTTCAATTTGAAAACCACGTTCATGTCCTTCTCAATAAATGTATCTATACAAGATTTTTAATCACAGTCCCCCTTATCTACGTTTCATGCTTTCTGAGCAGGACCCAATCTCTCCCTCTTTTTGTTATTATTATTATTTTTTAATAATGGGTCAACGGACCCAATCTCCTCCAACAAGGCTGTTTTACACAACCTCAACAAGGAGGTCCGAGAAGATGCAGCCCAACAGGTTACATGGTTTTGGGCCTTTCGACCCATTGTTCACTTCAAGTTTCTTTCTCGCACTTTTTGGAATTGTAAAATTGTTTTAATAATCTTTTAGCATTGAAACAGAAGAATGCCCCTAATACTGTGATTGGGAGAGGGAAAAAGGGCGAGAGTGAGAAAAAAATAGAGTGAAAAGAAATCATATTTATATTTAAAATATATTTTGGATGAGAGGAATTTTGGAGAAAGGAAAATTAATTTTCCTCTTTAAATCAAAATATTCAGTTCTCCTAAAATTAAGTGAAAAATCACTATTATTACTTTTATTGAACAGACTATAAAATCTTTTTATATATAAATAGTATTTTTATTATAGATAGTAAAATTGATGTTTTTATACAGTTTTTCTCTCTCACTCACTTTCTGCTTTTTTCTAACAAAAATTTTTTAGTTTTTCTTCCTTTAATTATTCTTTAGAAGACTCTCCCGCTATTTTTTTTTATCCAAACAAGCATCAAACTTCCGAGATACGGCACGAAGGACAAGCAAAAATGCAGGACCTTAGTAGTTCAAAACCAAATTAACCAAGTTATTTGATCTAGTAGTCGGTCTTAACTAGTACATGGTCAAAACTGTCGGTGTCCACAGGCCAAAAAACACAGAGACAATATCCCCTTTCTTCTTGTTGATGTATGATTGAAAATTAACTAAAGCATACATATATTTATGGTTTATTGCTAGGAATAATTCATGCAATCATAACTAATCAATTTAGAATCTCTTCACCATCAAGGTGCTATCAACAGCCTCTTCCTTACCAAAAACCACAAAGTAAATTCCTCACATGTTGCTTTCAAATCTGCCGAATTTGGATGGGCTACATCCGTAGACTTTGAGAAAAGGCACCGAAACCTTTCCCATTAATCTCGCTGAATACGCCTCTAATCTCAACTGGCTTCCAGATTCCCCAACACCGAACTATCAACGTTGAATTTAAACTGAACCATAAGCAGAGGCTTCAAGTAAACATGCTCCCCCCTTTCCTTCTTCCTTCTCCTCATGGCAACCAACCAAGTGCCATCAAGTTTTATCATGCAATTGAAGATATATTAAGAGTTGAAAATTTCATATATTGGCCTAAATTTTTAAGTAAAAATGATGTCTCATAATTGTTGGATGATAAATTTTCTTAGAACCAATATAAATTTCGTAATTTGGTAAAAATTTCTTTCCAAATTTCGTGTTTGACAAAATGGTATTCGTATTAAAAAAAAAAAAAGTTTATTTCTAGTTTTCAATAGAATAGCTTTTTGGAACTACTCTATCACTAGCTATAATGTTTGAAATCAAAATAAAATTTAAGGATATATGTAAATATATACATACACATACACAAGTAGTTTGATTAAAATAATATAATGTATAATTTTTTTTTTACACAAAAGCAAAATGTCGATCGATCGATTAAACTGTTAATTGTTTAAGTCAACTAATCCAAATCAAATGATTTATTTTTTCCATTTCAATGTCATATTAGATTTTTTTTCGTTCATCGATTTTTCAGTCTTATTCAATTCTTAAAATTCTCTCTCTCTCTCTCTCTCTCTCTCTCTATATATATATATATACACTGGAAGGTATCTTATTGACTTATTCTTATTCATGGGTTCCCTCCAACAGGAGTGCACCCAAAAACATGTTTAGTATTTACTTTTTTTTTTTAATCTCAACCAAAAACATATTTACAAAGGTCCCATCTATGGCATTGCCATAGACTATTAAAACTATCGTTTTAAGTACTTCTGAAACAAAAAAAAAGTTTAGTTGCTTCAATCAAAACAAGAAGAGAAGGGAAAAAAGAGAATTGAATAGATCTTGTTAGCAGTAGGTTCTATTTGAGATGATGACACATTTGAGCTTTTTTGTCTCCTGTAATTGGAATAAATTTCACTTGTCCCCCCCAAAAAAAAAGGGAAAGAAACGGTTCGAAATAGTTTTCCAAGGTTTGTTACAAGAGTGCATTTGTTTTGTTTTTTTTTTTTTTTAAAGAAAAATATCGGCAAGAAAGATTTGGTCATTGTGAGGGGCAGGTCCAAATTAGCCTGCGTGGTGATAAAATACCAACAGTCATTGGCTAATTGACATATATCATTAAATTTATCAAAGTTAAATTTAATTGAAATATTGTTTCTTTTCCTTTTTTAAAAAATATTTATACTGACATTACAGTCGAATATTGATTAGTTCACTAACTTAGTCACTCAATCAGAAATGATAATACTAAATTTTATTATAGAAATGTTGAAAATTTAATATAGATTAGACACGAATCCACGTTATATAATTATGATCCTTAGTTGCATATTTATATTTTCAATTGTTAATTGCATGTAAACAATGATTACAATAATTGAATGTACAAATCCACATTTGTTCATTGTCAACCTTTCGCATCTATATAACATTATTGAATTATTATAAATTAATCAAAGCATATGTAGCTTTCATGATAAGTGCCAAAAAGATGAAAATTTTAAATTGTAATAAGAATTAGATTCTGTACAAGATTTAGAGTGACTATAAATTTATAATTGCTTAGCTGCGAAGAAAATCTTGCTCGAAGTCACGCGAGATGACATCACCATGGTGCTCAATTGGCCATAAAACAATTCAAATTTTCATATCGATGTAGTCATCCGCTCCAATCCAAGTCATTAACAAGAATCTAGCAGTACTCATATACAATGACAATATGATGGGACGTAGCACTTTGCTGGGATATTAAATTGCGTTGGCTTGTGAGCATTTTACTTTTTCCCGCACGTACTTGTTGATTTTCTTCTCCCGAACATCTTATTTTATCTTCTCTTATGGGAAAAGTTATGTAGCTGATACAATGGTATCCACATCATTGCTACACACACATGTAGCCAATAAAAAATTTAGCATTTTCTCTTTAATTATTTAATTCTAAAGGGTATAAATGGTAAATCAGAAAGGGCACAAGAGTAATATAACAACAACAGAAGAATTTTTAATGATTATGGCAGAGGCGGGTTGTAGTTGTGGCGGCAGGGCGAAAAAACGTTGAATTTGAAATTATTGTTTTGAATCAAAACAAAGTTAAATTAAATTGTAAGTATTACTCAAAAAAATAAATTGTAGATAATAATAGAGTAGGTATATAGTTTATCTAATAGATATTTAATACTTTTCTCTAATTAAAATTATGTAATAGGTAAAATTTTTTTATTTTTATTTTTATTTTATTACTACATAAATTTAGCTAACTAGTATCGCTAATTTTTTTTTTTTTTTGGAATTGTACGTGGAACTTAAGGTTATAGCAAAATAAGTGCACGGTACATTGAAAAGTATATTAAAATTTATAGGTTAATATTTTTAAAATTAAAATATCAATTGGCACATACAATAGGGAAACACGTAGGTAAAAGAAATAGTAGCAAAGAGATAGATGACAAAAGCTAAGGTTGGATGTTGAAAGAGAGAAAAAAAAAAAAACTTTATGGATTGTGATAGTAGTTAAAGTTGTGAACTTGAGTAATTTGTCTGTTTACAAAAAAATAAATATTTGTAACAATGAATATTTTCATCAATTTGTAACTAGATTGTAATTTTTTTTTTCGGTTACAAACTTTAAATTTAAAAACTGAACAAGGTTATGGATATATAAAATATTGAAAGGAATGAGAGAGATGTCAATGATAGAAAATCACTAAAGTGGTGTACGAGTTGAAAATGTATCGTAAAGAGTCAATCAAGTGTGTTACGAGTTAAATGAAGGTGACATAAGGAATGAGTCGATTGTTGTACAACTTCAATAAAAGTGTTGTATAAAAGGAGTATTAGGTGTCATGGGAATACATCAAGGATCGTAAAACTTCAATAAAAGTATTGTGAGGAGATAAATAAGTGTTGTAAGAAAAAAATTAGAAATATCACAGCAAATTAGTGCAATAAGGTACGAGAAAAATAAAGGTGTCAAAGAGAGTGAAGCAAGTGTCGTGTATAAGAATTCTAGGTGTTGTTGGATATGAGTTAAGTTTCGTTGAGAGAAATGAAGACGTCTCATAGAAATTGAAACAAGTGTTATATGAAGGAAATAAAAGTGTCATAAAAAATGAGTCAAATATCATACGAGAAAAACAAAGGTAATGTAGGGAGCTAAGTAAGAAGTAAAGATGTCATAAAGAATGCATCAAGTATCCACAACAGTAAAAAGGGTGTTGTAAGGAAATATAAAAATTTTCTCTTTCTATCATCTCTCCTCTCGTTTATCTCTCTTACTCTATATTCTCTTTCCATCTCTCTTCATCTTTCTCTTTAGCTCTTCTCTCATTTCTCACTCTTGCTGTCTCTCTCTCTTCATCTCTATCAATCTACCTCATACATGAAAAGTATACAAAGTGAGAGAGAGAAATAGAGAACTAGGGAAAGAAAGAGAAGGTTTGAAAGAGAAAGAGGGAGAGTGAATTAAATGTCGTACAAAAGGAATAAAATTGTCATATAAAAGAAGTCATATGAAACAGGTCAAAGGTTGTAAAAAAAATTGAGTGTGTCATAGTAAGTGAAGAAAGTGCTGTAAAAAAAAAAAAATAATTGATATTATTACAATAGAAATATTATTTTATTTTTTATATATGTGGTTATTATTATTAGTATTTTTTTTAGGACTATTACTATCAGTATTATTACTATCGTGAAAACATATAATAATAATATTATTTACAATTTAATTATATATCATCTTAATTTTTGATTTATAACAATCAAACTTTATTTTAATTAAAAACATTACACTAAAATTTTTACAAATTTATTTTAAATTTCCAAAAAAAAAAAGCCACAACATCTGAAATTGATGACATGCATTTGATTGGGTAAGGTTTGATTGCCACATGGTGCAAAGAATGTTTGGCTAACGAAAAAGGTAAAAAATAATGATAAAAAGAACATGAAATGTAAAATTTAAAATAAAGGTGTTTTTTGTTCAAAATAAAGATGAAATCTTGTTTTTAAGTCTTTCATTTGTCACATGGTGGAGAGAATGTCTGACTAACGAAAAGGGTGAAAAATAGTGATAGAAAGAACATGAAAGGTGAAATTTAACATAAAGGTGCTTTTCCGTTCAAAATAAACGTGAAATCTTGTTTTTAATTTTTTCCATTCAAAATAAAGGTGTAGTAAGAAATGAATCAAGCGTTGTACGAGAGTGTCTGTAAAAGTGTCATTCAAGAGTAAAACAACTACTGTATGAAAGAATTAAAAGTGTCATAAAGGTGTTGTAAGAAGTGAAATAGTTGTCGTACTAAAGAAGTAAAGATGTCATAGAGAATGCATCAAGTGTACTACAATAGCAATAACAGTGTTGTGAGGAAAATAAATTTTTCTCGTTCTATCATCTCTCTATCTATATATCTCTGCCATTATGCTATCTCTGTTTCTCTGTATTCTCTCTTGGTCTCTTTTTGTCTTTCTCTCTAGTTATCCTTTCATTTCTCCCTTTTGCTCTAGCTTCTCTCTCCATCTCTATCAATCTACCTCCAACATAAAAGGTAAACAAAACATGAGGGGAGAGAGGGAGAGAGAGAGAGAGAGAGAGAGAGAGAGAAGGAGGAAGAGGTAGAGAAAGAGAGATAATTCAAAAGAAAAAGAGAAAGTTTGAATTTATTGGATTATAAAAGTGTTATAATTTTTCAAGTATAATAATTTGTATATTTTCTTAATATTTAATATTTTCGAATATGAGGATTCTTAGAAATTTTTGAATAGTTTTAAGTTTTATAGTTCACAATAGAAAAAATTTGTAATTTTAAAAATATTTTTGAATATGTGAAACGTTCATATATTATTTTTTGAATATTTAAATTTTCAAAATTTTTACTGATTTATGAGGTTGAAAGAGAGGGAGAGAAGAGAGAAAGAATGAGAAAGTGATTACTCACATGTTGTATGAAAAAAAACAAAGGCGTTATAGAAAAGCATCAAAGTGTCATATGATTGAAATAAAGTTGTCATAAAATCATTTAAGTGACGCATGAGTTGAACAAAGGTGTTATAAAGAATCAGTCAACTATCGTATGAAAGAACCAAATGTGTTGTAGAAATTACACAAGTGTCGTACAAATGAAATAAAACTGTCGTTGAGAATTGGTAAAATATCGTACGAAAGAGACAAATTTTAGAGGGAACTGCCCAAGTGTTGTATGGATAAAGTGAATGTTTTTTATGAGAATTACCCAAGTGTTGTATTGAAAAAACAACACTTGTAATTTTTGTAAATTTGTTTTATTTTTTGATGACATACTTTTTTAGAACTTAACAAGTTTATGAATATGAAAAACATTGAAGGAAATGAGATAAGTGTCATGTAAAAGGAATAACAATGTCGTAGACGATCACCCAAATGGTGTACAAGTTAAATAAAAGTGTTGTATATAATAAGTCAAGTGAGTTACAAGTGTTGTATAATTTTTTGTTATGTGTCGTATAATTTTCCCATCTTGTCGTATATTTTGTCTTTTTTTTCATATGTGACAGGCACAAAACAACCATTTAAAGGACAGCCATGTAGTGGTGCTGGAGAAAGAAAATAATTAATCTGAAATAAATGTTGTGACAATTAATAAGATACCAAAATAATAAATGTTATAATCACATAAATGTGTAGATATTGTGATAAGTAGTAGTTGAAAGCATGACGCAAGTAAATATGTAATGAGATAAACTTTTTGGCTGCACTTGAAGTGGCCATTCGGTGGCTATCATATATGACATAAATGGAAAATATACAATATAATGGAGAAATTATATGACATTTAATGTAAAATTAATGACAAATTTGAATAGGAATTATAAAATTTTTTTGTTAATGGCTTGTTACAAGTGTTGTATAATTTTCGAGTTATGTGTCATATAATTCTCCCATCTTATCATATATTTTGTCTTTTTTGTCGTATGTGATAGGCACGAAATAACTATTTAAAGGACATCCATGTAGTGGTGCTGGAGAAAGAAAAGAATTAATCTAAAGTAAATGTTGTGACAATTAATAAGATACCAAAATAATAAATATTGTAATCGCATAAATGTGTAGATATTGTGATAAGTAGTAGCCGAAAGCATGATGCAAATAAATATGTGATAAGATAAACTTTTTGGCTGTGCTTGAAGTGGTCATTTGGTGGCTATCATATACGACATAAAGGAAAAATGTATGGTATAATGGAGAAATTATATGACATATATAGTAAAATATATGACAAATTTGACTGGGCATTATAAAAATTATTTGTTAATGGCTTGTTGCAAGTGTTCTATAATTTTCCCTTATAGAGAATTAATCAAGTGTGGCACGACAAAACTACATTTTTCATAACAAATTAAACGTGTCGTAGAACTGAAATAAATCTGTCATTGAGAATTAGTGAAGTGTTGCATGAAAGAAAAAAAGGTGTCATAAGGAACTGACCAAGTGTTGCATGAAAGAAGTTATATACGAAAGGGGAAAATTTTTTTGGCTATATGTTTGGTGGCTGTTTAGTGGTTGTCAATATTCGACACAATAGGTTAATTATACAACATGGTGGAGAAATTAAAAAGTAAGTATGTGACATATCAAACAAATTATACGACACGAGTCATATGTACCATTAATAAAATTTTTTTTAGTGGCTAATTTTGCATATTGTATAATTATTTTGATATGTCGTATAATTCCTCCATTGTGTCATATAATTTTCCTGTTGTGTCATATATGACAGCCACCAAATAAGTACTGAGGAGACACCATGTAGTGGTGCTCAAATGGAATTGACCAAATGTGTTGCAAAAGAAACAAAAATGTCTTATAGAATGAGTTAAGGTGTCTAAAATTGATAGCAGTACTACTAAATGACTATCTCTTAGATGGTTGTTGACCGGGTAAAATCCTGCAAGCGTACATGGCCGATCGTAATAATAAAATCCTGGTGAATACTTCAGGTGTCGAACCCAAGGGAACAAAGAATTAATTATGATTTAAATTATTCAAACTGAAAGTTTTATGTTGAGAAAATTAATGAGAAGCAGAATTATTAAACTAAAAATTAAGGAATTTAACTAATGAAAAATCAGAGGGAAATTAATTAAAATTAAACACAAGATGGAGGGTACTAGGGCTATGGGTTTTCACCTAGAAGGGGCTGAATTACATGAATTTTGTGAATTAATGATTTGAATGTCAATTCCTCTTCTTTAGTTAGTGTTCTTTGTCAAGCAACCCTAACCTATTCAATCTATTTATGATCTTCTCTCGAACTCACACAAAGTAGATTAAACCCATTAAGAACAGAGAATTTATAATGACATCATATAAACTTATCTCATGTCTGACTCAAAGTTCATATGTTTATCTATTTAGTGCACGATTGTGTCTCATCTGTCGATCTCAACACAAATCCTATGACTACTTTCATGATGGCCAGGCACAAAAGTATATTTAAGAACAAAATAGATAAATTAAATCGAGTTCTCAACTGATAATTGCAATAAAATCAAAAGAACATCTAAACATCCACAAAATCAAATAATCCAACCCTAAACTAGGTTACATCCCTTTCGGCCTAGTTTAGGGTTCTAGCTACTCATACTAAAAATTAAAGATAAACAAATATCCAACATCATTGAATTCAAAAGAAAAAGGAGGGAAAGAAAATGAATCGAAAAACTCGTTTCCGACGTCTTCGCGTTCCTCCCTTATGCTCTTCTTTTCTTCGTTCTCTACGCTTTTTCTCTGTCTTGTGTCTCAAAGAATAGCCTCCAAAAGTCGTCTAACTCTGCTGTAACTTTCGTATTTATAGTCCCCTCAAATAAGCCCTAAAGAGTCCAAATTCGAGTCGGAAAAGGATTTATAAATTTTCTGGACAGTTTTGACCCTGTATCTACGGACCCAAATTTCGACCCCTTCCACGCAGAATCCGAAGTTTGTCAAAACAAAAAGTTGTAGCTTTATTTCTTAGCTTCGATTCGGCTTAAGAATCATCCAATTCCGAATTGTGTAGAGGAAGTTATGGCTGAAATACCGAGCAGTGCGCAAAGCTGTGAAATTCTACCCGAACTGACCACATATTAGCTTTCCAACCAAACTTTTGGTTCGGTTCTTTGGTGCTTGGCTTGTTTCTACTCCTTCAAACCCGATAGGTTCCTTTTTCCAAGCGTCAATTACTTCGGTTATGTCCAATTATCCTACAAAGTATAAAACAAGCAACCGAAGTAGAATTTACCACAATTCACAATATTTACATAGTTAAATTATCCAAATGTATATAAAAATTATGCATAAACTTATGTAAATATTGAACCTATTAGTTATTTCGTATCTATCATATATGACATGCCGCTTCAAATATATGACATATTAAGGAAAATATATGACATGATAAAAAAAAATATGCAGCAAGTGTAACTAGCTATTAAAAAAATTTCTTTTGACATGTTATATAATTGAATTTTTTTAATGGCTTATTATACATGTTTTATAATTTCTTTGATATGTCGTATAATTTTTCACTGAGTTATATATTTTACCTGTTATGTTGTATATGACAACCACGAAACAGTCACCTAAAAAACAGCCAAAAAGTTTCTTCGAATAGCAAGATGAGAAAAACTTTTTGGCTGTATCTTTGGTGGCTATAAGTATACGACACAATCTGTCAGTTATATAACATGGTGGAAGAATTAAAAAGAAAGTATATGACATATCAAAAAAATTATATGGCATTTTTTTAATGGCTAGTTGTGTGTATCGAGTAGTTTTTCTGACATGTCATATAATTTGCTTATTGTGTCATATATACTAGCCACTAAACAACCACTAAAGAAACATTCATGTAGTGGTGCTCCAGAGAGAATAAATAGAATAAAAGTGTATAGGGAAAGGGGGCAAATGTCATATAATAGCAATAAAAGGAATATGACAAAAGTAAAGTGTTGTATGGGAAAAGTAATGTTATTGTTGTATTTGACTAAGTGTTGTATGAATGAAATACATGTCTCATAACCATTGAATTATTTTTCGTAAAAAAAAAAGAAATAAGTGTAAAAAATTATTTTTAGTGGTCCTCCTCTCTTATATTATAACTGATGGAGAACGAAAATTTTTTTAATAAATAAAGTAATTAATTATTTCGTTAAAATCTCCTGAAATCACACTGCAAATTAAATGAAAAAAATTATATATTATAAACAAAGAAAATCAAATTTCAGATATCAACCACATAATGACCAAGGGGGGAAGAAAATAAATTTAAGGGTTAAATGCATTTTACCCCCGTATGATTTGGTTTGTTTTGCATGTTAAATTGGTCAAAATTACATCAATTACATTGTTATTTTTTTCTCTACTGAAAATATGTCATATATTTCTCAAATTGAATTTTAGTGTATATTTTAACTGCATTCTACATTATTTCTTTTATAGTTTTTTTTTTCAATGTATTACACATGTTGATATAGAGGTATTTAAAACAATAAATGACAGTATTCGTGATTAACATCTATGTGAAATGTAATAAAGCGCTTGTTATCATAAAATAACATAGTTATAGATAATTTCTATTAATAGATTTAAGAAATAGCTGCTAAGGAGATTAATTGCCAAAATTGAAAATTATAAGAGGGTTTAATACCTAAATTAAAACCATAGGGAGGTAGCATGCAAAACAACTAAACCACAAGAAGGTAAAATGCATTTAACTCTAAATTTAAAAGAAAAAACCAAAATTTAGCTCTAAATAAACGAAGAAATTATTAACAAGACCATAGTACATATACGTTAAATATTAAATAATTGGATATTGACAATTAGAATTCGATTTTGTAGTAGCGTGAGTGAGAGAGAGAGAGAGAAAGAGAAGTATGCTGAGTTTCGATGGAATGAAACGAAAGAATTTCTTCTTCCTTCTCTCTTTTTGAAATTCTTTCTTTCTTTTTTCCTTATTTCCTTTTAAAGTTTTCAACATAATTAAACTTCTTATTATTATCAAAAAAAAAAAACAAGAAAAAAAATTTTTTTTTTGTCGACCCAAACCAATCCATGGGTGGCCCCTCTGTTCCCCCAATTTTTTTTAAAAAATATTAATGATAAAAAAAAAGGAGAAAATGAATTGTATCCAAACTAGACTTTATTTAGTCCGTTAGAGGGGATGACTTGGCCATCAAATGACCTGAATAACAAAGCAAATTAGTTTTTTTTTTTAATAAGAAGTACTTATAGATATGCTAATAATACTTTGTTTTATTATTTTATTTTATTTTATTTGTAGTAAATTAGTAATAATAGGAAAGAATTAAACGTTTCTGTTTTATTAATCTTCTTATTCATCTCATTCCTTCTCATTTGGTTGTTTTTTTTATAATATTTGTTTATTTTACTTTATTTTTTACAGTAAAATTCACTCATTATATTGTACAACACAAATTTATTTTTTATTTTTTAATTTTAGATAGACTATACTTGTTATATAATATAAGATTATAAATAAATTATACTTATTAAAAATTATGAGTCAAATTAAAAAATTTTTTTAATCAACTTAGTATGTTGCTTTGTTGGTAGGTACTTGGTATTTTGGTCTCATGGTCCTTATTTAATTAAAATTTTCAAAAAAATAAAAAGGAAAAAGAATCGAATTTTCTTTGTTAACGCTCAATGCTAGAGTCTGGCTGCTGCACAGAATTTCTTGATAAATTAATAAGACTAAACTCGAGGCTTCTAATCATATAATAAATTTTGAAAATAACTTTTAATTTCACTTGTTATTTTAGTATAATTTATTTATTATTTTATCTTATACAATCAGTGAAATTTATTTAAAAAATAACAAAATCAAATTTATGTAATATTAGATCATGAATAAATTTTATTTATAAAAAAAGGAAAACAAAATTAACAAATACCAATTTAAAAGTTTGTTGAACTATATGATAACATAATTTGTCTTGATTCTCATATCCTAGTCCTTTCCAAGATTAAATTTGTGCTTTTATACATACATATTAATTTTTTAAGAAAAATTAACAGAAATAAATATTTTAATTTTCTTGGAACAAGCAAATATAGCAATCTCATCTTATGATAAACTAGTCAACGACTCTTCCTCAATAAAAATAAAAATAAAAAAAGTCAACAACTAGCATGCAAGATTGTTCTAAAAGCAATCTAAAAATTATAAAAAGTTAAATAATCGACATAAAAATAAAAAAAATAAATTGCATCACTTAAATGAAAGTACGTTCCTTTTAATTTTTTTAATCAAAACTAGCGAAAAATATGACACTAAAGGTCCCAAAAGAAAAGGTATTGATATTTCAAAAAATTAGGAAGTAATAAAGTTGCATTCCCTTTAATAGGAAGTAATAAATTCAATATTAGCTAATGAACAATCTGTCTTGTAATTTCAAAAAAAAGAAATCCAACGGCCAATTTTTCCGAAAATGATAATCTAATATAAGCAATTCTTTGTCATTCTATCCATCATTTTTGGCATCTATTTCTTAAAGACTATTTTCTCACATAATAAAATTCAGACCAAACGTTGTGATTTGTTGATTTAGATCACTTTTATTTGGAAAAATCATGCACAAATTTATCTAAATAAACTAAAGTCTATTACTTTGACATTTTTTTTGTTTAGGGTAGGTCTTAAATTTAAGTGAAAACGATTAGTTACAATCAACTGAATGGAAAATCTAGTAAAGATAACAATCTTTTTTTTTTTCCCTTTTTTGGATTTTAAATGCATCTCTCACTTTTTTTCAATTAAAGTAACATATACATCAAAACCTCTAACAAATATGCTTTTCTTGATCAGATACACCAAAGAGATGCCAACCTCTTTTCAAGATGTTCCACATCAGTAAAATAGGGTCTTTGTTTCCACAAAAAGACTATTATTGTAACTTGGACCTGTGACCTTCATTTCACTATAAAGAAACTTCAATGTTTCATCAAAATTCGACCGCCGTTATTTGGAATATAAAGGTAGACTCTAATTTACAACTAAAGAATTACATACATTGTAGCAACTTTAGAAACAGTAGAGGCATTTCATGATGCAATCCTACCCTTTAGAGCTGTGGATAACGATTAAAACTTGGGGTAAGAATCTTAATGTTCACTAACACTGTACAACTTAAAAGAACTCTACAACCAATTGCAATATAAGATGTCAATCTCAAAGAAACGAACCTGAGAAGTAACGTCCACGCCAATCTCATCAAGCACCTACAAAAAAAAAAAAATTTAAAAACAACAAATTTGAGATGCATTGAACTTGGTTTATATTCACTTGGTTTGTGAGCTCCTCTGTATCTTCTTCAGCCTCGTCTTTATCTAGAGTTTCATCAATAGCTTCTGACATCGTCTCAATATGGAAATAGAACAAATTGTAGAATAAATATGTTAAAAATAGAATTCTTCAATCACCAAGTTGCAATATGCAAAACCGTTTAAACAATCACAACAAACAACCATCTTGCATTGGGTAAGACTTGGTAAGCAAATGGAAATTAAATAAGCATCATGCCCTCCAAACTTCATCTACGGTCTTTCAAATGGCAGGAAAATGCTGGATGTGGAATTGGACAAAGAGTTATTTTAGAAGAATGACCTACTATTGAAAGAGAAACATTAACGTCATATCAATTTGTGCTAACTGTTTCTGGAATTCTTTAATCACTTTAGCTTGCTTTGTGGGAGCCATTTGCTGAAAAATACAAGTTAATGTTATATAATGCTCAAGCATGCATTCGAAAAGAAGTCTTTCAAAATAAACACTAAATTCTAGATGAAGAATTAAAATCATATCAGATAAGTACAATGCATGTAACAAAGCTCCAATTTACTCATCCACACACAAAAGATAGCATCTAAACATTAAATTGCATTATACTGCCATGTTTTGTAGAGTTTCTGAAATTTACCAGTCTGTCAAAACATTAGTAGCTTAAAAAAATGGATAAAAACACTGCAAATAAAGAAGAAAAATAAAACTTTGAAGTAAACAATATTGTTTATTGCCACTATTGCCTTAGTCACCCATTTCATCCCAGTAGAAATTGAAGTGTTGGCAATACAGTGCCTGCGATGACGACAAGAAAGCGATTAGTGTTAGGCACTAGGGACAACAATTTTCAGCTTACTCCAAATACACTTTGCAGGTGGGAATTGACCAGAGTATGAGTGGCTACACTTCTAATTTGGGCACGACTCCCTGCAAATTTGTAATTTGTAATCGAAGCCAGACAAGTTGACAAGCTAAGATCCTAGCAGCAGCCTGAGTAAAATTACTTCCCACTAAGTAAATAACTTAAATACACACTAAAAAAAAAAATAGTGCTGAAACAAAATTAAGACCCTCTCAAGAAACTCGTCAACAAAAAGTTCTCTTTTCAGATGAAATTTAAAAAAAAAAAAAAACAGGGGATAACAACAGCAACAACAGACAATGAAGGGCATATCGTATATTCCTATGTTTCCAACTATTGGCAACAATAACTAACTGAAACAATAAAATGTTGGAAATTGAAAGGAAGGTAAAAACTCGCCTCATTGCTGGTTTTTGCATTTTTTTTTTTTTATCTCTGCCACCAATCTTTTTTCCTTAAATTTACAAAAATTAAACCATTGAGACTTATTATTAAACAAGAAAGCAGACAAGAAGTAGACTTTTATAAAAACCCACCCATGTGTCAGAAAGAGAGAGAGAGAGAGTAGTATAGCATACCCCTAATTGAAGAAATGAAGTTTCACGCTCCACACCTACAAACAACCTAAAAAAAAAAACCCAAAAATTTTTGAAGGTTTATGACATTAGCAAAAGGTAAAAATCAAAGAACATAAAAAAAAAAAAAACACAAAGACACTGTCCCCACAAAACAATGTGTGCAATAAAATAAACAAATAAATAAATAATTTTTTTTAGACGCTTAATTTAATTGAATTAATTAAGAAGTTACCTTTGGTGGCGACGGCCATTTCTCTCTTGCTGGTCTTCAAAGCATCTGTGAAACACACACACAAAAATGAAAAAGAAAAAAAACCCTAAAAAAAATTGCATTTGTACATAGAAAAAAGAGAAGTACAAAAACAAAAAGCTTCAGAGACGAAGAGGAAGGCGACAACACTGCAGATTTGGGGATTTCCACTTTACAATTTCAATTTCTATTATCAATGTTGAATTGCTTTCAAAAGAAAAAAAAAACACGCATAGGCGGAATGTTGACGATCACGACTTTGAAGGCGAAAAAGTGTTCGAGACTAAGCGGAGCAATAAAACACTGCAGATTTGGAGATTTTTCATTTTAAAATTTTCAATTTCGGTTCCCTATTGTCTATGCCCAATGTCCTTTTTAACCCTCCACTCTCAATGACCATTATACCCTTAAGTGCAGTAAATGACGCATATACCCTCCACATGGCTGAGCTATCATGACTTGCCACCTGTCCGTGTGGCGTCGGTAGCTCTTTTTAGTTCAGCTACGTAGTCGTCCTCTTTTCTTATTTCTGGAAGTATTTCATCGTCAATCCCTCACGGCCAAGCGGTTGATGTGAAAAAATATCTTCAGATCTTATATGCAAGCTCACAATTCTGGTAGAGAGCATTACGACTTTATATTCATAAGATGAAGCATTTTATGTCAGATAGTGAGTCAAATACTACTTGATTTAAAAAAAATCAATCTCAAAATCTCTCACCTAAAATTGAACCCTTTAACGGAACTACATAAGTGGTAATTAGCTATATCATTTTTCTGCAGTGCTTTCATGAAATTAAAACCAGGGAAACCTTGAAACCACCCGCCATCCACCTCGGCGATGTTTGAATATATATAATTATAAATAGCACCAGACCTAGAATATTCATCGGTGCCTAACAAGTACATCAGTCCTTTTGGCCTCGAAGAAGCTTCTCAGGAATGCTGAGTGCCCAACAGATTTGTTAAGCGATAACCAAAAAGATGCTCCCTTTGCCACTATACCCTATTTGATTTGCATGTACTGACATAAAAAATTCAACAAGAGCTAGTAGTACTCGAGGGAAAAAGTAAGGGCGCTCAGAGTGCCGGGGCCCAGAGGTCAATCATATCTGAATTTGTAGTTTGACAGTTTCACATTAGGTAGAACCTTTTAATGTAAGAAGAAGAAAAGTTTCAAATTTTTGTGGTGGAGATTAAAGAGTATAAATTTTTATGTCGATGACTTATAATATTTATAAGTTTTTTTTGACTAATTAGTTTGATCTTTTAGTTAGGAAAATTTGAGTTTTATATCTTTATTTAACATAAAATTAGAGTATTTGATGTTGCAAGGTTTTATTTTACATACAATGATTTGAACAATTTTTTATCAGTTTGACTTGCTCAATTTTTTTTTTGTCATGTATTAATCAAGTGTAATATGTATAAAAATAACTTATTAATGAATATAAATTTTTATATTATTAAAATATAAAAATTTGGCATAATTTGTAATAATTAATAATTGACTTTATTTAACAGTGGGATTTGGTGAGCCTAATATCATGCATCAATAAATACCATGTGCGCAACTTTTAGCCTCAAACTTAGATTTATAAATTTGTTTACCGAACTGTAGATTCAGCTCAATCACTTGAGAATTATTTTTCGGCTGTGAGACTTAACCTTTGCACATGCTGCCACGTTTTGATCATGACAGGTTCCGCTGTAAAATAATTAAACAAGAAGTCAAAGTATAGCCTATAAATCTGTTCATCGGTGTCAGGCATTTTTAGTGATTCGAGATCAAGGGTATACGCCTACAAATTGAGATTGCAGTTTCTTTTTCGGTCTGACCAATGATTGCAATTGCAATTTTCCTTTCCTCTTCCGGAACAACACAGAGAATTTGGGGCCTTTTGTTTAAGTTCCAAAATCTAGCGGCACACAAATGGTATAGATCCCTCAATCTAATCGCTTGTGTGTGTGTGTGTGTGTGTGTGTGTGTGTGTGTGTGTGTGTGTGTGTGTCTATATATATATATATATATATATATATATATATATATATAGACTTTCTTGGCCGTAATTTTCACGTCTCTATGCATGAAGTTGATATTTGAAAGACTAGAAATTGATTTGTGGAGCAAAACACTGCAAAATTAATTAAACTAATAAAGATTTGGTTTGCTTTGTGGAGAAGCAACTTTACTAAGGCCCCAACAATTAATTTCTCGGATACAATTCCATAAAACTCCAAATGCTCCAAAAGAATTTGTCTCGTTTAATAAACTCGAAACCAACTTCATGTTTCATGATTTGTGTGTACATATCGTAACACAAAGGGTTTCACCGGCAACGTTGTCCTGAAGCGATTCATAACAACGACAAATATATAATCAGTTGTCGTTGTAATTGGGAGCGTGAAATTTTTTTTTTTAAAAGATCTGCCTCATTGTACTTGCTAGCATTTTAAAGTGTTATGTGGAACCCCACTAAAATTTCATAAATCCCATTGTCCTCATGCCGCGATACATGCAGGGGAGTGTAATTGGAGGAGAACATTTTTGAACCACGATTCACGTGGTTGAATTTGCAAGTGATTTGAATTTCTAATTTTGTGGTCAAAAATTTATATTTTACTAAGGTGTAATGATAAAACTAAGCATACAACTCATTATCTAACGCGATGTATGTCCAATTGTTTATAGAATCAGTGTACTTTCTAACGATATTATAAACTAACACCCCTTCATCCATTTTTATCACAAAAAAAAAGAACATTTTTTAAACTTTATTCTATGAAAATCTATGAATCATTCACCGCAAATACTAAAACTAAACTATCCATGAAAAATTCACTTTTACGACAATTCCTGCAACTTTGGCCGGGTCCCCTCTCATCACATCATTTTTGTTTTGGTACATCCGCTCTCATCACATAATTCCTGGAAAAAGCATCCCATATTTCTTTCATATACAGTTAGAAGAATCATATGCTAGCCACAAAAGTAAACGGAAAAAACAATGCAATTCATTGGAAGGTTAAACTAACAGAGAAAATAGGATAACAAAAACGGGACAAATGGAGGTAAATGAAGATTGGTTTATGGAGCAGAGTTAGCCACGAAAGTGCATACTTGACCTTTCCTTGTCAAAATATCTGCAAGCATCTCTATATGGTGCCTACAGGTTTGTTTTCTTTTGAATTTTTCGTTATGCAATAACTCCACTTCATCTAATACTTTTGGGTCACCAATGGAAATCGATTACGTTAAAAAAAAGAAAAAGACTAAAATATTAATACACAAGTCAAATAGAGCAAGTTTAAAATATTCAATATTAGGATATGCTAATGCCAACGTACATGATAATTAATCTTGTCTTGTGAGTGCATGTGAACTATATTTGACTGCTAAGAACATTATTTCTATTGAACTATTCGAAAAAAAAATCTTCAAAAACTTTTATTTCTCTGTTAATTGGTGCCTGCTGGCCGGCTTTCATTTGGGCTGGAGAAATGAAATTGAGACTTCTTTTGTTTGTTGGGTTGCTATTGCCACCTGGAAGCACAGAAAATATAAGCATGAAAAAAGGTTAGCGTAGAAGCAACATGGGTCAGGGTCGATTAAAAAAATATTTTTTTTGGTTCATAAATTTCTTTTCTTTTTTTTTTTAAATTAGTTGATGTGCAACGAAGTCTATAAAATATATGGACCAGAAAAAAAACTAACTCTATAAAATATGCAAAGTAAAAATAAAAAATTGTGCTTTAAGATATATTTTTGATGTTTTTTCACAAAAAAAAAAAATTTCTTGTTGCTGCACATTTTAATTTTTTTAGTCTCAAATTCACTGATTTTAGGAAAAAACTGAAATTCAAAAAAAAAAGTATTTTCTTAATTTGCGGGTCTCATATTCTGATTGCTTACTCTCGGAACACCTATGGAACTCAGTAAGCATTGGGCGGTCCTGCTGCAGCAAGTTGTTTTGCACCATGTACATATGGGCCAGGACTGCCGTGCAAGTTGCAACCATTGCCGTTGGTTTCGAAAAAGTTGGCACCGTCAAGCCTCTTTAATTTTCCACTACTTATCAAAGTTATCAGGATTCAGCCATAAAATTGAAAGATTGAAAGATTCAAGTTTCAATCGATTCAACCGTGATTAAACTGATAAATTTGGTATTTAATATTACATATATAAAAATTAAAATATATGTATATATAATATATGTAAAGAATAATATAAATTATAAATATTATATATATGTATATAGTAGAATACATATATTTCTAGATTTAATATATATTATTTACAATTTCTTATAAAGTAAAATTAATAAATTAATAAATTAATATATGAAAATATATTTATATAAAATATTAATTTTTATTTATGTTAAAGATATTATAGTTTAATATAAGAAGGTTGAGAAAATATATGATTAGAAGAATTTGTTAAGTTTTACAGTATAGTCTTTAAATTTTTGGTTTGAAGAACACAATAAATTAAAAACATTACTTTATAAATTATATATTTATATTTTAAATTAATCAACGAATGTATGAAATAAAAGATCTTTTAATTCATGATTTCAAGAGAGACATTTTTTTTAGTAAAAAGAGTGACATTTCCTTGCATTATTAGTGTATTATATTTAGTAATAAGAAAAAGTAAAAAAAAAAGTAATAATGCTCGGCTATAAAAAGAATCACTATATATGTTATGATATATACTGTGGTTGAATTAATTTAGTTTTTTTTTTTAAATTCTAAACTGGTTCACTTGAAAAAATTGAGATCGGTTCACTTGAAAAAATCAGGATCAGTTCACCGGTTTTCAGTTGAACCGGCCGGTTCTCCGGTTCTTGAGTTGATTCTCAGTTAAGGCGGTTTTTTATGTAAACCAGACCAGATTAGAGATTAATTCTTAATTTTTTCAGTTGAACCGATCAATCCGGTCCAATTCTTATATCACTGCTGCATACATGAACTGTGAAAACTGAGAAGTCTCAATCATCCACATATGGTCTATGGCACGCTGCAGCAAGTAGCTCACACGGGTGTGAATGAGAAAACTGGTGGGGAAAACTCTTCAAATTTAAAATTAGATCTTCAGAAAGCGATGTTAATTACATTCCGTTAGTTGAAATAAGAAAACCAGTGACGTGGCAACTTGCCCAGGGAATCTTTTATTATTTAATTTCCAGCCTTGAAGGGCTGCATTCCATTTTACTGCTGCCACCACGCACATTAAGATAATGAAATTTAAAAGATTCAGATTTCATTACCTTATTGTGCAATTAATGACAAGTTAATTAAATGAGTAACGGAAGTGTTAGAATTTTTTTTCTTTGTAAAACCACATCAAGTGAAGTAGTGACTAGTTAGTAGCATTTACGCCAGCCAATTATAGCATCCGTGCTTAATAAAATATTATATCTATCTATCTATCTATATATATATATATATATATATATATATAAAGAGAACTTTCTTCGTCTTCTTCTTCTTCTGTTTTTTTTTTTTTTCCCTTTCTTTCTGGCCAAAAGAACCTTCTTTTCATTGTTTTTGATTGGTTGTACTCCATGGGTAAAATTCTGAAAGCAAATAAACGATATGGGAAAATGCACTTTTAAAATCATTCGAGCGAGGATTAACTTGGTCTCGTTGAAATTAATTGGGATGTAGGGATGATAAGTTTATTCATACTTGTCAGAAATTATCTGTACTTGTATTGATAGGGATGAAATTAAAGTCAGTTGCTCGAGAACGAGGCGGAGATCTCCATTCCCCGCATTTTTTTAGCAGGTATGGAGACGAGGATGAGTTTATCTATCCCCGTCCTCGTACTCGCCCCGTTTTTTTTTTTTTTATTCTTCAATCTTTATTTGTTTTTATTGTTAATGTTTGTTACTTTCACTCTTCAATGACTTATATTTTAACTACTTAAAATTATTAATGTAATTATTAAACTATTAACGAAATTACTTTCTCTTAACCCGATAATTTACTCACAATATTGATAATTTTAGAGTCAAAGATTCAAATAATAACAATTTCTAATGACAATCATAAAATTATTAATGGATAATACAGAAATTACAATAACTTGTTCAGAAAGACCATCATTTTACTAGAAATTTTATTCTAAAACACTATTATTTCTTTCTTTCCAAAGGTGCCAGCATATACATGCCAAAAATATGAAAATAAATTGTTTAAGAAGTTAGAAATGAAGTTAAAACTCCCAATATTATAAGAAATATAACACTATGTACGGAAAATAAATAAAAAAATTTAAAATTATAGAGTAAAGTTTTCATAGTTTTCATTCATTGAATTTTTCATTGTTGGATTTTTTTGTGTGATCCATATTTTTATAAAATATAAGTTTAAACTTTAGTATTATGTAATAACTGAAACGTTGAATGTGATTTGTCTAAATTATTTTTTATATCAGCATTTTCAAAAATAGTGTCATTATATCAATATATAAACTTAAATAATATAGTTTCAATACTTGTTTATTATAAAATTGAGCAATATAATATCTTAAAAAATAATGTCATTATTCTTCTGCACGTTGTATATCAAGTTGTAAAACCTTAATTTATATTACTAATTCTTAATATAAAACTCATGCGTCTGAACTTTAAATACTTAGATCACTTATTCATTATATTTTTAAATCAAAAGATATTTGTAACATATATAGATAATTTGTCATTAACTATAGGTTTTGAGTATTTTGAGCAGTAGAAATATATGATTTTTTTAATTTTTATTTGGGCAGGTATGGGATGGGGACATAGATCCCCAATCCCCAGCAGAGATGAGGATGGGGATAAAAATTTCATATCTACTGGAGACGGAAATAAGGATAATAAACAGGTATAGAGAACAGAGAAGTTATTTTCAGCCTCAACCCTTCCCATTGTTAACCTTACCCATTGTTAACCTTACTGGGATGACACCCTTAATTTTAAGACAAAAAAAAAACGTATATACATTATAGCTACATCCAAGTTTTTCTAACTTGAATTCATGCTATTAAGTAGTACTAAAATAATATTATTATTTAATCTCATTTAAATGGTAACATAATTTTATGAAATAAAATTTAATAATTTAATTTTTTTATAAATATAATTATTTAATAAATTATATCACTTTAAAATTTTGTAATCCAGACTCGTCAGAATTTTTACTGAAACGTTAATTTATCCACTTAGTAAAAGAGGCACGATTCACAAGAAAAAAGGTCGCAGTTGACAATGATCAGTAACGCACATGATAGGCATTCACACTTGACATTCACTAGTTAAGCCGCATGTGCCTTTATTTTTGTTCAAACATTTTGTCTAGCTCGAATCTTATTAAATTTTTATGCCCATTCTTCGGCAATGTCGAGGAAAGATGCAAGAGAATCCAAGTCCAAGGTGTCATTGTCATCATCAAGGCTCGTACCGGCGGCCGTGCCCCAGTCCTTGAACATTGGCTCATCCAAAATTAAGGACTGGTGAGGAGGAGGGATGTACAAATTCTTGTCGTAATCATCATCGTCCACTTGAACATGATCTCCCTCGCTTGCTCGAAAGTCATTGCAGTCAAATTTCAAGAACTCTGTGCCACGTGGGTAGTTATCGTGGAAATCTGTTGCACTGAGATGATTATATTCTTGATCAGGCTGATCCATAGGTGGCTTCGTTGGCAGCGCTGCTGACGGTGGTGATTCCAGTGAGACGACAACTTTGGTGCACCTAGTGGCTTTGGTGCGGATTGCTTGGGCTGCCTGAGGGAATGAAGTTGAATGTCCGGCAGCCGCGGCCCTCGGCTCGCTGGCCAACTTTTCGGGTTTGCATTTGCTCGGAGGGGCTTGTTTGGATTGCCGTGAAGCCGATGATGATTGAGCATTAGCTTTCTTTCCGAGTGTCGTGTTCCAATAGTTCTTGATTTCATTGTCTGTTCGCCCAGGTAGCCTTCCAGCTATTAGAGACCATCTGCACAAATATATATATATATATACACACACACACACACACACACACTAATTAGACACACAGAGTACTCTGATTGATTAGTGCTTTAGTGCTTGTGGTGCTTGTTTGTGTGTGTGAAAGAGCAAAAAAAGGCAGAGAAACCTGTTTCCAAGAAGTTTGTGGAGTCTGATAATGAGATCTTCCTCGTCATAAGAAATGTTACCTCTCTTAATGTCTGGTCTCAGGTAATTCAACCATCGGAGTCTACAACTCTTACCACATCTTTTCAAGCCTGCACATACATTAATTATACATCACTATTACTCTAATAATTTGTACTGAAGTGAACAACAACACACTTCAAAATTTAGCATTAATTAGATCGTGGCCAAAGTGACCAATTTAGAGTGGAAAAAACAGAGACAATTCAGAAACTAGCAACAAATACTGAAGAGAAAGCCTAAGTAAATCAAAATTTGTGCTGCAGAAATTTAGTATATGTATGTATATGTACCAGCTCTCTTCGGGAGGTTTCTCCATTTGCCTTCTCCATGGGCTTTGATGTAACCCGTAAGTATCCTATCTTCTAAGGCGGTCCAGGCTCCTCGGTTCAGTCCCACCTTGGAGCAACACGGACTCCTCCCCATCTCTCGCTCTCTCTCTCTCTCTCTCTCCCTCTCACCTCCCCTGATCTCTCTGATATTTGTGTTTGTGTATCGTACAATACAATACAAAAACTAATTAATTAATGGTACTGATCATGCACTCAATCACCACAAAGTTTGAGGAGGACCCATATGACTGTATTTATAGATGGCTGAGATGGTGTGGAGCGATGACGTCCTGTCATGCCAGTGAAGTAGGAAGAGTAGCCGCTGGACTTTGGCTACAAGCTGAGAAACTTTAAGATAAAAAAAAAAAAATAAATTATATAGACATGTTTAATAAAATATTTAATTAATTTAATAATATTTAATAATTTATTTTTAAAAAAATTAATATATTTTTATAATTTAATAATAAAAAATTACTGCATACTCACCGCCATTTATGTGTGCCCACTAATATTTTTTCAGAAAAAAAAAAGAAATATAGAAAGAAACTCAAAAACTCTCATACTTATAAAGTCTGTAGAAGGGTCGTTGGTAGAAAAATCAAGAAGCTAAGGGAAAAACAATTATTTTCTGGTGTAGCTGTTGTAACTAGTGGACTTATGGCGTGGAATGTGGATCTTCAATTTTGGACTCTACAGCTTCTAGTGTCATTCTTTCAGTAACGCATTTTCTGATAACTTTATTATAATGTTGGAGCACATGAGTGTGCTTATGGTTTGTGCCGAGGAAACAGGGTTATTTGTTTATTTTGATAATTGAGAGGAAGCAGAAAAAATTACGCGATCTACTGCTACTTGGGTTAACGATGATTACTCGTGATTGGTCAAAATTTTAAATGTTCCAAACTTTGATCTCTAGTTTTTTTATGATGAAAAATGTTAGTGTGCTCATTTTTTTTTTGTGTGTCAATTGATATGCTGAATATAATAAAATTAATAATTTTTTTAATAAATGTAATAACATTTGTAATACAAAGTAACAATTATTAATTTTTGTTACAAAAATTATCAATTTTTTTATAAAATTTATCAATTTTATTATATTCAGTAAACTAATTGACATACAAAAAATGCATGTATTAGTGCTTTTTTTATTAGTATTATGGTATTGATTTATTTTAGTTCGAACAAGGATTTCTTTTTTTTTTTTTTTGGTTAAATATGGTCATACTTGGTCTGTGAATCAACTAGACGTTTTCATTATTTTTTATCCAAAATACACGTCTAATTAACTGCACGCAATCAGTAGAAAGAGTGCAAGTTTGATAAATTTTATTTACTAATTAATGAGAGATCGTAATTTATATACGCCAATCATAATGTCTTGAACGGCAAGTTGGGTTTATATATTGTTTTAAATTTTTTGTTGCCGACAGGAGATTAATTTACTCTTCACTTGTTGCCGTAAGTTCGTAAGTAAACGAAATAATTAAATATATGCTTCGATCAGGCTCAACACACACGCGATAATATGGATTAAGCACACTTGAATTGAATTTCATACTTGTGTATCTCCAGATCTACATAAACATATTCCATGAAAATAATTACGATCAATTGTGTAAACCAAAAAATAATTACGATCGATTGTGTTTATTGACCTACGTCCCCCCCCCCCTGACCAATTGCCCTGCAAATTTATTTATTTTTTATAATACGGGTAAAAATTCAAAGAAAGAAAAGGAACACGAAATCAAGCAAAAAAAAAAAACTATTTACGGGTTTGTTTATTTTGCGAGGGAAAAGGGAAAAAGGAGGAAAAAAGAAAGAAAAAAAGAAAATTATAATTATTATTATTTATTTTTTTTTATATATCTTTCTCCTAATTTTTCATACCATTCTAAATAATTTTATTTTTTTCACTATTTTTTTTCTTACAAATTACTATTTATTTTTTCTTTTATCATATTTTTTTTTCTTAACTTTTTATACCACTTCAAATAATTTTATTTTTTTTCATCATTTTTTTTCTTATAAATTAATATTTACTTTTTCTTTCACTCTACTTCATTTCTCTTAATTTTTTTTATCACTCTAAATAATTTTATTTTTTTTCCTTTTTTTTTTTCTTTTTTCCCTCCTTTCCTCACCATTCCTCTCATTCCAAACACACCATTAAATGCTCAAGCAACAACTAGATAACTACGCTACTCTTATCTTTTTTTTTTTTTTTCGGTAAAGTCGACCCAATCATATCTGTACAGAGTAACAGTAATAAAGTAGTGGGCGGGTGAGCCTAAGTTATGTTTGTCCAGCAATATTTTATGGTAGTGAGTGTTAAGTAGTAAAATAATAGCATGAACGGAAAATGAGTAGTACAGATATGATGATGCTTAGATAGATAAGTGAGCACTCTAAGAAGGATTATAATAAGAATGAGGATATTTGTAATAAAATAGGTGTAATACCTATAGATGAAGAATTAAAGGAGTGAAATTTGTGTTAGTTTATACATATGAAATGTAGATCGGTAAGTGCTTATCGTAAGAATAGTGAGTGGACTCAAATAAATAGAGTGAGGAGAGAGAAAAAGAGATATAGACTTAAATTAACTTAAAAATAGTACTTAAATAGGATTTCATACAATTAGATCTTACATGTGATTTACTATCAGACAAAATAAGATAACGAGAACAAATTTATGTACCCAACTCCAATTAAATTTGAAATTTAGACTTTGTTTTTCTTGTTGTTGCTGCTGCTCATTTTTATTTTGGGGGTCACAAATTCCGAATCATGCGCACATATTGGTGATCAAGAGGATTACGTCTCAGATCCTTCTATGCTATTGATATCAGTATATCTGCATCGCTTGACTTTTGCTTCAATGTGCCCACCTAACGTTCGTGAAATGATCTAACCACCTCTAAAAATAGTGCCTTTTTTTTTTCTCGTCATAGAGTTTGTTTGGACTATTCAACTAATTACCATTTTCTTTTTCTTTGTTTTGTTCACAACTCTTCAACTATGCAATAAGTGCAGGCAAGAATTCAAACAATGCTGATAAGCTAATCAGATGTCAACTTGAAAGCAGATCAAAATGACTCGTTAAACAACCTCATTAATCGTGTAATTATAGTTGAAAAAATGTTCTTTTGATGCCATTTGTGTATTGAAGACACAGATTAAAGTGTTCATTAAACAACTTAAGAGTGAAATACTGATGAAAAACTAAACGTATGTGAATAGTTTACATATACATAACCTGGGGAGCTTGGTCCTGTCCTAAATCTTCACGGTTTTATACAATATGGTTATATTATATAATCTGGAAGTTACTTGCTATGATGGATAGGGTCACAATTTGGTTATATTGTAGCAACAAGTTCCTTACATGGTGAAATTTCATTTGAAGCATTGGCTTTCTAATTTATAAGGCCTGTATATCAACAGATATATATTGAATTGGAAAACCAGATTCATAAAACTCTATTCCATCAAAGTAAAGTAATAAATGGAAAACCAAACGCCCCGCCTAGGAATTCTGCATTAAATGTGTTTCGTTATGTTTTCACTGACATTCAAACATCCGTAAAGAATAAGAACATTGTACCCAGATCATCGTACCTTGTTTGTAGTGCCAGAATGTTAATTACCCTAATAAACGAAGTTGTTGGCTCGTTTAAACGAACAATGCCTATGATGAATTTTAATATGAAACCTGTACAAGTCATTGCAAGGATTAACTGTTTCCAAGAACAAAAAAATATCGGAATTAATTAATTGCTATAGTAAACGAAGCTATTGGTTCGATTAATTTGATGTGGACGCGTACTTAATTAGCATCGATGACTTGATAATTGGACCTTTTTTTTTTTTTTGTCCATCGCACTATTTAACACGCAACCAAATAAGCTTTCCGGAACGTGATCTGAGGTAGTGCATACACACACAATTCAAGGAAAGCGATGTCATGACTTTGAAAATTCTTGGGCACTACAAGGTCCCCCAGCTAACTTTCAAGGGTTCAATTTTTCCTACGTTAATAATTATTATAAAAATTATTTTCGAGGACGAGGAGAGAACTCCAAAGTCAAATCTGTTTGTCATCACGTCACGTTTTGTCTTCTCACCAGGTCTAACTACTCAATTAGTAATGGGTAAACGGTGTCTTTCTGTAGTTTAATATAACATTTAGCTTGGCAATGTTAGTTTTTACTTCTTGAGATATATAATTAGGGGTAATGTCATATAAATCAGATAAGGAATATTATGTGAGTTAACTGTCGTCAAATAAATTGAGCTGTCTACACTAATTTTATAAGGGAACAATTTATTCCTTTGTTTTCAGATATGTATTATCAATCACCTAATCTAATAAGAGAGCTGATGCCTTCGGGGCCCTAATCTCAGCATATATACATTGTTGATAGTTGATACTTTCTTAAAATCACTACAATAAAAATAGTTATTAGAGATAAATAGTTGACACTTGTCAGGCATTTGATATTTCTCTTTCTATACATCTCCCACTTTTAACTTTTTTAGTAAATTATATGCGGATGCGTGGTTCACTATTCATCAAAAAGCCTGCTCGGACATCGATTCAAATAGGATTCGGGCCATTGAGTCAATAGTATCTCGGATAGATCACATGGTGAACTGACTAGCCAAGGATCTTTGATATTTTCATAATATTTCTATATTGTGGATATTACAAATAAAATAATTGTTATTAAATTACAAATCTAATTTGATGCTTTAAAATTTTAAATTTAGATGTTAATATCAATTTTTAAAATTGAAAAGAAAAAGAAAATTTAGTTCAGTTCTAGATTGCTACGTTAAATAAGCGCCTTGTAGTCTTTCCTTCCATGTCTTTTATTCGAAAAATTGTTGAATTCAGTGTAATTAAAATCAGACCGAACCGGCCGATTTAATCGGTTGGACCGGTGACTGATCCTAGGTCCGATCCGATTTAGGCCTAAAAATGGGGGCAAATCAGACCGGTCAAAACTGGTAAAAATCGGTCAAAAATCAGACCAGTTCAACCCATTCAATTCAACTCAAAAATTTTAAATTATAATTTTGACCCAAAATTTTATCTAAATTATAATTAAAACTCCAATTTTAACTAAAAATTTCAATTTAGTCCTAAATTGATTAAAACTTTCAATTTAATCCTTAAAACTAAAAAAATTAATATTTAACCACTCTCTATAAATATCATTTTTTCAATTACTTTTTATAAATATATATATTATTAAATACCGGTTTAACTAGTTGAACCGGTTGAATCTTGACCCACTAATGTTTTCGGTTCAATAACTGATCCGATTCTGACAACCTTAGTTGAATCAACCATGAATCCGATCAGCCCGATGAAACATGCAGGTATTTGCTAAAATATTTAATACTCGTTTTTTTTCCAAAAAATGTATATGATTATATTATTTTATTAATAATTATATATATATCTGACTCATCGGTTCGACTATCAAGTCAACGGTCAGACTGATAACTCATAAAATCTGACCTTTTTTTGAGTTGGGGTCTAATTTGGTTAAATTATGAACTACGTATGCACAGATATTTGTAATTTGCAAGACAAGGTACAGAAGCTTATTTGTTCTGAATTTTAAAAGATAATTAATTTAATTTAATTAGCCAAAAGCATTCTTTTGTTTTTTAATAAACAGTAAAATTGACATTTTTACACATTATTCTCTTTCCTTTGAAACTTTATTTTTCACTTTTTTTCATTTTCTTTGCTCACATTATTCTCTGAAATTAAAATTTTTATTTCTTTTATCTTTTATTCTTTTACTTTTCTTTTCTCTATTTTTCTCTCCCCTAGTCTTTCATCAAAACAAGTATTGAGTTAGAGGCCCTTTTGGTAACTTCATTATCAGAAGTTCCTTGCTCGCTAGTGAAGTAAAACAATACGCTGGTAAGCAAATAAAAAAATGAGCAAAAACCGTGATTTTCTTTCATTTAAACTATTTTTTTTCTTTTCTGTCAACCAAAAAAAAAAGAAATTTTCTGTACAGCAATAGAATTCATTACAAATGAGTGAATTACAAAGGCTCCACAACACCGGCTCTTTATGACCTTTTCAAATCCACCTACGTGCATATTGTGCATACCAATGCCTTATAAGAGTAATCATTCAGACTTGCCTGAACAACCACTGACCTTAATTTGAGGTTAGGGAGGAGGTGGGAACTTGACCCTTGACTTTTTCAAAATACCAACAATTTATGGGATTTGGGAATTTTATTTCTTGAGGTGCTGTGCATTTCTTGAAGTATCTTTGAACCCGCTTCACACTTTTTTTAATATAGTTTGTTGGAAAAAAATGTCATGCGACAGATTTTACAAGTTTTAAGGTATTTTCTCTCACTTGACAATGTGTAAGAAAAGTATGAGAATTTGTTAATTTGACTTTGATAAGAGAATAATGTGTGAGAACAACAACCATGCCAAAAAAAAAAAAGAACCCAAAACAAAAGGTGCTAGAATCATAATGACTAAAACGCCCATAATTTTACTTTCTCAATGCATTATTATAATATTTATAGGAGCATATTGATAATTTTACCTATAAATTTCTCTTTCTCATAATTTTTTCATACAATCTAAATATAATATTTTATTCTATCATCATTTCCCCCCTCCCCCCCCCCCCCCATATCTCTCATTAATCCAGTCAAAATATTCTCAAAATTTTCTTTTTTCATAATTTTTTTTTATCGAATTCCCTCATTCCAAACAAAAGGGTCCCCCCATCACCTTCGAGTGCCCAACATCAACGGCTGCCAAAACATGTATCCAGTCAGTGTCACCTCCAGAGAAAAAAGAGAAGAATCAGGACAAACTAGATTTGTACACCCAACCTTAACTCAAGGGTTCAATAACTGTGATATTTACAAAATAATTTTTTATTTGACAGAAAAAAAAAAAGGACAAACCACATTTGTCCGCCCAACACCAACCTGGCCATAGTTGAATCAAGAAATGGACCCAGTGCTGAAAAAAAAAGTAATTGCAATTATTGTTTGCAACAGGTAAAAGTTCATGCTCACACACAAATGATAGGTGTTGACATTGACTGAAATTTCCTAATTCAATCATTAAACAATGAGTTGGTAACTGGAGGGGTTGGATCTAATTACTTAGCCACACGGTTTGATGGACGCAGGTGGAGCATGTCTACAGTCAAAGTATATCCTTTGACGTTGATCTAAATTGAAGATGTAATTCTTTAGCCAATTGAAAAAAAAAAAAAGAAAAAAGAAAAAATTGACGCAACAATATATCCCGGATTTCAAAAAATATATATTAAACGATCAAAAGGAAACTTTTTCTCTTGTCTGTGCTTGGAACAGAAATTACATAATGATCATAATGGATTGGTGTATTGGAAAAAATGTAACATCCTAAGTTCAGTTTCTGGGGTGTGAGAATGTTTTCAGCTTGCTCAACTTGAGTTAATGGATTTTAAAAAACTTTTATTGGGTTTGTATTTGCAAAGTATGGTGCCGGTCGTTTGTTTCGAACAAGTTTGAAGCATTGGACCGCTGGTTCATGCCTGCGCACAGTATTCAGTGGATGGGCCCATGCTGAACCACCTCCACTGGGCTGCCGAACCTATTGGAGCGCACATTACCCCTCAGCATAGCCTCCTAAGTGCCCTCAGACATTTTGATCAAAAAGAAAAAAAAGATTCCTCAACTTTTACCACACTTGCGGTCGATATACTTAACGGCTGCATTCCATGTACGTGATCACGGATTTGAAATCGTACCAAGTTAAACAGTGTGACTAAATGTACTCTTAACATAAAATTAAGTTGTGAGTTTGTTCTCTAGATCTTGATTTCTCTACTGTACACTATATCTATTTGTTTTCCACTTTTATTCTAGAAAGGATAAAAAAAAACAGTCCAATTTTTTTTTTTGGGAATAAGTAGGACCCACATCGATAGCATACCTTGGATTGAACATAGAAGATGTGGAGGCAATTTTCTTTGATGACAATGATGAGTGATTTTTCAACTATTTATAATTACCTAATGCGATATTAAATTAGTAAATTTTGGTTCCCTTGCTTTTTTTTTTTTTTTTTTTAAACACGGTAGCATATATACGTTAAGATGCAACAGACGAATAACTAATGCATATTTTTGTCGTGATGATATGCCCAAGTGTTTGTCGGTCCCGTACTCCTTATTATTTCTCTTCCTTCTCAAATGCCATCCTTGCCCAGCAGAAACGGCCACGTCCTTAATTAATGACAATGTTATCCCACCTTAACTTGGAGAGACCAAAAGCCGTGGCCTTCGGGATATCCATGCACTAAAGGGACTATCTTTGTCCAGCCATTGAATTCATGGGAACTCATATATAATGCTAGTGTAAATAACAATGCATGTTCACGTGGTGTGAGTACTGAATAAGCCCATTCAATCATGTCCTCTATTTATGATCTTTGTCACAACCTGACTGTGTGGTGCCAGCCATGCGCGGTGGTAAGCATAATGATTGAGTAGATGATAAGCTGGCGGAGAGACAAAACCTGTAGCAAGCTAGAGCCATAAAATTCCAGTCTATTAGGAGGCCTTGGTCAAATAGTTGCTGTTGGATTGACGTTGATGTATGAGCATGGGTATCGTGCCCATTTTTTCCTTAGAAGAAATGTCGAATTGCAACAAATTTGCACTTTATTATAATTATATTGATATTTTTTATAATAAAAAAAAATGATGAGAAGCTTTTTTTTTTATATCATATATAAAATATAATAATAATAATTTAAAAAATATTCATATACTTAGGTGACAATTTTTAATATTGAGATTTTTAAAAGTTCAATTTTTATATTTTTTAATTTTTTAATTTAATAAATTCTCAATAATTGTAATTTTTTTTAGTGTGTGTGTTTGGAGTGAGAGGAAATGTGAGGAAAGGAAAAGAAAGTGTAGAGAAAATAAAGTTATTTAGAATGGTAGAGAAAGTTGAGAGAAAGAAAGTATGGTGAAAGAAAAAATGAATAGTAATTTGTGAAAGAAAAGATTGCGAGAAAAATAAGTTGTTTAAATAAGGATAGAAAATTAGGAGAAAGAAAACGTAGAGAAATAAAAGAAAATGGTAATGATTACAATTTTCTTTCTTTCCCTTCTTTTCTCTTGCACATTAAACACACCGTTAGTGTTCTAATAAAATTAAAATTTTAATAATTATAATCTATTTTGGTATTCTATTAAAATTTTAATTTTAGTTTTAGTTTTAATATCAATATCATTCAATTTTCTTTTTCACATTATAAAAGAGTATTAGCATTTTTTATTTACATTATTATTTGCAAAATAATTGCTGGAAGCGTTTCAAGGACAACAGTGCTTAAATCCACTATTTTGCTCATATCTTTTTCTTTCACAGATATGTTGTATTTCGCACAAAATAAGTGCTCTTCTTCATAGTTTTTTATTTGTGTTAATTTTTAAGTTTAGTTAGGATAGACTTTCACCCTTTAATCAGGACAAAACAAGAAAACAAGTTTCACGTTTTCTCTATCTTTTGTTTCTGCCTTTGAATTTAAGGTTAGTATTTACAATTAATTGTAGTTATTGTAGTTTTTTTTATCATACTAAGAAGTTGAAATTTTTTCTATTGATTTACTCAAAAACGTCTTTGATTGTACATATTGATAATTCTTTTCCGTTACAAGTTGGTCTAATAATTAAATAAAAACAAAAGTTTCTTAATTTTAATTCTACCACCATCTTTTTCTCTACTTTAGTGTAATGTATCGTTGGTCAAGAATCCAAGCAGGGAAAAGTAGTACCAAAGCAAAGAATATCAGAGAAGCCTCAAATGCTCAGAAAGATTAAGAACAGATGATTTTCATGCCAATCAGGTAACATTCATGTCTACATATTGATTTGGAGCCATTCTTTGATTATTATGGACACGTTACTCCCATCTTTCACGTCAATTATCTTCCTGAACGGTTGGATTTCTTAGATTTTTCAATAGTAGATTTTAGTTTTTTCACCTAAAAATTTTCTTATCAAAGGTAATGTTTATAATTGCTTATGATTATAATTGATTATTGTTGCCTATGATTATAATTGATTATTTTAGTATATTTGGTTATAATTGCTTATCTTAGTTTTTGCTCATGATTATTTAGAATTTATGCATCACACAGGTGTATTGTTTTTTTCATCAATAATTATAGTCTTTCTTCGAATAAAATTAGGATTTCAATAAGAGTAGGATTTTTTGTAATTGCAGTGTTTGTAGTTTGAAAAACTTACTTCTTAATTGTTAAAATTAAAATTCTAATTTCAATTAGTATAGGATACAAATATATGTGCAATTCTTAGTACAGGAAATTTGACTGCAAATTGTTGCATGACGTATCCTATAAAACATAGATTATGTTCATTGTGTTGGGCTTATTGTCGGAGTAGAGAGGGAAGTTGGGCAGGCCTAGTTGTGAGTTTTTGTTGGGTGCCTGACAGATAAATAGTGTAAGTTTAACATTTTCTTGGGTTACCTTATCTTTAAAAAAAAAAAGAAAAAAAAAACGTTTTTTTAAGTATCTAATTTTGCATTGCTCATGATTGCTCCTATTATAGCACATGATATTCTTTTTTTGTTAAAATAGAAAAGATAAAATAAAAAAATTTCCAAATTTATATTTTTTCATAAAAAGAAAAATATTCTGAATTTATTTTTTTTGCTTTTTCCTTTTATTTTTTTAAGAAGCAAAAAAATACTCTCAAATTTATTTTTTGAATATCCTTTTTTAATAATAAAATTAATGCTCAAAAATTATTTTTTAAATTTTTTTAACAAAATAAAAATAAATTACATTTTTTCACATAATCCGCGCATCACATGAGCCAACTACTAATTTTATTAAAGTGGTTACAAAATAATGAAAATGTGTTACAATTTGACGACTTCCATGACAATAACTCGGGCACAAAAGTGTCCGGATCTCTACTTATTTTTTTGCTTGATGAATATACATTAACAGGTTTTTCAGGTAGGTGATGGAAATTTATTATGGAACGTGCACTGTTAAGGAAAGCCAGAATAGGTCACCAGGCCCAGCCCAAGACTGGGCACAAAAGGCCCAAGCCAGAACCTAACTAGGGGTGGGTTTCTAGGTCACACCCCTCCCAAGATTTACATGAGCTGAAAGTGGTGCGCTTGACCCAACCCATATCTGTAGGGTTGGGCCTTTCTCATCAGTCGCACAAGCTTCCTCACTATTTACACTCACTCAGTATTGGACTTATAAATACGCTGAGAGCCTGAGACCATTCACACTTAAAGGTAATATCGTTACGCCATTCTTCGTTAGTTATCTCCCTGATTTGATGACAGACTTGATGATCGTCAAACTCCTAACACTGAAATTATACTCTCACCCTTAGCCGTTTGCTCTTTGGCAGGTCCCAAGACTGAACTCAAGCCCGGATTCCACACATAGATAGGTTTTTTTTTTTTTTTTTTAAGAAGAAGAAGAAGAAGAAGACCCCACATATATGGTTAATTAGACACTGGTATAGTTGAATTCATAATACAATCTTGTTTCTTCCTTGCTTTTTTTGACATATTGTTTCTTCCTTGCTTGTCAAAAGCTTTTTAGCTTTTCCTTTTTGTTTTGGTATATATATATATATATTTAGAGAGGGATACAGAGAATAAACACAATATAAGACGTCAAGAATAAATGCGGGGCATTCCACAGTGAATTTGGGGTAAAACAAAAGAGATCTGTTTTTTTTTTTTTTTCCTTGCTTTTTTCTATACTTTTCTGATTTGCTTTTGGCATTTAACTTCAGCAAAATTTCATTTTGCTTCTATCATCTCCACTCATTTTAATGATTCTAGATATCATCTTTCATTAAGTTCTTACTTGTTAAATCTATACTATTTCCATTAGAATAAAACTAGATCTAAGATTACCATAATTGCGAAATTAATTGCATATCTAGAGTAAAATTATACATAATAAAAATGATTACTTGATGGAAGCAAAAAATCACCTAGACCGATCCCTATGGTTACATGAGATTATTTTATTCATATGGAAGTGAAGTTTTCAAATTCACATCTAGAGTTAAATTGTACATAAAATAAATGGTGACACGGCAATTGAGATTAATTTATTCATATTAGAGTCAAATTTTCAAGCTCATCAAGACAAAGCATTGGTAGATTGAATTTTTTTCATACTGTTTGGGTACAGAAATATGTAAAATTTTGTTCCATGTTAGAGCCAAAATGGTTACATTTCCGCAATGTGTGTGTTTCCCAAGTGACATGCAATGAGAGTCTTGTCGGGGTTTGTGCCAGTTTTAGGCGATTGAATTCGATAGATCGATCATATATTAATGCATCAATTGTTGCTTGGTGACTCTAGGCAGGCATTTGCAATTTCGATTGTTTGAACTTTGTGATCATCTCGACACCAATGACGTTTCGTTTCCAAACTCTGACTTGCATTTTGGGTCATGGTGCTCAAATTTTTAGTTTTTTAGTTTTTGCTTCTGTTTTTGCCTCTACAATCAAAGTTAACTCTATTTATAGGATTTAACTCTATTTATAGGATTTCTATATCTGCAGATTCGGCGGTCTGTGCCAAGAGAAGATATATTTCTTTGAGGAAAAATGGGCAGAATCTTGTAGCTCAATGAGACTGTGGAGAAAACATTGAGGTGTTTATATTTGAAGAATCTTTTAGCTTCAATAAGAAGAGTCCCACTTATTGCTAGTGGCTTCTGTTGAGGTTCTTACTACTTGCATTGCATGCTTCAATTTGAATAGAAGATCTGGAATTCAAATTTGTAATTTTTTTTTTTTTTTTTTGGGTGTAAAAATTTGTAATTTTATTTGTTTTACATTTATGTGAGGGTTACTTTATTAGATCCACTTGGATGTACCCTATAATATACGATTTCATACGTTTTAAATAGATATTTGGGTTGCCTGGGACTCAAACCTGAAACTAGTTGGATGGAGTAAAAAATTTTCGAAGCAGAGCTTAACCAAAGTTTCGGTTAAGAACGACGATGATCTACGTTTCACACGGCGCACGATTCCATGGATATATAGTTTCATTTGACATACGACCTAAGTGAAATCTTTACCAAAAATCACATGCCAGAAACCTTGGATGCTACAGATATTTGACATTCTGGATAAACAATTCAATTAAAATTTTTGGTTCCTTTTGTATTTGATATTGTGCCACGCCCCATGATAAAGTCTGCCTATGTGGTGGTTTTGGATCTTGCACAAGATGTTAAAAGACTAAACTCAACAATTGCAAAATTACTCGCCCACCTTGAGCTGCCCTTAATTTGGATCTAGTTATTTTCGAGTAACTGTTTTGACTGTATAATTATAAACTGACAGCACAAATAGAACAACAGACAGCAAAAAACTGATAACATAACTGAACACATTTGAAAGAGAAAATCTTGGATCTTACATATGGTGCATCATGGCATTGATTCTCCCTTTCCGTTGATAGTCCTTTTTCTTTTTGTTTATGGTGTACAATCACTACCGATGGCCATGTTTTTAAAATCGAGCCGACCAATAAACTGAAAATAGTAAGTTCAACCAGTTTTACTAAACTATAAATTGGTTAAATAGTTATTTAATAATAAATATATAAAAATATAATATATATATATATATATATATATATATATATATATATATATATATATATATATATATACATGTGTGTGTGTGTGTGTAAAATTTAATCAAGACATATAAGATATTAGTTTTACAAATACAATAATATTATAATCGATAGAATTAGTTAGATGTTGTTTATAATTCACTGAAAGATAAAATTATAATTAATTAAATCAATATTTTAATGAATATAAATCATTGATGTTACATAAATTAAGCGTAAAGTGTATTATAGTTTATATTTTTATTTTAAAGTGATTTATATTTTTTATTAAAGAAGAAAATATTTTAATACAAAAAGGATAGTCTAAATTGAAAAAATTAAGTCCAAAATATAGTGTACCATATAATTTGATTTAAAATATAATTAAATATATGAGGTAACAAAGCTGTAATTATCGAGAAAAAAACAAAAGAAAAAACACGATGTATATAGGATAACATTTATATGGCTGCAAAGTTTTGTAGCCAACACACGGAGCATGAGTTTGGGACCCTCGTCCCAACTGTGCCGTCAATTTTCGGCGAAAGTGTTGGGTAACGTCACACTAGGGATAATAATTTTACCTGTATTCGTCAAGATTATCTATAGCCACTTTAACGAGTACGGAGTCAAACCAGTTAACCGGAGAACCGGACGAAAATTGGAGATCCTCGCATTTTTTTAGCGGGTATGGAGATGAGGATGGGTTTACCTATCCTTATCCCCAGACCCTCATCATCCCTGACCCGTTTATTTTTTATTTAATAATTAATCTTTATTCGTTTTTATTGTTTAATATTTACTACATTCATTCTTCAATAACTTATATTTTAACTATTTTAAAATTATTAATAGAATTGTTAAATTATTAATAAAATTACTTTCTTTAACTCAATAGTTTATTCAAAATATTGATAGTCTTGAACCAATTATTCAAATAATAACCAATTTTAATTGTAATTACGAAATTATTAATGGATACTGTAAGAATCACAACAACTTGTCGTATAAGTCCTCAACCAATAATTTGAAGGTTTGGCCCCGAATATACAAATTAGAAAGGTCATCTTTTTACTGGAAGTCTTATTTTAAAATACTATTATTTCTTTCTTACCAAATGTGTCAGTATATAAGTACAAAAAATATGAGAATAAATTATTTAAAAAATTAGGAACGAAATTAAAACTCTCAACATTATAAAAAATCTAACACTATATATAAAAATAGATAAGAAAAAATACAAAATCATGCGGTGATGTTTTTATAATTTTCATTTATTAAATTTTTCATAATTGAGTTTTTTTTTTACGTGATCCATATCTTTATAAAATGCAGTTTTAAACTTTAGTATTATACAACAGCTGAAATATTAAATACAATTTGTCTAAATTATTCTTTTATATCAATATTTTAAAAAATAGTGTCATTATATCAATATATAAATTTGAGCAACATAACTTTAATGCTTACTTATTATAAATTTTGCAATATAACATTTTCAAAAATAATGCCATTATATCTGTATATAAACTTACATAATATAACATTTTCAAAAATAATGTCATTATTCCTTTACACATCGTGCATCAAGTTTAGGATCTTAATTTCTATTATTAATTCTTAATAAAAAAACTCGTGCATTTAAACTTTCATATTTAGATCACCTATTCATTATATTTTTAAATCACATGAAATTTGTAATATAAATAATTGGTTTGTCATTAACAATGAATATCAAGTAATTTAAATTGTGAAAATATATGACTTTTTAAATTTTTTTTTTAATGATACGGGGTGGGGATGCGGATTCTCGTTCTCCAACGGGGATAGGGATGAGGATTGAAATTTTATACTTGACGGAAACGGGGACAAAGATGGGGTGAGGGTAATAAATAGCTACGGAGAACGGGGGGTCAACCCCGCCCTCGATCCTCTCCATTGCCAATCATACGTCGCACGTCCAAATCATGTCATGTTTCCAAATTTTCAATTAACCAAATCGAATAAATTATAATTAAATCATTGGTCGAACCGATGAATTTGTTAGTACTCAAATGATTCTTAACTCTTTTAGTTTTAAGGTCATAATCAAATTAGATCATGGGCGGACTCAATTTTTCTAGTTTAACCGGCTCATTTGTCTCCGTTTGAAAATAAAGATGCGATCGAGTGCCAGAGAAAATGATGGCATCGTTTTCTTCAGCAAAAACTTTGATTGAGACCCATGGTTCATTTATAATAGCATACGTAGATGTAGCTTTAAATGGTGATGGTTAAAGTGCACATGGGCACGTGCGGGTTTTTTGGGAACAAAATTTAAAGCCATGAAGTAGGCTGGCTAGCTGCTGGTGGTGGGGGGCTCAAATAAGAGGATGGATGTGGCTGGCTTAATTGCACATGGAGCCTTGCAGTGCAACATATGTAGATGAATATATGTGATTGCCCAAAGAAAGTTTATTCTCTTATATTAATTTCCAATAAAAGGTTGGTTTTTCCAGGCATAAAAAAATGTTGGATGATTGTAGCATATGGCATTATTTATTGTAACTAACGGGATAACTTTTGACGGGATAATATCAGCAATTCTGACTTCGATCTATAAGTGTAACGAACGATATATTCATAATGCATCTTGTTTATAGTAAAAAAACAAAGGGATGACTTTTGACGGGAGAAAAAAGGTGAAAAAGACCAGCGAAAATTAAGCTGCAAAATTATTAGCCAGGAAAGAAGATTTGTATACACGCTTGTTAAAAAGAAGAGTTGCTCGCAAAGAGTGAAGAAAAGGGACGAGGGTTCTTATTCTAATTCTTAACAAAATAAATTAATAATAATATTGAACATGATTTAGAAAAACAATAGACACAAGCATATTACATATTCAAAAATATATTTGTTTGTAAAATTTACTTTAATTTTACTGATTGCAACAATTTTAGTAAAAAAAAAATACAATGGATATCATAAAAAATCAATTATATAATAACATGACAAATAAATGACCAAATAATTATATTATTACTTAAATAATAAAAAAGATATATTTGATATTATAAAAAATAAAAAAAAATATTTAAAAATTTTAAAATGTTAAAACTCTTAAGGAATAATTATAGTGTTATTATTGTTGAAAATGGCTACCATAAGAAATTTATTGGTATATTTAAACACATAAGTTAGTCCCTTTAAAAAATTATTCTAGATGAGTCACTATTTGTGCCCATGACGAGGAAGAAAGATTGGAGAAAATAAGACTGGAGTGTGGTACACTTACTCCACATGTACATTCTCTAGTCTCGACTCTCGACCCAATAAATAACTGAGTCCTATTACCGGGACTCATAATAGCAATGTGGGCCTAACGTGGGGGCCGTTGGGATGATATCATAATGTCACGTCATTAAGATAATAATTTTTTTGATACTTTATTTTTTAACATAAAAATCAATTGATGTGTATGAGAAGTAATAAAATGTGCAGGTAAGTCGAACAACTTGTGCTAAAAAATCTGAGATGAAATGTGAAAATGGTGTATTTTATGCAAAGTTATCAAAATCGGACCGGTCATCGAACCGAAAATATTAGTGGATCAAGATTCAACCGGTTGAACCGGTCGAACCGGTATTTGAATCGGTATTTAATAATATATATGTGTATAAAAGTAATTATAAAAATAATATTTATAAATAGTGATTAAATATTAATTTTTGTAATTTTAAGAATGAAATTGAAATTTTTAATAGATTTAGAACTAAATTGAACTTTTAAATTAAAGTTAATGCTTAAATTATAATTTAAATAATATTTGGGATCAAATTGTAATTTATAAATTTTTTAATTTTATTGGACCGGCCCGGTCGGTCCGGTCCGGTTCTGACAACAGTGATTTTATGATATTGTACTTTTCAGTAGGCTTTATACACATTTCATTCTGGTTACATGTATATTGTATTAATTTTTGTATACATCGTATAATTTTTATCAAAAAAATATCATTTTATGATTAGTAGACCCATGAGGTGTAACCCAAAAGCCCTAACCTTGGCGCTCTAAGTATCTTTTTTATTTTTTATTTTTTATTTTTTTGTTTATAAGGAATTTTATTGAATATTTGAAAAAAAAAAAGTAAGGTTAGATAGAGTTTGAATTCTCCACCTATTGGTTAAGAAGCACTTCTTTTAATCAGTTGAGTAAATACTCAACTTTAAATATCTTTTTTATTTTTACTTCAATAAAAAGTAAACAATCAACCTAATGAAAGAGGAAAGAGAGTGACACTCCCTTTCTCTTTCAAAAAAATAATAATAATAAGAGCTATGGCCTCGTCACCTGGGCCCCCTATTCTTTCCCTTCCTAATTGAGTTAAAACTACAAGTTGTATGATTCGGGGTCATTTTCAACAAGAAAGAGGAGCAACAAACTTTCAAGTGTGCACAGGTCACCGTCAATGAATGTTAGTTTGGAAACCAACTAGGGAGTTAGGACTGGTAGATGAATGTTACAAGTTACCGACCCTCGTTGTGAATAGACGACAATCAAGATACACTATATAATATACCACGTGACAATCCAAAAGGATTATTTTGTCAATGAATGCGACCATGCCTGTATCACCAGCATCATATTTATAGCCACTCTTTCATTTTTTTGTATTTAATTCGTTCATACTAATGACTATGCGGCCCCCAACTGCATGTTCCACGGCCCCCTTCATTATCCATTTAATTTAATAATAATGATAGGTGTAATACACTAATTGAGAGTTTGATTGAAAAGCGGGGACATCCTGATACAATTTAATTTTCAGGTTCCAAATTTCATGTTCTAGAGATTCTGAGGTTTAAGCTCAATGGCATTTATAAAAGAAGGAAAAACTATGTTTTTTCTTCTTTAATAAGCTCATTAGCTCATAAGTAAAGTAATTTTTCTCATCCTTATAAATCTTACATTTCATTCTAAATTTATGATGATTGTTCTCTAGGGATTCATAACCCAAAATTTCATTGTATACCACAAAATAAGAGATTCGATAGTAACATGAAAAAAACAAGGAGAGAGAGAAAAAAAAACACATATTAACAATCCGACTTATACATTAGTAAAAGGACAAACTATGACACTAATCTATCTATAAAATCTAGAGTCATTTTAACTCTTAATATGAGGTCTAGGCGTCCATCATCTTCGGTCAAATTATTAGAATCTATTATTTAACTTATATTAAAGTTAGTACAAACCAACGAAATCACGTTGTTGACAAGATATGCCTTGCTGTTTGCATTTGGCTTTATCTATTGAAGCTTCTAATAACAAATACACGTGGTCTGTAATGGCTCACATATTCATATTCGCAGCTGCTGCATGACCTCCTCAGTCATCTCTATAAAAGCTATTATCTCCCAGTGCCTGCAGCTCTATCACAGCTGCTGCGCACTTCTGCTACTTGCCAAAATTTTAATTTATCTGAGAGAGAGAGAGAGAGAGAGAGAGAAGCAGAGAGACGTCTGATCTGCAAGATGGGTAGGAGATCAACAAAAGAGGGGATAAACAAAGGGCCATGGACAGCCATTGAGGACAAAATTCTCACGGATTACATCAAGACTCATGGTGAAGGCAAGTGGGGCAATATTCCCAGAAAATCAGGTTAATTAGATACTATTAATTGCTTTAGTTAAAAAACCAGCGAGGCTAATGTCATGAATCAAATTTCAATTACTTCTTTTGTTCAAAAAATAAAAAAAAAGACTCTAATTTTAGGCTTTCTGTGTCATGCAGAACTGAATAGATGTGGTAAGAGCTGCAGGCTTCGCTGGTTGAACTATTTGAGACCCGACATCAAGAGAGGCAACATCTCCCAAGATGAAGAGGACCTCATCCTTAGGCTCCACAAACTCCTCGGCAACAGGTATATGCATATATACATACATAAATAGATATATATATATATATGATTGTGTTTTAATTTTATTTTTTTTTCAATTTGTTGGTCATTTTGCATGTAGAGTTTGGTTTGGCTGCCCGAGAAATATTGTCTGAGAGATTATCTTGACAGTAACAACGCAGTAATTTTTAATAATAATATACATATTTTAAGTATAGGAAATTCAGTAATAAAATTTTGTTACTAAAAATATTAAATGTTGTTACTTAAAATTCAACCTTTGTTACTTTCTATACAATTTGTCAGGTTATTGTTCATCGGCCAGCCAAACTTTACCGATCTTAGAAAATAATCGCATGATGTAATTGGCATGCAGATGGTCGCTTATAGCAGGAAGACTGCCAGGACGAACAGACAATGAAATAAAGAACTACTGGAATACATATTTGTCGAGGAAAGCAAATTTACAAGGCAATAAGCGGCAACCAAAGAACACTAAAACTCAGCAGAAGTCAAAAACCACAAGTCCAGCCTCAGCCCTAACGTCTAACGCAACCGATGCCTTGTTCAGTACTCCACACAAACGACAACAACAACAACAACAAAAACAACAACAGCAACAACAACAACCCGATGAACCTCATGCCATCAACGACATGGACTTCTCACAACCCTTCCCGGACACTAACTGGGTGGTCGGATGCGCGGCTGAAAAATCCCAGTCTGGCGATCATCGGTCGGAATCAATATTGATAGCAAAAGAAGACGGCAATTCCTCAGAATTTGTGACGACGGATTTGAGCTTTGGCGACATAAGCCTCTCGGATTTCCTTGACTCGGATTTGGCAAAGCTTAGTGGCCTGGATTCATATAATATGAATATGATAGACATTATGAGAGGCCTAGAAGGCGATGCAACTACAAGTACAGCTGCTGTTATTGGCGGCCAGAAAAGTGATTTATTACCTCTTTTCTCTCCTGATCAAGCATTTTTGACAGCGGAATGGAGCGGCAGTACTGGACCAAGTGGGGTTCGACCTAATGTTCTGGATTCTGACTTTGAATCGCTGGTTTCTGTTATGAGTGCTAACACATGTCCTGATTTTTGTTATTTTTGTTAGTGTTTTAAATACAATAAAATTGGTATTTTTTATAATAAAAATTAAAAATTATTTTTTTGTTATAAATATTATCGGTCTTGTTGATTTATTTAGAATACTGATCGAAACATTAAAAGTTGGTACACACTTTTTTTTTCTTCTTTTATTGGGTCGATTGGTGGATAGGCAATCTAACTCTGGTTTTATTATGATCAGCTTTCATCCTTCCAAGGCTTGGAAGCAGGTCTGGAGTATATGAACCCATCTTGCCCCATTAAATTTTCTCCCCTTGGCCAAAAGATAAAACAAAAGTCTCAATCTTCCAATACTTGTTTCGTTGATTTTCCATTTGAACTTTTTCCTTTTGTGCACCCAAACATTGTCTTTTATCTGAATTAATAATTGGTTTCGGCTTGTTATTGTTTGATTTATGACCGTAAATTATAAGACATTTTGCTTTGAATGTATAATTTGATTCTGTCATCTTCCTTCCTCATTGTTTATTACATGGCAACAAGTCTGGGGCAGATCAAAATCAACTTTCATTAATTTTTCTCTCAATGTAAATAGTCAAACGGTCAACAAAATATGCATCTCATGAGTTTATTTCTAAGCTTGTTTTTGTCTTGGTGTGTATATATATGGGGACGAAGAATAAAGACAAAAAATTCACCAGTCCTGGATTTGTATTTTTGTCCTAACAGCTCTGATCTCTATCAGGAACCCGTGGTGCTGGCTTCTTGGCCTCATTAGATCTTAAAAGAAGTCAAAAAAGAAAGAATAAAAAAGCTAAATCCTATTCATACTAATTTCGAGATTCAAAATTAACAATTGGGTTTGAGGTCTACAATAAGGTTTTCACAACCAAGCAAGTCACGAGCTAGAAAACGGAGAGTCAAGGTCTCACCAATTCAATCAATTTAATCGAGAATTGAAGCGATTAAAATTGGTTTTAATTTAAATATGCAAGATTGGGAGACCCAGAAGCTGCCGGTAGGGTGGGGGATAAGCTTCTGATCAATATACACCATATAAAAATATTAATGTGTATATATTCCATAAATAATAATATTATGTTTAAAAGGTTTAGTTTTATATAATTTAAATTTTAAATATATGATAATATTAAAAAATTGATGAATATAATGTATTGATGAATGTAAGTAGTTCAAGTTAAATAAATTAAGCACAAAGTATAGTATAATTTTATATTTTTAATTTTAAGTAATCCATGTATTTCTTTTTTTAATTTTTTAATAAGAATTTTTAGTGTAGATTAATTAAAAGAATAAATATAAATTACAATACAATTTTTGGGTTTGTTACCAAAGCTAGGATCGATTGTAGAGCCTTGAAGGGAAGATCCCGATTGTAGCAGAGTCCGTAAAAAAAATAAAGAGAAAATCAAAATCTACTGAAGAACCTAGGAAGGAAAAAGAAAATGCCTATTAGAGAATCATGAAAGAAAAAACCGAACACCCAATTGGGCAATCTTGAAATAGAACTAAAATCTAATTACATGAATTATGAAACAAACTTTTTATATATAAAAAAAAAAGCCTAAAAGCAAAATCTCCCAGTAGAAAACCAAACATCGGGTGCAAAAAAGCTTGAAAGAGCGTAAAACGTTCCTCAAACAACCGACAATGCAAAGGCAGGAAACAGGCAGTGGCGGAGCCACATTGTGGGGGCAATTGCCCGCACTGGCTTTTACAAATTTTTGGTAATTAGAGGGAAAATTTTAAGTTATTTCACTAAAATTTTATTTTGCCCTTACTAAAAAATAACCTTTGCTCTCCATGGATATTCAACTTTTGTTTCTACTAAAAAATATTTCTATTTCTTTAAAAATTAAAGACTCAAAAAGATTCTTTTTACTGATAAAAAAAATATGATATTATGATATTTCATAAGTTTTAGTCTTGAATTTCTTCTCTTTATATATATATATATATATATATATATTACTTGCATACCTTTTGTTTATGAAAGTATGATTTTTTTGTTCTAGTTCAATTACATAATCAAGCGGCACTAAAGACTAATTTAAAGATTTGTATAACTTTAACTTTAATAATGATAAGATCATATAGTTTGAACTTGAAAATAATTTATTTAAAATTTAGTTATAAATTCATTAATAAACTCGTTTCACGTGTATAGAATAGATTTAGTTAACTCATTTTGAAATTATAGTTATGTATTTATTATTATGCACTAAAATTAAATATTTTATCATTTAATTAACTAATTATATTAAATTAGACATTCTTTATCATATTAATTTTACTTATAATAATTAATTTTCATAATTTTAATTATTTAAATTATTTAGGACTGGTTTGTTTGCAATTCATGTATCTTTGCCCACTGAATATATTTTCTAGCTCCGCCACTGGAAACAGGGCATATATTCTCTCAAGTAACAGAATTTTCAACCAATTGTACTAAGAGTACGAAACAAGTAGAATAGTTTAACGTAAGTAAACTGTTGGAAGCTTGGAATACTAGGGGTTTTGATTTCAGTTGCGATGTTGGTAATTGATTCATTCATACAATCAATACGAAGACTTGGTAAGGCAGACATTGTGGTATTTTTTTCCAGCGGCTTCTTTCTCTTGCCACCGGCGACCGTGCAACTTCCTTTTGCAAAAGTGAACCATATTTTCCTGTTGAAACTCGAAAGCAATAAATTTGCTATTGATTTTTTTTTTTTTTGGTCCCAAACATAAAAAATTTAAGAAAAATTATTTTCAAACGAGACTATAATAATTAGATCCAACTTTTGGTAACAATTCGAAAACTATTCGTCAGATTAAGCAAAAAGTAAAAATAAGAATCAAATAATTAACATAATAAAGGAATCAAATGTCTTTTGGCCCAAATGTCCCTGTAAAGTTGATAAAATGAATCGCCTGCAAATGTCATGGTATGGGAAACTAAGATGTTTGGTTTACCTTTTGGTTGTCATTTTTCTATATTCTACGTATTTTTTTATATAATTTTTTAAAAATAACTAGTTGAAAAATAACTTAGTTTGCATGATTTCACTATTTACACTCTGCATTTTAGTACCATGATTAACAATTATCAGTCAAACGCAATGCAAATAATTAAAAGACACATGTTATGCCCCTGTTTAGCAAAATTTGTAATATTCCAAAAAGGATGGTCTAACAATTAAAAAATTACAAAAAAAAAAGGATAAAAGACATTTCTTTAACTATAATTTTAAAAACAATACACTCATAAAAAAATTGTTTTAACAATCTAGCCTCAAAATCTAACATGGTATTTTCTCAGCGTCGTAAGTTAAAGAATACTTTAGCAATTTAATGACATTTATCAGTATAATCTTGTTAGGGATCATTACTCACATTACCTGATGTCTTGGCTCTTTCATCTCCGACACCGCAGTGATTAGAAGCAATTTTTTGGGGGAGAGAAGAAAGAAAGACCCTCATTCCGACCTACAAAGGCTTCAACGTTTGGTTCGGGGAAGGAGATGTCTTAGGGCCTTTGCAGATCAAGCATGGTGGGTACCGTTCTTCAAAGGAAAGATTTATTCTCCTGAAAACTCTTTGTTGATTCTAAGTTTGCTCAAAGAATTCCATGGGAGCAACCATGAAGGATGTTTCAAAACTCTTTATCATCGCAAGGAAGTTTTTTATTAGAGAAAGATGAAGGAGACAGTCTGTCACTTCATCTGCGGTATTTGCCAATGGCTCAAAGCTGACCTGCAAGGTCCAACAGGGTTATTGCAACCCTTTCCCATCCCAACACAATTCTGGGTCGACATAACTATAGATTTCATGGATGAACCATGGATGAAAGAACAAGATCAAGTCGGCCAGTTCAATTGAAAAAGCTGAGAATTAGTCCTTAGTTCGGTCTGATTTACATAAAAAATCGGTCCACATATAAACAGGCCTCGAAACTAGAGAACCGGCCGATTCAACCGGAAACTAGTGAACCGGTCTCAATTCTTCCAGTTGAATCGGTTGGGATTTTATTGTTTTATTTTTTTTTAATTTAAAATATAAATATATAATTTATAAAGTAATTTTTTTAATTTATTGTGTTCTTCAAACTGAAAATTTAAGGATTATATTGTAAAATTCAACAAACTCCTTTAATTATATATCTTTTCAAATTTCTTATATTAAACTATAATTTCTTTAACATAAATAAAAATTAATATTTTATATAAATATAGTTTCTAAAATATAATTTGGTTTAACTACTTATTATCTTTTATTAAAAATTTTTATCATACTATTTGAAAATAACAACTATAAAATTTAAATACAGTCTTTAACTCATGTGCAATCGAAATTTATTTATGTTATGTATATATAAAATTATGTTTTTAATATATTTACATATATTAATTTATTAGTTTTTTAATTTTACTTTACAATAAATTGTCAATAATATATGTTAAATTTAGAAGTATATGTATTCTACTATATACATATATATAATATTTATATTTTATATTATTCTTTACACATATTATATACACATATATTTTAATTTTTATATATTTAATATTAAATACCGGTTTTACCAGTTTAACTGCAGTTAAACCAATTGAACCAGTTGAACATTGAACCTCTCAGCATTCTGGTTCAATAACTTGGTCGGTTCTGACAACCTTGGGATGAACTCTCTCCTTCTACAGGAACAAGTATACTCTTTTGGTGGTAATCGACCATCTCTCAATATATGCTCACTTTATTCCAGTTTCTCATCCTTATACAGCACCCAACAACATCGCTATAGTCTTCTTTGACGAATGTTTTAAGCTCCATGGAATGCCTCAAACAATTATTTGTGATCCGGATTCCTCCTTGACCATTTTGTTCTGGAAGGAGTTCTTCAAATTACAAGGCATCCACTTTAATTTTAACTCCTCCTACCGACGGGTGTAACTTCAGCCCCACCAACAATTGTCTTTGTCCCAAAAGAAGTGTCAAAAGTCGGTAGCTCAATTCTGTGGACCTTTCAAAGTCATTGAGCGAGTAGGTAACGCTACTCTTTAACATGTATCACCGATATGTGAGTTATCACACATATGAGTTGAGACTGGGGTCACTCATTATATTATCATTCAATCTCTTATATAGAGAGAACTCGTCACTCAAGTAATGTTGAAGCCAAATGGACCTCCCTCATATCCGGTTTCAGTGTTAATGAATATTGAATCAAATACCGCGCTATACAAATTAACTCACTTTGTAAGAAAAACGATGGCAGTAAAACTCGAACTCGAGCCACTATAGGAATAGACTCATCAACTGACCACTAGATTACCACCTTAAATGATCATAAGTAACACTGCTCATAAGTTAGAATGACCCGCTTCATATCGTATTCATCCAGTATTTCATGTTTCATTATTAAAGAAGAAATTGGGAGACAATGTTCTAGTAGCTCCTGAACTACCTGAGCTGAGAGAAGGTCCAATGGAAGACGACAAGAAGCCCAAGGCAATTCTAAGGGCCCGTGGACCAAGAAGGGGCGGGAGTTGCTGGTTAAATGGAGGGGATCAGATTCTTCAAACGCTACACGGGTCAACAGAGATGTTTTCCGCCGGGAGTTGCCCCAACTCTCGAATCCTTCAGGACAATGATCGTTTCTTAGGGGAAGCATTGTTATGTGACCCCCTTAGCAGGGGTCATAACGTGTCATTAGGTAGTGAGGTTGAGTTTGATTCCAAGGTTGTTAGTTATGCTGTTGGTGGGATACTGGAGTTTAGCTGCCACTTAGTTGACCGTACTTTTCTTCTTGGTTTCCTAATCTTACATTTGACCTGTTTTCGACCGCTGTAATGTTAAAAATATTTCAAAGTTCAAAGAGGAAAAACGACAACAAAAAGAACAGAAGATTGTTTCTCTGCTATGTCCTTTGGCAAACAAGGCTGATAATGTGGCCAAACTTTTGGAGCTTGCCATAAAAACTTCACTCGCAAACGCTATAATTTATACTGAAGCACTTTATTTACGGTGATGTTACATGAGGAAGACGCTACTACATTGAGTGCCCACATTCTCGAACAATCATCATAACATTTATGATACACCCAGAACCACGATACATAATCAGGTCAATGTCATCACCACCGTAAAGCGAAACAGAACTCCGCATTATGAAGATGACAGGCTGCTAAAGACTCGCCTTAAACTTGGGCACGTTGCACGTAGTCGCCCCATACTTACGGAATGTATCTGATAGATTTATTCAGTTAGTAAACATATATTAGGTAACACATCCGACAAGAACCGCAATAAAACAAACAGAACACAGCAAGCTTCCTGCTACTGAGAATCAATAATTAAGTGGGGTTTTCCACTGAAAAGCAATAAATAGCTTCTGATTAAAGATAGATGTTGTAGTCACCTTCGGACAGCAGCGTACATCAAGAGTCTCCAACATGCTACACTGAGATATGGCAGCTTCAACAGCTTCTTCATCAATGTTACATGACTGACCCAATAAAAAAAGAAAATGATAGCAGTTTAGATACATTAACCTAAATTGCTATATAATAGTTGAAATAGAAAATAAATGAAGTTTCTTCTCCAAGTGGGAGGAGAGTAAGGCAAAGGATGGAAATCCAAGGAGAATCATATGCGAAACCAAATCTTGGAGCTGAATTTATGCCTGCTTTTGCATGCATGTCTGCAGGCACATACGCAGAATAAGCAACAGTAAATCCCATCTTATTTTGAGCACTATTAGTATAAAATTTTGGCCAGTCCATTGTTTAACAGAAATTAATGAACAACAAACATTTCAGGTACAAAAAAGGTGACGCCCAATCTAGAAGATGAGATTAAGTATCATAAAAAATCACAAACCTGAAGAAAAAGACTGATCAATCTAGGACATTGAAGCTTCAAATATTCCAAAGAGTAACAGTTGCTGCACACAAAAACATGAAAATTAATTCATAGAAAAGGACCAAAAACATCTCACATCAGTAGAACGAAGCGTACCTCAAATTTAGAAAACACAAGCTAACGAAAGAAATATCCACCTCCTTCAAATTGGAAGATAAAGAAAGGTTTAAGGACGACAAATGGAAACATCGCGCCACAGGGGGAATCAAAACCTTCCTAATATTTGGACAACCCACACAATTGAGGTTCTGCAGTAACCGGTTTGGGTGCTCAACTGGATTTTGGACACTCTCATGACAAAAGAGAGATAACGAGTCATTTGCCCTCAATGTTTCAGAAAGCTGCCCGCCACTAGATCCCCAATTTAGGTCATGCATATTAACACAGCCATTCAAACTCAAATGAGTGAGGTGTGTACAGCAAGCAAGAAGCTCCTCTATTGCTGATTGACATAGGGTACCATAAGATAAGTCCAATTCCTGAAGTGTTGGGAGAGCATTTTCTTTGTAAAGAGGCTCCAATGACTTGTCAGTGAGATATTTACAAGCTTGTAGTTTTAGTACCTTTAAAAACAAAGAACCATATATAAGTTTCATCAAGAAAGGCTCCAAAGCAAGCAACAAGGTAAGAAACAGAGGCCTTTGTGACAAAACAAGGAATCCATCTCGGCTGTACATGCGCTACATATTGGTAGTACAGGCATGCATAATGGCATTTTCAATTACCTTTAATTGCAAACAAGACTCAAAAACTGGCTGCAGGTTCGTCAAGAACGTATAAGATAAATCAAGAACGGTCAAATGTGGAAGGTAACCCAAAGAGTAAAGTCCGTCAGGACCAACAGATGGGCAAGACATCAATATAAGTGACTCAATCAGTGGGCATGAAGCTGTTGTTGCAGACAAGCAGTCGTCCTTGAGTTGGCTGCACGTATGCGCCATGAAGATGTCAGTCATAAGATCATAAAAAAAAAAGACAAGAATAGAACTATTAGAAGTGGCATAACCTGCAAAAGGAAGCATCCAGAGATGTTAGGTGAGGACAATCGATGGATGCTTCAGATAATACACCACATCCTTTCAACTCGAGCGAGACCATGTGTGGTGCTTCAATTCTAAGTATGCTCAATTTGGGACAAATGCCCAGATTAAGTGAGCGAAGAGCAACCTAATGAATGCAATCAGCTTGTCACCAACGCCAGATAGCACAGCATGAAATACTTTATTCAAGATGGTGACAAAGAATATAACAGAGAATTTCTTGCTTACAGGATAAAATGATGCTTTCTCAAGATGGTCACAACCATCCAGACAGACTTGCTCAAGACAAGGACATGTCAATTCAAGGGCAGTCACAGCACGACAACCAACTAGAGAAAGACTGACTAAAGAAGAACTGCAGAATCTTACTTCTGTCAAACTCTGAAAGATAAAAAAGCGCATTCAGTTGATAGCGAGAAAAGGTTACATCAAAAAAGTAACACCAATATGAATTATGGCATAAATCGAATCACTTGAATAAGCACAAAACATAAGATGTCTCTTTTTGCCCCAAACCACAGCCCATATTTCATAATGTCATAAGCTTAACAACTGAATAGAGTCTAATTCACAAACCTCGCAATTATCAAGAACCAAAGATTTTAGCATAGGGCATCCACCACCTGTACTAAAAATCTCACAGATAGAATTTGTCAAAGATTCACAATCTGTGAGGTCAACTTCTTGCAAGCATTGGCATTGTAAGGTCAATGATGTCAAGTTTTCCTGCTTGTGCAACACTAACTTCTGCAAGTCGTAGGGGAAACAAAAAACCCCTTGAAATATAATTCTGAGTAACAATTAGCAAAGCACACTAAAGACATGAGGGCTCAATATCACATACTTGAAGAGAATCTGAAGTGATACTAATGCGATGGAGAGCTGGGCAATTAGACACCACTATAGATGAAAGCATGACAGTCCGTAAATTCAGATCAGCAAACCTGCAAGGAGCAAAGGTTTTCTAGAAAAATCTAGAGAAGAAAAGAAGGCATTGCACTCCTTTACCCAAAGAACAGGAAAATTTTTCAGTGTTCGGAAGGGAGGGTAAACCAATGGAGTTTTGAACTTACTTGTGACAATGTACTAGACTAATATTTTGGAGCCGAGGAAGATCCAAGGACACAGATGTCAATATACTGCAATTGACAAGCTCCAGAACCTGCAATAATTTAGACACCATTTTATATGTTCAAAGTTACTTGGAGAAGAGTGGATGCCAAGACTAGAAAGTTCTTACCTCCAACATATAACTATGAGATATTGCAGCCATTGAAGCTGAAGTGATGCCCACACAGCTGTGAAGCTTGAGAACTTTCAACATCGGCAATCTTACAGACTTCAAAGAATAAACAAAAAATGTCAACCAGATGTATGTCCATACACAACTAAAAAGGCAGGTAGATGGCAACAAACCATAAGAACCAACCTCCAATGATACATTTGGGCAATATGATGCATCAAGAATGTGGAGATTGGGGCAAGTGAGCGCTATTTCACGTAGTGTTTCATCACTAACACATGAACAATTGGACATGTCCAAGGACTCCAGTCGAGGGCATGCTGTAACAGCAGAACGAATTGCTGCATCTGGAAGTTTGTGGCAAGATCCTATATCAAGCAGACGCAAAAGAGGGCAATTAAGTACAGCCTGTGCCATGTTGCTGCGCTTCAGAGATAATGTTTCAAGTTGGGGACACCTGCAGTAGATTGTTATTGTTATCCACCACAAAAATTGAAAAATTATAAAGATGTTTGCTTAAACAGCCAAATATACTTTCACCTGACAGATATCCTCATCATCACACAACATTTTGTTAGCTGAAGATGGCGCAGCCTATCATGGTTGATAGGTATCTCTTGCATACTATTACGAATAATAGCATCTTTGACATTCAAACTCTTCAACATGCTACACTCTTCTAAGGCAAGGAAAAATGGATCCCCTAGCTGTCCTCTTCCCAAAGTCAAAACTTCAAGGTTTCTGAGAACGATAAAATATATATATTAGCAACAACCAGATGGTATAACATGTCAAATAATAACAAACATAATGGGAAAAAAAAAGGCTACCTTAATGAAGAAAGAGCCTTCATAACAAGCAAGTGAATAGAAGGAGTACCATATATATTCACTTCAACAGCATTTGGGTACCTTTGGCACATGTCCTGAACTGCAGATTATGTTGAGGTAAGACATTTGGCTTTGCGGGTATTATTCGACAACGAAATGCAGATAAATAATGACATTGCCCCTTAAACGATATATCCAGAGTCACATCCTATGAAAGATAGTGGCCCTCAAACATTTTTGCATCAAGAGACTGTTATGAAGGCCAGCCACAGCAACTTTGAGGCTGAAAGCCAAGGCTCTTACGGTCTCCTTTATTATGATAAATGAAATTAAGAAGAATCAATCCTCATTTCTTCATTCCTTTTGTTTTGTCATTGTCCAAAAAGTTACAAAAAGGGAAAGAAACAGAAGCAAGAAAAAGATTGCAATTATCAGAATGTAACAGTAAAACTCACATTCTTCTACAGATATGTTTCGATTCTCAAAATTCAAATGCCTCCAAAATTCTTCATGACCACTAGCAGCTCGCCACTGTCTACAAACCATTGCGGCTCGACAAAGATTAATTTGGTCCAAGAAAGAGAAAACCTGCAGATATAATGAACGATAAAATTTTATCTGGAGATGGAAGAGAGGGATGAATCATAGTTCCCTCAATATCATCTAAAACAGCGCAATTACCATATGCAGCAAGTCATCCGTGAGATCCATTCGAACTTCTAAATCTTCAGACTCAGAAGGCCCAACTTGATCTTTGTCATCTCTTCTACCACCAGAATGAAACGGATCCTCACTGCTACCATTCCAAATGAAATTGTGATAAAAAATCTCATTTTTATGTTGAGTAGAAGTGCTCTCACGTAAGCTAAAATCGGTGTCTGCTGATGAATTACAACTGCCAGCATTGGGAGACACTATTGTTGTAAAATGGCCACTGCTGAAGGAACAACTCCTATCAGCATTACTAACAACAATCATAACCATGAAATTCTTTAAAGAATCTAGTCATCAAATCCCTGTCTTTCACAATACATTATAACATCAAAGACCACACCATCAAAGGCAAAAGGTGAAATTAATACAAACAATGCAATTCCCAAACACATTACATTGCAGGGTAAAGCATTCAAACATGGAGGACAGTGATGGAAGAGAAGAATCTACAAAGTCTTTGAACAATGAATTGCACCTCACTTGCAACTTCACAAACTTTCTTTTTTCCAAAAAGAAATAAAAAGAAAGAGGCAAAGAGTCTGGCAAACATAGTGGCGCTTTGTTTATCAGTAATGAACAACTCCAGACAGCAAAGAACTACAGTTTTTCAATTGAAAATGCTCACGCTTGCAGATGCCCGCATATTGATGGCCCACACATACTATATCCGGCAGCACAAATAAAGTGCTCTAAGAGTGAAGAAAGTTAGCAAATCGATAGAAGCCCAGCATTTGAAGGCACAAAGGCATCGAATTACAACAAAAATCTCGACACAGTGTGACTGTCATAGAAAGTTAACCCAACAGGTGTTATAAACCCTCTTGAAAGGGACGCAAACCACAATGCAGTAAATTGCCAAATCAACTACATAAAAAAAATAAAAATAAAAAAAAAGGTAGAATCCAACACCCCCAGATAACTTGAACCACAATTAAACAAATGCACAATTAGAGGAGGAAAGAAGGAGAGATTTTGAGAAACTCACTTAGAAAAAGTGTTAACTTTTGCCCGCTTATTGTGTGAATCTCTATCAGATTCCTCATCAACAGTCACTGCAACCCCTGCCCCAACCGTAGCCGAGGAACTACTACTCTCCCCAGCAGAACGCTGAGAACCTTGAATGCCAGTTCCCCTCAAGGAAGGAAGGGCAACCGCGCGCATCATATCTTCCGGCGCAGCGGCCATCTCGTCCCAATCGGCACCACCGCCACCTCGTCCACCCGTCACCGTAATCATCTCCTCGTACAATCTCAAGGAGTCCTGGTCCTCCCACTCCGGTATGTCATCGTTCAATCCGGCGGCAGCTTCCTCCGCCTCCTCGCCGTCAATTCCGAAGCCGGTCGCCAAAAAGCCATCTCCCATGGCCGTAATACCCTGGCCGTTAACGGACTTGGGCGGTTCCTCCTCGTCTCCGAACGTGAAGCAGAGGCAGCAACAAATCTTCATACAATTGCAAAGGCCTGCCTCTTACGCACACCCTAGGTCAAGATCTCGTGCCTGTCTGCCGCCACAATCACAATTCCAAGAAGAAAGACCGCTGATTTCGAGTAAACCTAAAGACTCGATCTAGAGAATTTTGCGAAACCCTAGCGCCCAAAAATGAGCGAATCGCTATTAAATTTGCAGTGGCGAACCGATAAACGCATAAATAATAACAATAATAATTGTTATTATTATTCTTACTATTATTATTACTATTCTGTACAATTACACAGAAAATAAGAAAATTATTAGACACCAAAGGCGCAGAGAGAGAGAGAGAGAGAGAGAGAAGGAGGGAAGGGTGTAAAGAGAGAGAGAGTGGATTTGAACAGATCTGGTCGGATCTTGACAGCTGCTTTTCCCTGAGGATGCTTCAATCTTGCTCAGACCTTCAAAACAGAAATCCACGTTCTCTAGTTTTGTCTTGAAACCTATGCTGTTAAAATCAGGATGCCACCTAGTAAAATGGAATGGTAGAAACTTACAAAACTCTAACTAAAATTATATATATATTTATATATAACTCAACAACATAACTTTAATCAATGCATTAATTCAAGAATCAAAAACAGTGAAAACTGAGTTTTTTAAATATTTGTAAAACATAAAAAAAAAAAGTAAATACATAATTTTTGTTTTTTTTTTTAAATCTCATTCATGATGTTTTTTAATTTAATTCATCCATTAAATTTACTGCTAAATATGTTGACGTGGAGTCACATGGCATGCGACATCAGCAGTCTAGACTGAAGGTGGCATTTTTATGCAAAATATTAATAATTATTTTGAAAAAATTAAAAAATTTAATTAAGTGAAAAACGAAATAAAATAAAATAAATAAAAGAGAACACCAACTTCTCCTCCATCACCGACTACCACCGCCGCCTCGCTCGCCCCAGGTCGTACAGAACCTTTTCGATGCTCTCTTCCTCTCTTTACTTAGGGTCTTCTTGCTCTCTATTAATGATAATTTTAAATATTAAGTTGTTTAATATGAAACAAATGAAATTTATTTTATTCTCTTTTAATTTTAAAAATAGATAAGTAGATATATATGAATATAAATATAATAAATTTATAATAATTTAAATTATTAAATTATAAAAAATTAATTAAATTTTAAAAAATTAAAAATTATTAAATTATTAAATATTATTAAATTAACTGTGTAGAATATTCTTAAACGGATTTTTTTCATTTTTAATTTAGGTATTTGTCTAATAGGGAACACAGGCTCGCTCGGCCACTGTCACTGAGACAGAAAGGAGTTGTTTTGAGTTAGGAAAGTAGAAAGCAAATGGGCCTTGTGGTGGTTATGGGAGATGGAGATGGAGATGGAGATGGAGGAAGACCCATCGCCTTCATTCTCTTCCTTATCTTCTCGTCGCTGTCCTTGATTGGGATTGGGATTGGATCATCGACGTCCACGGTGGAAGAAGACCGACTCTGGCACCATAGCCCCACCAATTCCACGCCGTCTTGTTCATGAACTCCATCGGCATCCTGCAAGAGATCGATTTATGGTACGACTGGACAAATTTTTGTCCAATACTGCCGCAGGCACCTCCGCCGGAGTCGCCCCTGGCGGTGCCGTCGGTATTAAGGGCATAGACCTGGATGACTTTGCACCCATTCATGAATTTCAAGCTACGGATTGTTGTGAATATATTGTGCTGCATATTTTGCCCCGTGAAATTTAATGGCCCAATTTGTCCAAAATAAAGATGGTTGAAATATCTGGAGAAATAGTCGAAATTCTAAGATTTTAAAATTTACCCTGCAAGAACCACCGTATGGTGAAATGGCAGTAGTCGGTGATGGAAGCTGTTGTGGGGGAGCTTCTGTACGACCTGAGGGAGGCGGTGGTGGTGGTCGGTGGTGGATGTTGAGGTGGTGTTCTTTTAATTTTTTTTCTTTTTGTTTTTTTCCTTTGGTTTTCACTCTATTCAAATTTTTAATTGTTTTTCAAACAAATTATTAATATTTTGTATGAAATGGTATGTCAGCAGTCTATGCTGACATAGTCTGATTTAGCTGGAAGTTACTGACATGGCATACTGTGTAACACCACATCAGTGTTAGAAACCACAAAAGAGGTCGAAAAAATTTTTAAAATGTAATTTGTTAAATTTATTGTGTAATTATTTTAATTATAAATATAATTAAATAAGAAGAAAAAAATTATTATCTTTTTATTATATAATGAATTTAATTGATTGTATAATAAATTCAGTTGATTGTATTTTTTAAAGATTTTTTGACAATTTTTTATCTGACAATAAAACTTTTTTCAAAGTTAAATTAGTCTAATATAATTAACTTTTATAGTCAAATTTAATAAAAAAAATGTTATGCAAGAAATTTTAAAAATATAAAAAATTATAAGTAAAATTAACCTTTATAACTAATATATTCATGTACATGTTAGTATGTACTCTTCTAAAGTGTGAATGTTTTAATATAAATTTCTTAATTATGTTTATTAACCAATATATATGGCTCGCATAAACAAATAAATGATTTTATTATTTTAATAGAACAAATAATATCAAATAAGATATTTTCATTTGATTATTTTTTTAAAAACTGTTTTTAAAAATAAAAAGAAAAATCTTCGAACTTTGTAAATTTGCAATACTACCACAATTCTACCCACAGTCTTATAATCCTACCCGAGATTTTACTGGATCCCACTAAAAAATGTTATTTTATGTAACTCAGGTTGTTGAAAGATCATTAAAATCATATGATCATATAATTTTATAATTTAGATCGTGATTTTAATAATTATGATTAAAACAAAACAATAAGAGAAGTAAAGAGAACTAACCGAACAGTGCATAAAAGTTGATACAAATTTTTGAACTCCCAGTTCGAACTACTTTATTTGTTCATTTATTCATTTATTTAATTTCATTTCACTCTTAAAAATTAAAATGACGCGGGCACACCTCTTGCTTAATTACTGGATTGAATTACAATTTATTTTGTACAAAAACAAAATTGGAAAACAAGATTAATGTGCATTTATTTCCGTGTAACACTTTCACTGGACTCGCATTTATGTTCTAGCACGAATATATTTAGTTCTCTCATACCCTGATTACAATATATTGTGAATTCAACTGAATTATTGAGTCAAAGTTTGAGATTATTAGGCTAATTTAACACTAATAAAATATTTTAAATTGAAGTCAATAATAATTGATAAACTACTTAGTTAATGGCAATTGCGAACTAAGTTAATTAATGCTTGACATTTTTTTTTGGACAAAATTAAACTAGTGGTCTTTCGGATTTCCCTCTTTTTTCCCTATGTTTTTTTTTTTTTTTTTGGTGGGCAATGATAACATATGCAAAGTACCCAAAATAAAGCAGTATTCGTCTCAAAACATGCAATCTATACTATATTAATTAAAATGATACAGTTATGAATTCTAAGGTCTATCATAAATTTCAAATTAGTTTTTGAGGTTTAGACTTTAGAGCCAAACTTTTCCTTCTCTTAGATTATAACACGTTCATTAGATTGTTTCTTAAACACAAATATTGGAAAGAATACCAAATTACTAATGCATTACATCGTGACAAGTAATCAGCGTTACTTCTTGAACTAGAGATGCTGATGTGCAGTGGTAATGATTTCTTTGTCCTAAATGTTCTAGTTTTTTAATGTAGTCTTAAACGTTTTGTCAATTTAGACATAAAGGTTTGTTTCATATCAATTGAATCCAATTGATAATGGAATACGGTCCCATTGTTTAAGACCGTGTTGACCCAATGAACGTTTCATCATCGAGTATTTGTACTCAATTGATATTTAACAAAATTGGACTCAATTGGCATGAAACAAAAATGTTTAAGAGTAAATTAAAAAACCCGAATGGTTGAGGACTACATTAAAAAAAAAAGGAATATTTAAGACTAAAAGAACCGTTTTTTACCTGATGTGCATCTTCAAAACATAATTTTCTTCCTCCACTTTTGTCTGACTGACTCTTTGATTGGGAAAACATCGATATTATAATACATATTATTTATATATTATTTTTTTTACATATCATACATTTTTATATAAAAATATTTTTAACTTTTTTTTTCTCACACTATATGCTCCTAATTAAATTTGGATTGATTCACACGCCCAACAATGCAAAAAACAAAAAAAAAAAAAAAGGAAAATTTCCATAACAATAAAAATAAGAAAGTAACTAAGAAGAAGGTTAATCCGGTTGTACTACACCAAATTATTTCCAATTTTCAGAAGATATGAGTTTAAATTACAATTAATTCTAAAAAAAACAGAAATAATCTATATATATTTATATCTATATAATAATATCTTAAATTACAAAGTAGAGATAAAGTTTTTTTTTTAGTCTGGAGGTATTTTTAGCTTGCGCATGATACGATATTAAGCCAAAGACATCATATTCGTATAAGAGTAAATTAAAAACCCGAATGATTGAGGACTACATTAAAAAAAAAAAAAAGGAATATTTAAGACTAAAAAAACGGTTTTTTCCGTGATGCATCTTCAAAAACATAATTTTCTTCCTCTACTTTTGTCTGACTGACTCTTGATTTGGATAATATCGATATTATAATACATATTATTTATATATTACTTTTTTTTACTTATCATACATTTTTATATAAAAATATTTTTAACTTTTTTTTTCACACTATATGCTCCTAAACACAATGATGGGGTTGATAAGAATTTATTCTCTTGGAAGAAATTCCAAAATTCTTTAAGATTTATAGTTAATTAGTTATTCGTTTGTCTTCATTCAGTTCGTATTTCAGTTATTTAATTAAATTATATTTATCTATTACCAGTTATTTATTTTTTTAAGTTTTGTTTTTATTTATTAAACTCTATATATATAGTCTATGACACTATTTTTTTAAACTCATTTATGCAATTAAATATTAAATATTAATTCAATTATTTGTCAAGTAGATTCTCGTATTTTTCAAATGAATTCTTGAGTATTATATTTATTTCTTTATTATTCATCCTTCATGAGCATAAGAGGTGTAAAATATATTCTTTCTTTTCAAAATTTATTTCTCGCACTTTCATTTTTCTTACACTCTTCTCACTTTTTTTTTTTTTTTTTCCTCAAACAAAGTGTAAAAGTGAAACGGGGAAGGAAAGGGAAGGGACGGATTTGGCATTCAGGAGGTTACTGGAGGGTATTATTGAAGCTAAAGATGCCGACAAAAGTGCGGTGAACTCTGAACTTGGGTTTGGTTTGGTTAGGATCCAAAAATCCATCCGGTGGGTGACATGTCGTCAATTTATTGTGGAGCAAGCAACCAAAAGCGAAGTAGACATCTCATTCACTTACTCATCACACCCTCTTCTGTTCCATCTCCGATCCCTTTTTCCTCTGTGTCTGTTTCATTTAACTCTCTCTCTCTCTCTGTCTCGCTGAGTGCGAAGGGGCAGCTAAGCTAAACAAACGCAATGTCTGCATTCTTTCTTCTGCTTCCTCTGCTCTTCGTCTTTGCTTCTGGGAATGCTCATGGTAAGTCTTCTTCGTCCTATTTTTATTATCTGTTTAAGATTACTGAAACGCAACGCTTTTGTCTGAAAAATATGCCATGTTGCTGATTTGATTAATGTTGTTTATGTGTCGTGCATTGAGTTCTGGATCTGTTTGTTTGCGGTTTCAAGTGGCGAATAAAGTCTTGTAACTTCATATCACCAAAAAGCTCAAGTTAAGCCTGTAGCTGGAAAAGCTTAAGAATATTATAGGCGGTGTTAGAATATTATAAGTCTTTTAACATCAAAGAATGTAGCTAGTAATTAGTATTATAGTTTTCTTGAGCTTAAAACTTCGAATCTTTGTATAGCTAATTTCCGTGTCTTGGTACTGCTTGGATTCACTTAGCTTCTTGTTTGAGGTGGCATGTTGTGGGAAATATTATATCTTTGGGATTGACTTTCCCTGGGTTTATTATTTATTCTTCCCAGATTTAGTTCGCCATCTCACTGCTTGAGGGAGACAAAAAGATTGGTCTTTGAATGGTTGTAGTCTTGGAACTCTGGCTCCAAATGTGAGTTTTTAAGCTGATGCGATGGTCTTGGTGTAGTTGAACTGAAATGGCAATTTTCGTAACCAGATACGCAAATGAGCCTACATAAGCAAAAAATTAAAGCACCCATCCTGCTGCCAATTCAGTTCTCCGCGAAAAAGTGCGGAAGAAAGCATTGTTTTGGTCACCAGGATAAAGATGTCATTTTGTAAATTAGTGAAATCTTTTAGCCATGCTATGTAGACGGGATCTTGCCTTTTGTTCTCTGATTAGGAGATGCATGCAAGGAAGAGTAAAGTATATATAACCAACTGCCATAACAGCAGATTTTAAGCTTTTGTTTAAGTTGGAAAAGAGAAATTGTCCAAGTTAGAGATGGGATTATAAGGAAAAGCCATCACCTGTCGTTTATTTTTGTTTGCCATTGGAGATGCCCTTCATTGTTTCAAAGAGAGATTTCCCATAGTTGAAATTACTCCTATCCCTTCCGTTCCCACTTCCCAATTGCACTAAAGTGACAAATCTTCCCAGAAGGCGAGTCTTTTGTATATTCCTCCATTTACAAGATAAGGCAGATATTCAGCCACCAAGACAAGCCTACAAGTGAGTTTGTCCCCAGAAGAGTTTTTTTCAGCGCCTCATGAATGGCCTTAAAGAAAATTTCATTCTTTGGTCTTGAGAATTGATTGTGTGTGTATGTGTATTTACATACATTCTTACTCTGGATGATACAATTTATGTTATTTTCCATGCCTGGTGAAGAAAATCCAAAATCATGCAAGCTGGCACAGTTATAATTTGGCTGTGTCTAAGTTAGCGACAGCTTCGTGTGTTTGGGAATTTGAGTAGAAAAGCTAGTGGGGAAGCTGCTAATTAGGTATAAAATTCCTGATGCGCAGTAGCTAGAGAATGTAAAGCACTACGCCTTCTGTCCATGATAAGTGGCTGTGTGCGATTGAAATGCTACTGCATACTTGTATTGTGTTTTTTTTCTCCATCATAACTTATGCCGCTTCTTGTTCACCAATCTTGGGCTCTAATGGAGTTATATTTTCTTTGTATTTGACAGATGTTATGAGAGTTACAAACAATCCTGCAGATCAACTGGTGGCTGTCCTCAACAATAATAGGACTGCTAACAAGGAATCATCCCTTTTTGACAACCCAGGCCTAGCCTGCATTGCTTTGCAGTACATAAAGGCGTACCAAGGTGATTGCGGTGCCGTGGGTGGCCCTGATGCCAAGAAGCCTGCTGATTCTAAATTTGCTGATACATTTGCACCAAATTGTGGTGTGGAAGGCACAACCCTGAAACAAATCACAGGTCGCTTACTCGGCTGCCAGTCCAAATATGTTAGTCCTCCTGAGGCATTCTCTGAGATTCTTATGAAAAACGGCAAGAGCTTAGAGATACTTTATGATAAGAATCACACGGAAGTGGGTGCCGCAGTTACTGCCACGGATGGTGGGCCTCCGCACTTTTGGTGTGTGTTGTTTAGCAATGGTAAGAGTAACAGTAGCTTTGCTTTAGAGGGAGGCGTGGCTAAAATAACAAGGCCTGGGTGCTTTAGTGGTGCTAATGACGAATGCAGCAGGGCTAATGATTGGCCTCGGCCTTTCAGTCTGTGGCCCTCCATCACCACTGCTTTGATTGCAGCAGCATATGCTTTTGGTTTATAGATCATTGTCTTTTCAAAATTTCTGCTATTTCCCACTTAATTTTGGGGCCCCTTCCCCCATTTGTCTTTGTTATTTATGGTCTCTTCAATCAATTTGTCCTAATTCATTTTATGTCATATTTATTTCGATTCATCTTGAGTACCTATCCGCACTGTATATGCTATTTCTTATCTATGCTTGCAAGTCTTTCTCTTTGAAACGCCTCGAATTCATCTTCTCCCCTCAGCCCAGGGCCTTCAAGACTTCGGTTCGTATTTCCTATGTTTGATCAGTTTTCATTCAATTTTTAGAAAGGTCCCAAGAGTAAATTGAAAGTTTTGTATTGTAGAATAATTAAAACATTGCAGAAAAGGGTAGAGAGACTTATTTCTTGTAGACTTCTTTACCTGAATCGAGGATTAATCATTGGCAACTACACAATCTTCATCTCGCTTGGCCGGGATCACCAGCATAGTATATCGAACATTACCGTAGAAGAGCGTATAGCCTTTGGAATCAATAAAACTACTGTATATCTCAGACTAAGGAAGTGGCCTTTTTTATCAGTTTTTGGAGTTATAACTCCTCACAAACTGTTCCTTTCCTTCTTATTTTCTTTTAATTTATTTTGCTTATTAGGTCGGGTCAGTCTATCACGAGCAGATCGACCTGACCAATAAATCAATGTACATTTTCTGAAGAGCAACCGACGATAAGTGGAGGTCTTGCTCTTGTTTGTCTTGAACTATATAACTGCGTTCTTTTTTTTTTTTTTTTTTTGAATGCCCTATATAACTCAATTCGCCAGCCCTATGTCTTGCACCTATCATAAGCCCCAACATAATGGTAGAACAGACTATTTGACAGCCATGGTTAGTACCAATTTAAGCACTAGTTGGTGTTTGAGGGGATTTGAGAGGACACCAATGAGCCACTTAGATGAAATCAAAGTAGCTACCTCTGTAGGAAGTTAGCTAGTTCTTAAACAACTGGGGAAAAAGAAAAGGTGCGGCAATTGACATGACCACATGCAGCTAAACAGAGAAAAGAGGGGGCAGAACTTGCAAGTAAATTGCAGCCTGAAAAGCTGCAGGATATGCATCGTCATCCGACCTTCCTGTTACTTCATGAAAGACTTTAACTTTAGAACCAAAGCCAGAATCACAAGGATTATAATGATGCCACCAGAAGAGCCACTAACTCTATGAATCCAATTAGGATCAAACCTTGTAAAGCTACGGTCTAGATAGACTGACAAAGCAATGGACAAGATCAACACCAACAGAAGCAGAGGCAACCATGAAGCAAGGTCGATGGGTTCCTCCTCATCAAGTTCTGAATCATCATCAACTGACATCCGGTCGATATATAAAGGCGAAACAACTGCTAGGAGGCCCAAGGCTATGGCAAGAAGCCTCTCGTAGGAAGAAAACCGGTTCCTCCTGCACGTCCTTGCTGGCTCCATTCAGGCAACAAAGCTCCGGGACTCAAAGATTTTTCTGCTATGCTAAAGCAAGTGGAACTTAGTGGCCCAAAAAGATTTATCAAAACAAGTTAGTTGTTCTCCACAATATGGGAAGAACCATTGTTTGCGATCACAATAATTTAGTGGTTAAGGTCATCTAACTATATAAATTGCTCATACCATATGCAGGGTACTGTTTACGGCGGGAAAAGGAAAAATTGGGGCAGACATCAAAACTGTTAATCTTGATCGTGGAAAAGGAATCTGCTTTTTAAGCTGCAGCTGAGGCAGGCGTATAACTTAATGACTGGTGCAAAAATATAGGCAATTTCTCAATCCAAAGGTGAGAACGGTTTCATGGAAAGAGCAATCTCTTTAAACAATTTTCTTTTTTTTTTTTATTCCAAGGAGAATCTTTCCAGAAGTTTTGAGATAAATTCTCTGCATTCCGTGCCGTAGAACCAGCTTCTTCGTGAAGTTTATACACTGAATGGATGCGAACAGGTTAACCGAAAAGGATAGACTATTTATTCTCCATTAACAGATCTTAAATTTAATGCTACGTACATGCATAATTGGTCAAGAATCTGATGCTGTTAGCATCACATAATTTTTGGCTTTTCTGATGACTCTAATGACTAGAAAAATTCCTCTCTTTTTCCATTGTCAACATGTCCACAAAATTCTGATTCATACTGCCAAAACTATCAAGTTTCCAAAGAAGAGGAAAATAAGATATGGCTGCAAAAGGAACTCAATTGTACACACCACAGCAAATAACCATCATTTTTTTTAATGGCCAAATCTAATCAGTACCAGGGCAATTCTTTGACCTGCTGTTTCCAGAAAGCCTCCTCATCCATTTTCTCTGTGAAGCCGTCAATCCAGCGAGCAACGGACACGACGGACGCCTTCTCTGAGAAGCTGCCTGTCCCGGAAGTTCAGCAGGAAGAGCTGCAGCAGTACTACTAAAGACATTCAGAACAAGGAACGCGAGTATGGGCGAAAGATCCAACGTGCCTCCCAGCGGAGGGATGATTCCGCGGAATATGTTCAAGTATGGATCACACAAAGTGCTGCATTCGAAACACGATATCACCATCATCATTAATGACTAGTGAGTAGATTCAAAAAAATTGGCAGGTTTGATCACTATGTAACTTCCAGAGTGTGACCTGAGGGGACTAACAATGGCAGGAGGAGAGTTAGGAAACCAGGTCAAAACAAGCCTTATAACCAACAGCGTGTTATATATGCTGAGAAAATTCAGGATTCCATTAGTCACCACAATCCCCGCCACCGAATCTCCCGGCAACACGGCCGCGAAATTGTGTTTGGATATCGTGTTCCTGTGATTGCCGCCGCAGTGAACCTGCCGCAAAAAAGTTCTAATTACAAGGCCTCTGTCTTGTTTTGTTTCAGAGAGAGTGAGCGAGAGAGAGAGAAGGAGAAGTACCTGTGAGAGACGGCGCGTGAATTCGGAAGAGGAACATAGAATCTTCTTTAGAACAGGATGATTTGCAGAATCAGAAGCGAAGGAGTGGAGGAAACACAGACATTTATCAGCCGTTGAAGTGATTGATTTGTGAAGCTCTCGCAGCAGCTGCCGCCGTAGGTTCATAGTAGGAATACTTGGTGGCGGCGGCGCCGGCGGCGGTGGAGATCCGAAAATATTGTTCGGCTTCATCATGGACCTGAAAACTAATATCGGATTTTGAACAATCAACGAAGAGACCAAAACTAAATTTGGTGCTACGTTCGGCGGTGAAGGCGTGGACTTGGAATTATCCTTGGGAGGCTCTTCATTCGTAACCATAGCCATTGCTGCTAATTTAGTCCAAGCGTAGTGTTGAGTGTAGAGTGTAGACGAGAGCTCCTTCACTCGAGAGGATAACGCGCAGGGCGCTTGCTTCCTCTTTTTTTTTTTTTTTTTTATATGAGATCATTCAGTCTCTAGTTTAATAGACTGATTAATTTAGACTGATTTAAATAATACGTTAAATGGTGACAAAAGTCTCTTAATAAATATTTAACGCGATTGTATTTTTATAAATTTAAATTTGAGACTTCTAATTAAATGATAACAAACTTCTATTATTCGTATCAATATTTGCTGGTGGCTTGTTTGCTTTTTAATTTTACACGGGGCTAAGAGTCTGGGACTGGCTTATTTTATCTTCCACGCTGTACGCTTTTCGTTCGCTATCCTTTGGCTACGGCCACTCCGTCCGTTTCACTTTTTTTTTTTTTAATTAAAAAAACGGACGGATTGTTTAAAATTATTTTGCTTTTTTCCGGGAAAACGACGCCGTTCGGGCTTTTCTCCTCCCCGCCACGGAGTCGGTTGTTTTCCTAAATTAAAAACGCAACAGTGCTGCTTGTGTGGGACGTGGTTTAATGGGTTAAAAGGAGTTGGGACGTCCGTAAAGTATCACGAGTTTAAAGATTTTTTTTGAGCAAATCATGAGTTCAAAGAATAATGTGCTAAACCTCCCGAAAAAGTTTTCCCAATTTGTCCCCACACGTACGCTCAAGGCGGAAAACTGTATTCTAATGGACCCCTATACTGAATTAGCAAAGCTCTGTTTAGCAGCTGGAGGTTGGTATCTACCATAATTTTTTAATTATAAGTTATTAAATTTGTTGTACAACTATGTAAATTATAAGCATAATAAAAAAAAATTACTACTTTTTCATTACATTTATAATTCGAATAGTTGCACAGCATATTCAATAAGTTGTAATTTAGAAATTTTTCCCAACACCAATTTGCAAGCCACCAACTTTTTTCCAAATTTAAAAACCATAGAAAAAAGATACTGCTAACCTAATATTTTATTAGTTTTAAAAAATTTTGAAAAGTTTTTTTTAGGAGTTTAAGGATTTAAGATATAAAATTTAGATTCTAAATTTTAAAATTTAAGATAACACTAATTCAAATTTATATTTTAATTTTTATAAAAAACACACACACAAAAACTTAATAAAAAATTGCCTCTGTCTGCGTCAAAACCAAGCCCAAAAGCAAAATATTCATATCCTTCAGGATGGGTTGGGAGAATTTTTTCAATACATTTAGCAGTATCTGAGTTTAAATTTTGTTAAGGTTAAATAGTCAGATAAAATCTAGGATTTCAGGTCTATTATTTGGCCTATTATAAGAAATGTCATATTTATATAATCATTTTGTGTCTTTTTAATGCACAAACAATGCTTGAATCTACTATCGTTCGGAACTGCTATTGTGCATACGTTTGTTAATGTGGGCCGAGAGCTACTTCTGATTCCTCTATTGGCCTTTTGTAAGTTTGGCAGTTTGTGCCCATTCATGGGCTTTTTTTTTTGTTTGTTTTTGGTGTTTAATGGTTTGTGGTGGGGTTTGTTTGTGCTTTGGGGGAGTGGGTTGGTTGTGCTGCGGTTGTTTGTGTTCTAATTTTGGTTGGTTGCGTCCTCTCATCATCGGGGGGTACAGTAATGTTCTTCTGGTGTTGATTTGTCCCTTTGTGTTTGCTCGTTGTTGGTGGTTCTCGGTCTAAGTGGCTCAGATCCTTCGCTATCCTCTCTTACCTCTATGGTTGGCAGGGTGGTGGGAGAGGGTTCCTTTTGTTGGCAGTGGGCTGGGCCTTATACAGCTGGTAGAGGATCGGCGGCCCTAGCTTCCCTTCAATGCTTAGCAGTTTGGAATCAGGCGCGAATCACAACGGGGTCTGATGTTGGTTGTCTGTCTCCAATGGGCTTTTGGGTCTTTTATAGCAGATGCATGCAGCTTTTTTATGTTTGGTGTAGCCTTATGGCGATTTGTTGCGGTTTGTGGGGTGTTTGCTGGTGTTGGCATCTCTCCAATAGAAAGGGGTGGCTATAGAGCAGTGAGGTTATGTGTACCTTTGGGCCTTTACACCGGGTCGTAGTCGAGTTTGGTCCCGAGCGTATTTGGGCTTAGCTGTGACTTGTTACTATTTTCTTTTTGTCTGGGCTGGTAACGTTGTTTTGGGCGTGTTGGTCTTTATGTATGCAGTGTCTGTTGTGTTTTTGAACCCAATTTTTGTACCCCTTATACTCATGTTTTAATGATAGTTCCTCTTGCTATTCCAAAAAACAATGCTCGGATCTATGAGCACCAGCCATACCTTCTACCCGTTGGATCGATTAATCAATCGTACAATCAGTCAACCCCAATGGCTGCAATGCTCGTGGAGGCTCCGCTATTTTGACCACAAGTTCACGAGTTGAACGTTGGCACTGTAAAGACAGCAAGTAGCGAATTGAGCAATGAGAAACACATGCCTGCCAGTGCCAGCCCCACCGCGATGGAAAGAAAGGGATAGCGCAATCCGACGTGTCAGTTTCCAACGCCAATCACGTTTTAACGACGCTTTTTCCAATTAAATAATTTCAAATCAACGAAACATCATTTTTTTATCGCCTTGACTAACCAACGTTTTATTACCGGTCCTTTCTTTCTCCCTCCCTCTCGCTCTCTGTCCCGCCCTCAGCCTTCTTCAATGGCTGTCTGCAACTGCGAGTAATAAGCTCTTCTTCGCTTCTTGAGAAAGTTTCTGAAAATCTATCTTTCTTGGCTCTCAATGTCGGCCGATTTAGTATTATCGCTCTCCATCTTGCCTCCTAGCCGGAGGCCTTGTTTCGGTTCCGCCGCGAATTGTCTACGTTTTGACCGCTTTGACTACCTCAATGCTCGCCGCCTGAAACGGCGCCGTCCCAGTGCTCCCCGTTTACGCCGCATCACTGTATTCGGTTCGCTCGAGATCCAACCTGAGGTTCAGAACTCACCTTTCCCGCCCCCCGCTCAGGCGAAGGACTCTCCGATTCTCCTCGACGTGACCGGGATGATGTGCGGCGCCTGCGTTTCCCGTGTCAAGTCCGTGCTCTCCGCCGACGAGCGAGTCGACTCGGTCGTGGTCAACATGTTGACCGAGACCGCCGCGATACGGTTGAAACCGGAGGCGGTAGAGAGGGAAATCTCGGGGAATATTGCGGACAGTCTGGCTCGGAGGCTGAGCGACTGCGGGTTCGAGTCCAAGAGGAGGGTTTCCGGGATGGGAGTGGCGGAGAATGTCGAGAAGTGGCGAGAAATGGTTAGAAAGAAAGACGAGTTGCTAGTGAAGAGCAGAAATCGAGTGGCCTTTGCTTGGACTTTGGTGGCCTTGTGCTGTGGATCGCACGCTTCGCATATTTTGCATTCACTTGGCATTCACGTTGCCCATGGTGATACTGATCGCTTTTAATATTTCATTTTTTTTGCCCCCCAATGCTGATCCTGAAAGCAAAACAATTTAATCCGCTTTACTGTTGTGTCGGTGCAGGCTCATTCATGGAGCTGCTTCATAATTCATACGTGAAGGGCGGTTTGGCTTTGGGAGCTCTGCTGGGACCAGGAAGAGGTTAGTTGGCGCTTGGTACTAGCTTTTTCTGCATTTTGGCTGTTCATTACATCTTCTTGTTTGTCAACAATCAAATCAAACCTCAGGCGTCAAAAAGAGACCTTATTCATCACAATGAAACTATTTACTTTTGCAGACTTGCTTGTTGATGGTCTAAGGGCCTTCACGAAAGGATCTCCGAATATGAATTCTCTCGTGGGATTCGGATCAATTGCTGCATTTATCATCAGTGCGGTGAGATCCTTACACATTTCCGTTGGTTACTTTTCGTTTACACTGCAAAGTGGTTTCATTTTGCCGAATTTTCCTGCTTCTTAGAATGCTTTTCTATTTTAGGTCTCACTGCTCGACCCTGGGCTGGAATGGGATGCATCATTCTTTGATGAACCGGTGAGCATGCTTTTACTCTTTCCATTTACTTCCCAAAGTTTCTTTGGCCTCTTTAGCATGGTTATCGCAGAAGCTTGTTGACCTTTTAAGCTCAGATTAGTTGATACAGCCAACTTTGGCTAAATCTTATTCTTCAGTTCTCTAAAACCTAAAGGCTTTGCAAATTGTCACCCAACTGGTGTGACGTATCCTTTCTTGCATGTATCGACAACTGCCTCTGTGTATCTGAAAGGCAGCTGGTTTATCTTTAACTTTTAAGTCGATAAATAAGCTTTTCATGGATATGGAGCTTGTTTTTTAGTATGCAGGTCATGCTTCTTGGTTTTGTGCTTCTAGGTCGTTCTCTTGAAGAAAGGGCAAGGATCAGGGCATCTAGTGATATGAATGAACTTCTTGTAAGTTGTCTTAAATTTCTTATTTTTTCTATTTATACCAATGACTTCTGTCCTTTTGTGACAAACCAACATCTTTCATTCCTGGTATATGGTTTAGATGCTGATTTTGTTCTCAAAAAATACAGACCGTGTTTCATTCCATATGCTGAGCTTTATTCATGGCTGTGTTTTATTATTATTTCCCTTGTTCTATTGCTTGGCTGCTTAAAATTTTGGACCATTTTTGCCCTTGTATATTCTCACAATATTTTCAGAATCAGATTGGAAAATAAATGACATCATACAATGTGGTGTTGCAGTCACTCATATCCACCCAGTCGCGGCTTGTAATTACTTCATCAGACGGGAATCCACCTGCTGATACTGTTCTCTGCGCTGATGCAATATGCGCTGAGGTCCCCACTGATGAAGTTCGAGTTGGAGACACAGTGCTGGTTCTTCCTGGAGAAATTATTCCTGTAGATGTAAGCATTTTAAATCTTCCACCAAATTTGTTATGGTCTTAAATAATATTACTTTTTTTTTTCTCCATTAATATGTTTAGAATTAAATTCACCGGTAACAACACATTTTTAGTCATGTACAGTTGTTTCTATGATGTTTGAGTGCTTCACCATTCTACATAGGCATTATAACACGTTTTATATCATACTCTGCGCAGCTAGGTGTTTGATACTCAACTCAGCTGATCCTTCATACAAAGTAGTTGGAGTTGATTGCATAAATTGCTTTTTCTATTGTGATGGATTTGGATTGGTTTTAGTAACTATAAGTCCCTAGAGCAGTTCAACGAAATTCACACATCAGTTATAACTGGTGGAACAGATGCTTCATAGGCTGTACAGTGGCATGGGTGAATTTTTGTGCGTGCATCATGCCTGTAAGGCTGCCAATCCATGAAAAACCATAGACAGAAACTTGCTAGGTATAATATACTTGATGGGATTAGTTGTTGAAATAGGTTTTCCAATCTTCATGGATATTAACAAATTGGGAATTGAATCAAAAGCCGTTGAAATCGGTATAATGGTGTAACTGTTGTTAATTATGTATTTTAAGTTGAACCGTGTGGGTACTGCTTTTAGTTTGAGAATCTGATGCTTAATCTTCTAGATCCAGTTTACTTTTGAATATCTGTACTGTAAGTTGAATTTAGATTTTCCTTCACAGGGGAGAGTTCTCGCTGGAAGAAGTGTTGTAGATGAATCCATGCTGACAGGGGAATCACTACCTGTATTTAAGGAACAAGGCCTCAATGTCTCAGCCGGAACAATTAACTGGGTACACTTTATTTTGTCATGGCAATAGATTTTAACTTGCAATTACTTTCATACTTAAGCTTATCTATGAAATTATGTGGCTTATTTCCTACAAATGATACTTGTAGTGTTAGGATAAATTAGTAGCAGATTATGAAAAGGTTTAGCATGCCATTAAAGTGGGCTCCTGTTAACTGATATAAGTAGTTTTGGGCTGAACTAATACTATTTCCCTTTTGAGGTTGATTTTGTGCGGATAGTTTCTTCTTCTTTTTTTTTTTTATAAATTATTTCTTTACTTGGCTAGCCTGTTGTTAATTTGTATGTCAGGATGGTCCTTTAAGAATTGAGGCCTCATCTACTGGCTCCAACTCAACAATATCGAGAATTGTGCGCATGGTGAGTATACAGATCCCTTTCTGAACTCCAGAAACTGGCTTTGTTCCTGATCAGTATTTGGCAAGTTTCAAATAATACAAATATAAATTTGAGAGGTTCTTTATTATATTGTAAGGATTTGTTAAGTGTTTTTTTTTCCCTGGTTCAGAAAGATAATTTTGTTTGTCTTTTAAAGGTTGAGGATGCTCAAGGCCATGAAGCTCCTGTACAAAGGCTAGCAGATTCTATAGCCGGGCCATTTGTATACAGTGTAATGACTATATCAGCAGCCACTTTTGCCTTTTGGTATGGTTTTTTTGTCCTTCTTTTTACTTCCTTGACTGAACCTGAATATTCATGAATGGAGATATAGTGAACAACTGAAACAGGGACTTAATGATTGCAAGTATGTGGGCATCTGAAAGTGGTAACCACTATTTTCAATCCCAAGTGTCTGGAATTTGGGATGTAATATATTGATAGTGTTGATGGTGTCTATTTGTTCAACTTTATAATCTCACTTTAGTCATTGTGTCCTTTTAACACAACATTGTACCCTATTCACCTTATTTGGCTTGTCTGCAATATGAATTTTGTACATGTTCCATTAATCGGTTCATTCTCTGGTTTCAAATATTTAGGTTATCTTCTTTTGCTCATGAATTTGCATATCTTGCTTGTCTTTCTGTCATCAGAGATAACCATGAATCTGAAGCACTTATTCATGATTACTACCGGCTAGAAGTTAATTATTTGGCTATGAATTTTTAACGGTTTCTTTAAGATATTTTGATTGAAAGTATCAGTTTGTTTTTTGTTTTTTTTTTAAAAAAAAATATCACTAATTTATAATGAAGAACTGTTCTTTATTCTGTTTATTATTTCGTAGATTTATTTTTCTTGCGTTTCACATGTCATGGATTTGTGTCCAGGTATTACATCGGGTCACATGTTTTTCCATATGCTTTGCTCAATGATATTGCTGGCCCAGATGGGGATCCATTGCTATTGAGCTTGAAACTTTCTGTGGATGTATTGGTTAGTGATGATAGACTTTCCCCATATTGCCTTGTTCTTCACCTTAATCATAATGGATTAATCAACACAATTGCACATATTTTAGTTCTATTTTGGCTTTAGCATATAAACTGACATGCTTTAAACAGTTTTGTGAGTGTGGTAAGGGATAAAAATGATTAGGCAAAAAATCTTCATCTCCACATTTTAGGATTGGATATGGTAACTGGCATCCTTGTGAGACCAATAACAGATAATATTACTTTCCTTAGGTCTAAAAGCTTACCTCTGTTGATCGCATATATTAGAGACTGTTTTCAATCATAGTGATTAATTTTTAGTCCGATAGCTTCATAACAAGTCTATAAGGTTTTGGCATGGGACTCGATTGTTAAAAGAAAGGCGTCACAATGCACGAAGCTCATGTATTGTGGGGTTTGGGAAAGGATGAAATGTACCTAGCTTTACCCTTGTTTTCACAAGGATGCTGTTTCTGTAACTCAAACGCGACCTCTTGGTCACAACAGAGCAACATTATTGTTACACCAAGACTCACCCCTTCACATGGGACTCCACTGTTGCATAATTTAAAAAAGTAATAATAATAATAATAAAATCAAGGTTATATAGGATATTCCAAACAATGGAAACTCTCTTGTATGTACTATACAAAATACTAGCTGATGAAGAGTAGCTTACAATCTTGATGGAGCTGCTGTTGTGCTGTTATGGCAGGGTAGACACATTTTCAGCTATAAGTGGCATGCCATTTCTTTTAAACTGTGTGCTGAGGCATAGAAATTTTTCATATCATGCTTTCTGTAATTGCTGATGGGAGGATGAGAAAGTAACATTATACTTTATTTATGCTTCTAGCTTTTCAACTGCAAATTTCTTGTTCCAGGTCGTTTCGTGTCCATGTGCACTGGGCCTTGCTACACCTACAGCAATCCTAGTTGGAACTTCTCTTGGTATGGTCTCTCACTTCTTGGTGATGCTTAATATTTCCATGACTGAAGATGAGCTCAACTGACATGAAAAAATCAACATCCAGTGATATCTTTCAAATTCCTATAATGAATTCCCTTGGGCAGTAGAGAGGGTCCTGTTCTTACATATTTACTCTATCATTTTTCCATGGTAATCTGTCTATCTGGCATTGTTATCTTCTTTGGAGCATGTCAGAGTAATAGTTTGATAATGGCCTGAATGATGGCAAAGGTTGCCTGTGCTAAAAAATATATTTGAACTTTAAGTTCTATTAGTCCAAAATTGTTGCAAAAGCTCAGATTGTTACACTCCACTTTGTGACTATTGATATGAATACAAGCCCTAAATACCCTTCTGTTTGAAAACATCAGGAGCAAAGCAAGGGCTTCTAATAAGAGGAGGGGATGCATTGGAACGCTTGGCTAGCATTGATCACATGGCTTTAGATAAGGTAACTAAGCTTATGAACTTTGGGTGCATAACGTGTAAGATCACCTCTTAAGGAGCAGTTGAGAACTTCCCTCTTCATCCTTGCACATTCTTCAAACCTTCAGACAGGAACCCTCACTGAAGGAAAACCTACAGTTTCTGCCGTGGCTTCAATTTCTTATGAAGAATCAGAAATTCTCCAAATTGCCGCTGCAGTAGAGAAAACAGCATTGCATCCAATTGCAAAAGCTATTGTAAACAAAGCCGAATCACTGAATTTGACTGTCCCAATAACTAGAGGGCAATTGACAGAACCAGGTTTTGGCACCGTAGCGGAAGTAGATGGACGTTTGGTTGCAGTTGGTAGTTCAGATTGGGTTCATGAACGATTCCAGAGAAGGACAAATTTAGCTGACCTAGAAAATCTGGAGACTGCTGTGATGAATCAAGTATCCAAAGAGATGTCTTCAAATCATTCAAAAACAGTGGTCTATGTTGGACGTGAAGAAGAGGGAATTATTGGAGCAATTGCAATAACTGATCGTCTGCGTTGCGACGCTGAATCAACTGTGACTAGGTAATGTCTCTTCCATCAATGACTTTCTTCTGGCAGCGGTTGATCCAACTGAATTTCGTTTTACTTAATTTGATGGCTAAACCAGGATTTAGACTTTAAAGTGCAAGCATGTAATGCAGAAACCTCATATGTATGCACTTCTGAGAACAAGTAATCCTTGATATCTCTAGCTAGCTGGTCCTAACACTTATAATAAATTCCAGAATACTTTCTGGTCTGCATTACAAACTGAGTCTAGAGATGGATTTCTAGTTTGGTCTGCAACTTAATATTAGTTGCTGCTCGCTCTTCAAAGTTTTGTGTCTGCTTGTTTATGCAACCATTATCATACTTCAAACTCTGTGCCAGTACATATTATTATTTTTGTTTTTGAGGATGTAATATGCTGCTTTATATGATACTTTCTTGACATTGATTCATAGGCTTCAACAAAGGGGTATCAATACAATCATAGTATCGGGGGACAGGGAAGAGGCAGTGGCAACCATAGCAAACAGAGTTGGAATAAGGGATGAATTTATCAACGCATCCTTGACTCCACAGAAAAAATCTGGGATTATAGCAGCTCTTCAAGCTGCAGGGCATCATGTGGCAATGGTAAGTGATTTGTACAATAATGATCATCTTATCGTAGCCAGGAATATTACCTCTTCTTCGTGTATTACTCAGTGGCCATTTTCCTAAAGAAGAGCAACTGGAACTATTTGGCTTCCTCATGAAGATCTCTTCCTACTTAGCTCAAAATGGCTACAATGCCAAAAAAATAAGCCAGCAGTATATCTTTATTTTGTTTCAAGTTTTAGATTGTTTTCTGAAGACGTAAACCTTAGGATTTCCAGCCTGCTAATTGATCAACACTGTGCATCCTGAAATATGGTCTGATTGAAACATGAATGGCTTTTTTGGCTTCTTGAAGGTTGGTGATGGTATAAATGATGCACCCTCATTGGCCCTTGCGGATGTCGGGATTGCTTTGCAAAATGAAGCACAAGAGAATGCTGCATCTGACGTAGCATCCATTATACTCCTTGGCGACAGACTTTCACAAGTAAGACTTCTTTTCTTGTTGGGATTCTGTCTTTCTTCTTTGGAGAATCTCAAAAGTTCATACTTATTGTTTTGTCCGTGGAGATTACTTCTTCCGTCAAACATCAAACAAGATGTAGTTGCATACAACAATAAGTAGATTCTTCAGCTTTCCAAGATGGAATATTCATACACTCGTGGCAATGTATTCATTATCTCTGCAATGTAAAATTAAAGCTCATAACCATGCTGACTCTCTATTTCTTTCTGCTGATATGTTCGTTAAAAATGGCCAAAAAAAATGTTAGTTGTACTAGACAATTGTGATCACCTGTTGATGTCTTCCAGCCAATTTCTTCAAGATTTACCTTTATGAACTGTTATTAGGAAGAAAGTACAGAGAGAATGAGAGAGAAAACCATGCCTTACATTCATGCTTGAAAGCATTTTCTTAGAGAGCTTGTTTGAGAAGAAAAGTTTTCTGGGTTATAAATTAGGTTGAAACTCGAGAAGATTTATGTTACAGTTAGTGCCTTAGTGATGGAATTTTCTTTTTCTTTTATTTTTCAAGCTGTTGAATTTCACCTAGCGACTGCACTATATTTTTCTTTTCTCTATCTTATTTGTCCTTCAAGCCATGGAATTTTTACTTTTCTTATTTTTTTTTTCTAGTTATATTTAGAATTTTTAGCTGTGATTTATTAAGGAACTTGAAGTAAAACCTCAATATAGATAATATTTCTGTTCCAAATGCTGAGAACTGTTCATGGCAGGTTGTAGATGCCCTGGATCTTGCTCGAGCAACAATGACTAAAGTATATCAAAATTTGTCATGGGCGGTTGCGTATAATATTGTGGCCATTCCTATTGCAGCTGGGGTGCTTCTTCCCCAGTATGATTTTGCCATGACTCCTTCACTTTCCGGTAAGGAATGCACATGTCTATCATCTAATTAACTTCCTAATAATGCTACCCTTTCCTGAATTGGATGGACAGGAAGGCCAACCGTAGTACATATGTATTATTTGTGCCATGTTAATGGGAGAATGGGAGCATTCACTGCTTGGATATTTTGTTTGACAGGTGGGCTGATGGCCTTGAGCTCAATATTTGTCGTCACCAACTCATTGCTTTTACGGCTTCATGGGTCTGAGAGGAGCAATAGAAGCACTTAGCTCCGCATGCCAAATTCACCGGCGACTCTGGACAAATTTGCCCCTATGGAAGTGAGGTTATTTCAACAAAATGGAGGAGGATGGAATAAAGGGACAAAATATCTTCTAATGTACCAAAGAAAAATGAGAGAACAAAATGTGGTATATTATATATGGAGCCTTTCTGTAGTTAATATTGGTTCTATGGTTTTCATGTGTGAAATACTGAATAACACAAGTAATATGATGTCTTGCAATGAATTCTTGTGTCATATTCTTGAAATTGATAACAAAAGTGGGCAAATCGCACATATTTGAGTGCAATTTGCAGGGCATGGTATTTAGATTTGAACTTTAAGGTGTAAAATATAATATAAGCCGTTGGATGGGTTACATGTTTGTCTTCTGCACGCTTCTCACTATATTGTTATATAGTCGAACTCTTTTTAAACTGTATAATTACGGAATTAACGACTTAATTACGTAAAAAACAAACAAAAAAAAAAGAAAAATTCCTGCGTTGCTTGCTCCTAGGGTAGTTGTCATTTTCAATCTTCTTGCCCACGGACCATGGCAATGTGGCCTGCAAATTGTGTGTCTATCTAACACTGTGCGTACGTAGAAGCACGCAAAATAGTGACAGGACTCGCAACACAAATTTCAAGAAGGGTGTCGTTTAGTTGGAGAATCATTATATGTCATTTAAATTTCGGAGTAAAAATATTTATTGAACCAAAAGTTTGTCTGTAGAATGTCATAGAACAGAATGCCATCAATGCCAGTGGTTTGGACAGCCAGGCCCCCTCATTTAGGAATTGGACCCATTTGGATTAGGTTTCTACTTCAATGTAAGGCAGTTGTATAACAGATGGACAAAACAGTGCCTTTTCACGGGAAAATTCACTGTCCGCTTATTGAATAAGGTCAATTATACCACAGTAACCTACAAAGCTAAGTACTGAACAAGATGTTTTTTTTTTTTAAAATATTAAATAACCACATTTCAATAATAACAAAATAATAATAAAATAATATAAATTATTAAATAATTAAAATTTTAAAAAATATATTAATTATTAAATATTATTAAATAAACGGTGTAATTATTCTATTATTAGTTAAAATAAAGTTATATAATAAAACTTATTTTTTAATGAAATTGTTAGATGGGAATTAAATCAAATTTAAGTGAAAAGACCGTCAGATAAAAAAAAAGAATCGTGAAAAGGATTAGATGAATGGGTTAGATGCAAGTCTCAACTTTATTAAGTTTTAATATGATTTAGACCTGTTTGGGTTAGCTGTTGAATGTTATTGTTATTGATTACTGTTGCTGATTGCTGCTGTTAATTGCTGATTGTTGATTCTTATTTGCTGTTACTGATTGCTGATAAAATTAATGAAGTGTTTAATTAATTTTATATCTGTTGTTACTGTTGAATAATAAAATGTCTAATTTATACATATAATTTGTGTAGATATATCATATTAAAAATTTTATTTTTATATTTTATAATTTTATATTTTAGAATAATATTTTATAAATAATATTGAGAATTATTTTACTTAATTTTTAACTTTTTTAAAAAATATTAATTTTTATTTAATGATAAAAATTATTATGTTTGAAATTTTTTTTTCTATAAATGTCAATATTAAAGAAAATTGAAGAGAAAAAAAATATTATTTAAGGATACTTAAAAAAAATTATTGAAGTTATATAAATACTAATAAAATAAATTAACATTTATAATTCATGTATCAAATAAAAAAATAAAAAAAATAAAATTATATTAATATTCTTTAAGAGTAATTTGGTCCACATTCTTTAAGGGTAATTTAGTTCATATAAATTATTATTAATATTAAAAAGTGAAAAATAATCTAAAAAGTAGTAAAAATTAATTTGGAACTGCTTTTCAATCAGCTGTTGTTAGCAAGTCAAATAAGAAAATAAATAGAATCAAATAGTAATACTAAAAAGTTTACCAAACACTTATCGTACTACTTTTTTAAAATAAAACTTAAATACACCCCTTCAAAACTTAACTTAAACACCCCCTTTAGTATTTATAATTTTATACTAAAAAATAATATTATCACGTATGACATTAAAAGGGATATAAAATTTTTGAAAAAGTCAATAGTATTCTTGTTGCAGAGTTTGTAGTTAATTAGTCTCTTAATGAGAGAAAAAAAAAAAATTGTGCGTACCACATTTTACGGGGAAGAATTCTCTCATAAGTACAATTAGCATGTTCATGTATGACAAATGAACGATAGAATCAACTCTCATCTTTGATGTCACCTTATGACCCACGTAACACTAAAATGATCGACAACAACAGTAAGTTTAGAACATTACCGGTGTTGTCCATCCCAAAAATATACTCTATGTTCATGATTGCTACTTTGAGCTTTGGTTGGGCAGCTTGTAGGCCTATCTTTTACACTTGGAAATAATTATTACCACAAAAATAAGCAATGCACATGTTTTTTTTTCCCCTGGGGGGGGGGGTGTGATCAAAACGTAACACATTGAAGCTTTAGTGCAACAACATCTATATTGTTTGGTCATGTCATAAATGCCGTGGAACCTTTTTTTTTATTTGATAAGTAGATAGACGATTTAGTCAAAAATTAGTAAAAGATATCTTTTTTTTTGTAAAAAATAAATTTTAAATATAATTAGTGTTACTTTATGTATATATTTTTTAATGTTATCTTAAAACTTGATTTTTAACAAAAAAAATTTGTTTCTTAATAGCTCTCGAGGTGAATTCTAGCTCAATCTTATGTCCACCAACTTTTATTTTTTATTTTTTTTTTGATGGGTGTACGTGAATGTAGAAGTGATAAGCAATACTTGCACCCCAAAAAAAAAAAAAAGAAGTGATAAGCAATATGTCATGCTGAAATTGTGACAAAAATTTTGTTTTTTTTTTGTGTAAAGGAATTACTTTCAAACGAACTAAAACATGAAACCGTGAATTTAATACAGACAATCTAAACTTATCTTTATCAAATTATGGGCGTTCAGAGACTAATTAAGCTTCATACTTTTCTCTATCAAATTTTAAATGTGATGGGGTATCGGTTCATGAAACAGGTGGGATAAACACATTTATTGGGCATGTGATTGGAAACCATTGTCGTCCTGACGATCTCCCATAGGCTACATGGAGAAACGCTTTACATGTGAAAATGTGATTCGTGGTCCCTTGCTACCTGGTTTAAATAGGGATAAGTTTTTTATCGATTCAGTAGTTATTAAAAATTTTAAATCTAAGTTAGTAATAAAAAAATAGTTCAAATAAGATGACTAACTTTTAGAAAAGTATATGATTAGATTAGTAACATTAAATCTTCTGTTAATTGATGTAATGAAATTTATTTATTCTAGTCAGTATTTTTTATTTATATGACAAAAATACTTATATGTAGGCAACATTTATTGTCTTTGTTTAACTGTATACTTACTTCAACTTAATAACCTTATTTAGACTATTTTTTTTGGTTACTCGTCCAAACTTAGACTTTTAAATAACTACTTACTCAATTATAAACTTGTCCCTTTAAAAAAACAACTGTATATATTTTGTCAAAGTAAATCTTTGAAGTTCAATAATTTTATTTGATATAATATCAAAATTTGACTTTCAGTGTCATTCATATTTAACTGTAAATTAATTGTGAACTTAACAATCCTCGTAAAGCTTTGTTTGTTCATACTTCGAGTCCAAGTGAGTTAGACTTTTGCATACAGGATCTATTAGAGTGTATGATATAAATTTCATATTCGAAAGAAAAAAATAAATAAAGTAAAATATAATTGTGATTAAAAAACTCATAACTTAAATTTTAAAATTTTAAAGAAGAGTTAGAGTGCTTACTTTTGGCCATCCAGCTAAGTTACTAGACCTTGCGCCTTGGTAAATCTTTACATATCCACACAGCCCCTGCTCTTTACCTGGCAAATGAGTGAATGACGAGAAGAGAGGCGTTCACCTTGGCAAGTGTGGTGGCTATTCACCACCTCGCTAGACCGAATTACCGGAATCCGCCGCCCAGTTTCGATCGAAATTCAACCAAATCGACTTCAAAGTTAAAGTGTTGATCCAGTCAATGAGCCAGTCCAAGTTATAAGATCGAATCGCTAAACTACAGGTTAATCAAGGTTTTCAACATCAAAATTACCAATTTAATCATTGATTCTGAAACAAAAAAAAAAAAATTTGAAAAATTGCGCTAGGAATGGTCAGTTGACCACGGACTATGCCCTACCACTGGCAAAAGTCCGTCGTCGATGGTCAAATGACTGTTTTACTTAATTTTTAAAAATTTAATTAACTTATAAAAAAAATGTGATGGATGGACCAAAAAAACGCTTTTTTTTTTTTTTTTAACTTCAATCTTTGCCGCAGAGCTGCAAATCTTTGAGCGACAGAAAATTGGATCACATTTTTTTTCTGCAGTATCTCGACATGATAAGTGCGTATTCTCAATAATATAATTTCTTATAAAAATTAATAAAATCATTTATTTTGGCTTTTTTAACTTATTAATAGAAGTAGCACCTCAACATCTTGATAAATAATTGAGCACAATCTTTTTTTGGCAAATAAGGCCAGAAAGAGCAAAAAAACTAAAAATAAAAACTTAAAAAAGAGAAAAAATAACTAGCCACAATTTGCAACGGCGACGCGAATCGTAGTAGAAGATTTCTCATGTATGGTGGAAGTGTATCCAGTAACTGAGCATAATCTAGTGACAGATAAAAATAAACTTTGAAAAAAAATTTAAGTTCTAACCTTATATTCACTTAACTAGAAAAAAAAAAATTACCCTATCATTGTGATATAGTGATTAGAAAATTTCATTCGTATTATAATATTATAAGTCTAAAGTTTTATCAAAACGTTTGATAAAATTAAACATATGTTTAATTTCATATAATATTAGAATAGTTGGTGATCCTTACTGTTGCTGGTTCAATTATGAATCTTTGATTAGTTATATTAAATTTTTTTTTGATTAATTATGTTATGCTTCTAACTCTTTATACCAACATAAAGTTAAGCCAAATAATTATTTCTGTTAAAAAATATCATACAATCATCGGAAGAGGCAGACCACGAGTAGCAACTGGCAAACAGTGTATGTGTACGGTGGGCCGACCGGACGAAAATGTTGCCACAAGAGGGAGCAGACCATAATCTAAGGAAGCACGGCAACACACTATATATTATTACATTTAATGCCTTGATTATTATTATTATTTTTTCAAACAGAAATAAATTATTTTACAAATATAATAATTATCAGATCTTTATATTAAAATTAATTTTTTAATTGTTAATAGTTTTCATTTAACTTCTTTTATAAGAAGGATCTACTATTGAAATATTATTAAGTTTGAAATGAATTTCTCTCAAATATAATTACAGTGTTAATAAATCTAAAATTTATATACTTGTGTTTATACTGAGTATCCTTATTATAAGAAGAGTACAGAAATAAAGACTCAAATCTAATTAATATTTGAAAAGACATATTAAAAAATTATTAAGTTGCTCTTTCTCAAATAGTATGTAACTCCTTGATTAGAGAGACAGAGAATACTAGAACAGAATAAACTTAAAAAAAGGGGTTCGTTATTAAACAAAGGCCAATATAGGCCATCCAACTTATGTACGGACTCTAAAACGGTCGGGTTGGTAGACATAATAATATTTAATTAATTATCCCCCAATTAATAGTACAAGTCAAATAACGACCATTAATGAAATCAAACGAGCTATAAGAGATGGTAATATAATTAATAATTTAATTTTTTTTATTTAATTTAAGTTTGAGTCTCTTTTTTGTCCTTAACTCTTATTTAAAAAAATCATACATAAAATAAATATTATTAAATTTTAAATTTATTAATACTGTGATCGAGAATAAAAAAATTAACTCAAACTTAACAGTAATTAAGTGTCGAATCTTTTGTATAAAAAAATTAAATAAAAAACAATAATGAATGACTCCACGTGTTTATAGATATATTGGTTGTACACTTTTTTGTTTTTTTTTTTCTCTAATAGTACTTAAATTGGGGAGGAAAATGAAGAGGCCAGATTGGAATCTTTATTTCGCTCTCGGGTGGCCAGCTGCGCCATGTAAAATGGCGTGGACGTTTGAAGGTGGGGGCCCTTACATGCGTATTTTCCGTTTCATGTATGGGGCGACGTCAGAGGAAATGGAAAGGACTGGGCAAATGACCTTCCCGAGGTGACAAAAGAGGAAAAGTTGGGAGATGGGCGGGTAAAATCTCTTTTTTCTCTGGTTTCTGGGTTAAATCCCTTGTTTTGGTGGGGGTCCATTTCTTGCATTTCTTTTTCCTCTCTTAATTTCCTAATTATATTTGTGCCATGATTAAATTATAATTAGCTTGATGTGGCATGCGTCGTTGTTCTCACCTATGACCTATGCCGACGACAACAACGTCACACAACTGCATCCTACAACCCGTCACAATTAAATTTAAAGAAGCAAAATTATGGGGTCCCGTTTATTGAGACATATACTAAGCATACAGTTATCAGAAGTAATAATTTTATAATATTTTAACGTATTTTTTTAAATATTTACTTGAGTTTAAATTATTATGTATGCACTCTTCTTGATAATATAGATATCTGTGTAAGTATAGTATATACATTTAATATTCATTAATATTATAATTGAGTTTAAAAAATATCTATTTTATGTCTAATAATATTCAAACGGTAAATTCTCTCTATGTAAAAGTTTAAATAAGGACTCTAACAGTCAAAAGGTCGGTATCGACCTAAAGATCTAATAACTACTATATTCATACGATAATTTTTTTGATAAAAAAAAAATACAAGGCATATAATTAATCAAATATTACCTAATAAGTTATTTATTTTTTTAAATTTAATACATTTTTTATTATCTAATTATGCAAATCACTCTCATATAATTGTCTGTCTAAAAGTTTTTATGATCTAGACATTTAAAGACATTTAAACGAACAAGAGGATTGCTGCCGACAACACCATTTTTTTTTGTTTACAATCACCAATAACAGGTAAACATGTCAAAATTTTTTAACGGTTAATTTATAATGCACTGGATTTTCTTTTTTATTCATAATTAATAAAAACGTGTCATATGTGAAAATTTTAAAAATAAAAGTAAAAATAAAATGCAACGAATAATAATAGAGAGAACAAATGAATAAAAGTAAGAGATGAAATTTTTAAATTTTTAAAATTATGTCAAAAAATGATTTGCACCATTCATCACGCAATTCTTTATTTTTATAATTCAATTTAAATTTATTATATTTAAATCACTGAACGTTTAAATGTTATAATTGGATCATTTTATTACGCAATCAAATTAAAATTATAAAATTCATCCCTAAACAATAAATTTTTATGCGATTAAGTTCATTCAATTTGCTTTTATTCAATTAACATATTCACATATTAAAATTATTTAGATCATCTCAAATCATACATAGAGAAACGATGATCACAAAAATTAAAAAATAAAAGTTTTCTCAATATTTTTAAATTTTATCAGAGAGGACCGATTTTTCTATTAATATCTGAGTGACCTTATATTATTTTTCTTTGTCATTATTATCATCACTTTTGCAAGATGTAATTTGAAGTGATGATAATAATTTATTATATTAGTTATTAATTGAACAAACATAAAAACGATAGAATTAATTTCATAAAATTGATTCTTTAGAGGTTGATTTTTAAAAATGTACATCTAATCTTATTAGTATAAAGTGATAGAATTATTAAAATGAAATAAAATTGTGAGTGATAAAATTATTAAAGTTAGGCGACAAAGAAAATAAGTTATAAATTCAATGGTGAATAATGCAATTAATTAAAAAAAAAACTAAGATTAGTTAATTAGAAAAATAAGAAAGTCACCTTTTCTTTTTTTTTTTTAACAGAAAAAATTATCATGGGCATATCAGCCATTAAACATACGAATCGAGACCGAAGTAATTTCCATTTCTAACGCTTCATTAAACATTATCAAAGAAGCAAACTCACTACTCAAATACGAGAGAGAACAAACATGTCTCTGCCGCAAGAGACCTCATGATTGTCGAGTTTAGAATCCATATGCTGTATTACAATTTTTAATCATCTTATTGCGGTTATCAGTCAGAGAAAAATAAAAGTGAGAATTTAAAATTGAATTATAAGCGTAAAATATATATTAATTTATCACTGAATTACTATCTTAAGCAATAAAAAAGCCATATTTTCGGCCAGATTGAAACAATTTTCTTAATTAATTGATTAATCAAAAAATGGGGAGCTAAACAAAACGAAGAGTTTATTTTGAGGGATGGCCAAGTCGAAGATAACGAAGAAACTATTGTCGGTGATGGCAGGTGGACCAGAGGAGGGGAGGGCCCTGCTGCCAATGGTAGGAACCACTGGCCAGAATCAACGTGTCGTTGATTTATATTGTTGGCTTTGGGTTTTGACCGTGGACACAGTAGAAGATTTTTCTTCGGTTTTTAGAGGATGATTTCTGTTTGACCAAAAACAAAACAAAAAAAAAAAAGAAAAAGGATGATTTTTGTCTTTTATTTTTTTTCAATTAAAAAATTTATTAAATTACAAATTATATAATTTGAGTGGCTTTTTTTACATAAATTATATAACTCGTTATTAAAATTAAAAAAAATTAAAAATAAAAATCTAAATTCTTAATTATATCTCTTTAAAACTATATCTTCCCTTAAATGATAATATTGAGATTTATTTCCTCGAGGGAATATACTTTCTGTTTTTCACTCATTGGGAAACAATGTTGACATTGCATCAAACCTTTGGAAAATGTCGTAGAAATTGAGAAAAGTTCTATATCTATTCAATCGAGAAGAACTATTTGGATAAATTTTAAGGAGCCAAAATTAAAAAAAAAAATGAAATAATTAGTTAAAATTTCTTTAATTTCAAAATCACTAGTAAAACTGTTGAAAAATCATTACAGCGGCCTCCTTCAGTAATGAGTCCACGACATTAAATTTTAACGGCGACATTCAAGAACAATGATTGCATATTTACATTTTAAGAACCGCCTTTTAACCGGCTTTCTTAGTGCAGTTAATTTTTTTAATAAAAAATTTATTATAAATACATCTATCATTAAATTTATAAATTAAAATCGAAATATCTTGTTTAATTATTATGGAGGATCATGTTCTCTCCTGTCCCAGGCTTCTTAGCCCTCTTAAAGAAAAAAACAAAAAAAAAATGCCTTCTATGTGTTTGAAGGAACAGAGAATACAGTAGATAAATGGGAAGGTGAAGTTAAAAAAAAAAGGAATAAAGGTTAATTTGACCCACCACGTTTTATTTTATTTTAAATTTCACCCACAATGATTTTTTTGATTAAATTTGGTTCACAACGTTACGTCCGTTAGTCCAATTTGGTCTTTCCGTCCATAACGCCGTTAACTCTACTGACGTGGCATGACGGAGTTTGACACGTCAACAATTTTTCTACGTCAGCATGCCACGTCAACATCTATTGCTGACGTGGCATAAGTATAAAAGCTAATTTGACCCACAATGTTTCAGTGTATTTTAAATTTCACCCATAACGTTTTTTTATGGTTAAAATTGGCCCATAACGTTATATCTTTTAGTCTAATTTGATTTTTTCGTACTTAATGTCGTTAACTTCGCTGATGTAGCGTAACAAAATTTGACACGTTATTAATTTTTTTTCAAAGAGATGGCTCCGTATCGGCAATGCTAATGGTGATTGGAGGCGGCGACAATAATTTGATGAGGAAATAGTGAGAACAGCAGAGAAGAAAAAATTTAAAAATAAAGATAACAATGACTTTTGTTAAATTTTATTAATTTATTTTTTTTGCTAAAAAAACAAAAGTATTCAAATGGATATATATTTATGAATTTTAGTTTTTTATTGTTAAATTTGTAGAGTGTGATTTTCAGTATAAATGTTTGGTTTGGATTTTAAAATTTTACTGCAAACGTGACATGTTGATATAGACGAAAATTATTGATGTGTTATACTCCGTCGTATCATATTTGCTGAGTTAACGACGTTATGTACGAAAAGATTAAATTAGACTAAAAGATATAACGTTATGGGCCAATTTTAACTATAAAAAAACGTTATGGGTGAAATTTAAAATAAGCTGAAATATTGTGGGTTAAATTAGTCTTTATACCTATGTCACGTCAGCAACAGATGTTGACGTGACATGCTGACGTGGAAAAATTGTTGACGTGTCAAACTCTGTCATGCCACGTCAGCAGAGTTAAAAAAAAAAACTGAACGGAACATAAATCCATGGGAGGCATAATAACCAAAACGGAGACAAGTAGAATAGGTTGTCACGAAATCCCAAAACAACAAGACCAGCGTTATTTTGGTTACTCCCTTACACTACATAATAGTTAGGTCTATCTGTGGCCGTCTACTCGTAAAAATTTTTATTTTAATTTTTTTAAATGAGTATAATTTATTTATAATCTTATATTATAAAATATATAAAAATTTATTTAAATAAAAAAATTTAAAATAATATTTAAATAATATTAAATTATAAATTAATTTTACTTATAAAATAAATAAAATTAATAATCCCTCCGACTTATTAAGTACTGTAACCCAATATCCAATCCGAAGTGGTAGGACTGGCAACAATGGCATATTACACACACTCAGTCACTCACTCACAGTCTCACACTACAAATACCAAAGACGAGAAAGCGACCCTCCTATAATTCACATTGGCATTTTGCATTTCCCCCGTACCCCCCATCATCATAATGGCAAAACTGTTAGAGAGAGAAAGAGAAAGATAGAGAGAGACTGGTTTATTAGAGGGAGGTAGAGAGGGAGGGAGAGTTTTGCAGGTTTTTATGGCAGGGCCCTGGCAAAAGTGTCAGCATTTTAACTTTATTTGTGAAACAAAACTCTCTCTATCTCTCTCTCTCTCTCTCTAGCTGTCTCTCCCTTTCTCTTTGTCATTTCCAGTCTTATCTCTCTATATTATACATCTACCAGCCTAGTCTCTCTCACTCTCCTCTTTTTTTTTTTGGCAGTTGATAGATGCTTTTTTGGGTTCCTGACGGATAATACTCAATTAGTGCACTGTTTTCCTGAGGCCTGTTTTGCCAGTGTGATGTGATTGAACGCGGAGCCAAAAACAAACAACCCCAGGCCTCTTCCCGTCTTTCACCCATTGTCGCTATTGCTGTATAATGTATAGTTATAGGAAGAAGAAAAACAAAAACAAAACTGAAAATCCTGTTCAAATTTCCAATCTTTTTTATTTATTATATCTTCCAAGACAATGTTTTTTATGATTTCTTCGTTCTCATGAAATATAAGCAAAACACTCCCAAGAAAGAGAAAGAGAGAGAAAGAGAGAGCATTGTCTCTAGCCTTAAGGTTGAGAGCTCTACTGTGTTACCTTCTCAAAGTTGTACAACCAGAGCCAGATGTCGGTTAGCTTGATGAGGGTCTAAACCAGTGCTTCTTCTTCTTCTTCTTCATCATCAACGAGTGAAGGTGGTCGTTAAAGAAGAGCTCGGAAGTTGTAGTTTTGTGGGAAAATTCAGTGCACTTGGAAGAGGCGGTTATGGCATTTCGCGTTGAATGGATGTTACTGGTTTTTCTTCTCTGCTTGTCTTTTCTCTCTGCGGACTCCGACGACGGTCAGCTCTTCTTCTTCTTCCGTTTAGCATCTTTGAAAATTCAGGAACGAAACAATAATAATGATAGAAAAAAGGATGTATAATTTTATCTTACCATTTTCTTCCCTTTTCTTCTCTTTTCTGTATTATATTTAACCATTAAACGGATAGCGCAGGTTTTCTAAGGCCTTACTTATATTATAATATTTCTTTTTTATTTTAAGAACTTGAAAGCTTGGGGTTTTGACTAAACCCCATTTAACTAATATCACCATCAACCTCCTTAATAGATTGAAGCCACATTCAAGCTTTAAAAATAGCTTTTTTTTAATAACTCTCAATGTTAGGAGGCAAAGTCTTTATGGTCAATGTTTTATATGTTAATTTTGCTGTTTTATTAACTTCAAAAGTTTGTGTGTGTGTGTGTGTGTGTTTTTTTTTTTTTTTTTTGGGTGCTGAAATTGACACTTTTGATGCTATTTGTGATATTAAAGGAACAACGCTGTTGGAGATAAAGAAGTCATTTAGAGATGTGGACAACGTTCTATATGACTGGACAGACTCCCCATCTTCAGATTACTGTGTGTGGAGAGGGATCACTTGTGATAATGTCACCTTCCATGTCATTGCACTGTAAGCCTATATGCCTATCTTCCTATATGCTTTGCTCTACATGATTCTGGCACTATTCCCACTTTAAACATCTCTTTCCTTGGCATGAATTGGTTTCTCTCTTCCAACTGTCATTGTAGGAATCTCTCCGGTCTGAATCTGGGTGGGGAGATATCAGCAGCAATAGGAAATTTGAAAGACGTGGTCTCCATGTAAATTTCCATTTTGTACCTTTATTCTGCGCTTTTCTTCTGCTTTTTTTAAATTTTCTTTGTTTCCAATTAAGTTGCTGTTCTGTTTGTTAATAAGCAAGGAGTTTGAATGTGCTTGTGTGTCAGAATTGATTGTGTTTTCTTTGATCAGTGATCTCGGGGGAAATAATCTCTCTGGACAGATTCCTGATGAGATTGGTGACTGCTCTTCTTTGAAAAAACTGTAAGACTTATGTTTGACAAGAATAAGTCTTTTTTACTCGTTTATGTGCTATAATAATCCTGTTACTGTTTGGTGTTGTTAGGGATCTGTCATTTAATGAGATATATGGAGATATACCATTTTCGATTTCAAAGTTGAAACAATTGGAATTTTTGTAAGTAGCCTTGAATCATATTTTTTTAGTACCTCTTTACTCATGCTGCTATTTCATTAAATGTTCGTCTGAATTTTCTTCTACAATTATTGGGGATTTCAGGATTCTGAAAAACAATCAATTGACTGGGCCAATTTCATCAACCCTGTCACAGATTCCAAACTTGAAGAGTTTGTAAGCTTTTTCCCTCCTTGATTTTTTATTTCCAATATAACATATGATTTGGGAGCTGATTACCGACATTTTAAACTGCTTGTTTCAGAGACCTGGCACACAATCAGCTCCATGGGGAAATACCTAGACTTTTATATTGGAATGAAGTTTTGCAGTATCTGTAAGTGCAATCTGAGTGTTCTTTCCATTCCTGCATTATCACATTAATGAATTTTTTCCATAAATTGCATTATTTTCTTGTGAATTTTGGTTTTCGTCACGCATATGATTTTTCTTGCCACTTCTTAGTGGTCTGCGAGGGAACAATTTGGTTGGTGTGCTCTCCCCTGATATGTGCCAGCTGACCGGGCTGTGGTATTTGTAAGTATCTTCAGTGGATAATCATGCAAAAATCCTAGAAAATTTATAATTTCCATCATTGGTAAATGTGATGTTAGTCTGATTTAGTTTCTCCTGCGATTATAGTGATGTAAGAAACAACAGTTTGACTGGCAGTATACCCCCAAATATTGGCAACTGCACTTCCTTTCAGGTCTTGTACGTACTGTATCCATCTCAATGGACTAAGATGCTTACTCTGCCTTGTGTTCAGTTTGGATATTAATTATTCATGCATCACGTATTGGTTTTGATAGGGACTTGTCATACAATCAGTTGTCGGGGGAGATTCCATTCAACATTGGGTTCTTACAAGTAGCCACTTTGTATGTGACTAAGATTTTTAGTTCACTGTTTGAACTATGATGTCAGTTACATTTTGTTTTTTTTAACAAAGTATTCTGACATCATTTTTGTCTCTAGATCCTTGCAAGGTAATCGACTATCAGGGGAGATACCATCAGTTATTGGCCTCATGCAGGCTCTTGCTGTATTGTAAGTTATGTTGTTAGCAATTTTGTTTAAAATCAAATTTCGTTTGTTTATTTAAAATTTCGATTATTGTTCTTTCTTTACATTTTCTGATTTTCCTGTGTGAAACAAAGGGACTTGAGCTGCAACATGCTAAGTGGACCAATTCCTCCTATTCTGGGAAATTTGACATACACGGAGAAATTGTAAGTATATAGTTTACATTTTCAGGGTTTCTAACTGTTGGCTGCTTAAATCTCAGGCCTCACAGGACAAATGTCATGGAAATAAGTGGTAGCACATCTCAATGAGTGTTAAATTTAAGATTTTTTTTTTTATCTTTAATTGTTGCATGGTGCCCTCATTTTAGTTTTAATATTTTTGCCAATATACCTAGCGATTCCCATGGCTGTTTGATCACTTTTTAGTTATTAATCTGATATGTTGTTTGGATTGGCAACATATGCAGGTATTTGCATGGTAACAAGTTGACTGGATCCATTCCCCCAGAGCTCGGCAATATGACAAAGCTACACTACTTGTAGGAGCTCTTTCCTTCACCCTTTTTCTGATGCTACCTGACACCTTTTTGAGTTGCATAGCTGGCATTGAAAGGGAGCCATCATTCTGAGAATAGAGTGCATAGTGAACATAGTTTTGAAGCTCCATATGTTTCATTCTTAATTGCTTTGAAACCATTTTAATATGATTCACTAAGATTGATATCCAGGAAAAAAAATTTCATTTATGTTTAAATTCAATAATGGTTTTCACTTTCCTTTTCTGCATGCTTACCATGTGATGATTAAGTTAGCCCTCATTGTTAGAATGCCATATTCTGCTATCATGAATTCGTCTGATATGTGTCACCCTAAAGTGCTACTCTTGCCACTTCTCAGGGAATTGAATGATAATCAACTCTCAGGACGTATCCCACCAGAGCTTGGAAAACTGACTGACTTGTTTGATTTGTATGTTTTTGCGTCGTGAATCTTCTTGTTCTTTTACCTCTTGGATGATCTAATTTAATAACCCTATGTTGCAGAAATGTTGCCAACAATCACCTTGAAGGACCCATACCTGATAATCTTAGCTCCTGCACAAATTTAAACAGCCTGTAATACTTCGGTCTCATTCGTGTTACTTCCTTTGAAATATCTTAATCATTATAAGATGATTGCTAACCATTTGATTTGATGTCAGGAATGTGCATGGGAACATGCTGAATGGAACAATTCCACGTGCATTTGAAAAGCTTGAGAGTATGACTTACTTGTAAGATCTGGTCCATCAAAACTCTCGTAATCACCTTATTTGTTTGATCTCTTTGACTTGTATCTGTAAATCTATAGGCAAAGAATTTCCCTTTGATGTCTCATATTGTGCAGATGCCTTTGTAAGTTTACAGAACTTCTGTTTGAAACTTTTTTGACCTTCCTCAGGAATCTCTCCACCAATGATATCAAGGGTCCTATTCCGATTGAGCTATCTCGAATCGGTAATTTGGATACTCTGTAAGTAATGACCGCGTTTAGCTATTCCCTGCTTGTCACTCCTCAATTATGGATAGTAATTCTCCCACTTTGCTCAGGGACATTTCTAACAACAAAATCAGTGGTTCCATTCCTTCTTCACTTGGTGACTTGGAGCATCTTCTAAAGCTGTAAGCTTCATTGTTAACTAGTTCTATCATCTTAAAATTTGTTCTTGTTGCTGACTGTTCTAGTGTCACATGGTAGGAATCTTAGTAGAAACCAACTGGATGGTTTCATTCCAGCAGAATTTGGCAACCTAAGAAGTGTTATGGAAATGTAAGATACCATTATAACCTGCGGCAAAAAATATAATAAAAGCAGTTTTGACCCTTTCTCTAACTTCAAATTTTGATTCTTTTTTGTCTAGAGATCTTTCAAATAATCATCTGTCAGGGTTGATTCCTCAGGAACTTGGTCAGCTTCAGAACATGTTTTCATTGTAAGTCAAAATTTGCAATTGTCATTACCTCTATGGTGTACTTTTTTATGAAAACATGGGCCACATGCTGACGCCAATTCTAGATAATTATGTTCTGTTTTCTTCTAGTGACCGTTTGTTGCTTAACTGGCCGACAATTAGCAATAATTCTCATCAATTCACCCACTAGAGTTGCCACAGGCCATGGCATAATATATTTTTTTGTTTTCTGGTGCCATTGGCCTCTGACACTAGTTTTCCTGCAATATAACACAGGAGACTAGAAAACAATAATTTATCAGGCGATGTAATGTCTCTAATCAATTGTCTCAGTCTCACTATTTTGTAAGTCTAATATCCTCAAATTGCATACTTTTAACTCTGAACAACACAAGTTGCAGCCTGATTATGTCAACTTAATAAATCTCTTGTAACCACATCGTGCAGAAATGTATCTTACAACAACCTAGCTGGTGTCATTCCTTCAAGCAATAACTTTTCGAGGTTTTCTCCTGACAGGTTAGAATCTTTGAAACTTGAGATTAAGGGAAACTTGAGCAGAATTCTTTCTTGAAAGTTGCTTTGTTAACATGTTTTTCTCATGTGAAAATTTTTCTGCAGTTTCATTGGAAATCCTGGTCTTTGTGGCAATTGGCTAAACTATCCATGCCAGGAGTTGCATCCAACAGAGCGTGGTATTATGAGCACAGCCCTTTTTTTTTCCAATGTTTATCTGCTTTTTGGAAGTTCCCTTTGTGTTGGAGAAGTTTTTTGGTTAATGTTAAAAGAGTGACACATATAATTTAATAAATTCAAATCCACAAATCTTTTGCTATAGCAGCAGTAATTTGTGCTATTTATTGCACACTTGACAAGGCAGACATTGCCAGAGTAGTGACTGCAAAATCCTATTTTGCCTATTTCATGATGTTGTGGATAGTAGTGTGCACGTCCTTTGGTGCTTCTCATTCTATAATTTATTTAAACAATAAAAATTTACTTCCAAAGAGTGGAAACAATATTGCACAGGCTGAGGCACTTCAGTTCACTGCCAGAGGTTTTTTTTTTCCATTTCTAAAATAAGATGATATAATTCTTTTTTGGCTGTTTCTTTTATCTGTGCAGGGACAATTTCCAAAGCACTAATTCTTGGCATTGCTCTTGGCGCTCTACTAATATTTCTAATGATTTTAGCTGCTGCATGCCGATCACATAATCCGACGAGCTTCCCAGATGGATCACTGGACAAACCAGGTGAATTCTCCACTTTGTATGATACTGCTAGGATCATAATTAATGACTTGTAGATTTAGTTTGGTGGAAGGATGAGTCTTGGTGTGATGTTGAGTTTTCTTTGTTGTGACTTGAAGGTCCTAGGTTAGACTCATGGGAATAACCTCTTTGTAAAATAGGCTATGTATATTTAATCCTTCTCTAGACTGCACAGTGTGGGAGCCTTGTGCTCTAGAATGCATTTTTTTCCGGATCTGTGTTTGTTGATTTTTAAGTCATTTGATTAAAGTGTGAGTGGTTGCATTAAATTTTAAGTCAGATTTGCCGAAAAATTCTTCACTGTCTTCACAAGCCGCAATAGGGTTGGGAAGTTGATTGACTTATTTATTTTTGTCAGTTACAACTTTAAAAGGGCTTGATCATCCTGTTAGCTTGGAAGTTTAGTGACTTTGCATACCTTTTCAATTAACAGTTAATTATTTGACACCAAAGTTGGTAATCCTCACATGAATATGGCACTCCATGTCTACGAGGATATCATGAGAATGACTGAAAATTTGAGCGAGAAGTATATCATTGGTCATGGTGCATCAAGCACAGTTTACAAATGTACCCTTAAAAACTGCAAGCCAGTGGCTATCAAAAGGCTCTACTCCCACTATCCTCGGTGCTTGAAGGAATTCGAGACAGAGCTTGAGACAGTTGGGAGCATCAAGCATAGGAATCTGGTTAGCCTCCAAGGATACTCTTTATCGCCTTCAGGGAACCTTCTTTTCTATGATTATATGGAAAATGGTAGCCTTTGGGATCTCCTGCATGGTAAGTCTGGCAGTTTGTACAATGTTGTAGTGCATTAATTACAACATTATCTAATGACTACTCACGGAATTATGAAAACATTTGGTAGTTCAGCCAAATCTCTAGCGGCGTTACAAATTGTTGGTTCAATCATAACAGGAAACTCCCCTTGCACTTGTTTTTAAACTCTAATATCCTGTGTGCGTGTTTGTGCAGGCCCTACAAAGAAGAAAAAGCTTGACTGGGACACTCGTCTTCAGATAGCACTTGGAGCTGCTCAAGGGCTGGCATATTTACACCATGATTGTAGCCCCCGCATCATTCACAGGGACGTCAAGTCATCCAACATCCTGCTGGACAATGATTTTGAAGCTCATCTCACTGATTTTGGCATTGCCAAGAGCCTATGCATTTCAAAATCTCACACTTCTACTTACATAATGGGGACCATTGGTTACATAGATCCCGAGTATGCTCGAACTTCTCGTCTTACGGAAAAGTCTGATGTTTACAGTTTTGGGATCGTTCTACTTGAGTTGCTAACTGGAAGGAAACCAGTTGACAACGAATGCAATCTTCATCACCTGGTTTGTTTTCTCTCTATTTGATCCTTCTAATAATGTTTGTGATAACAATGAACACGTAGGAAAACATTGTGCGGGGTTTTGTTTTCGTAGTTGGCTTCATATCATATTCTGGGCTATATCATATAACTGGTGGTAGGATTATAAACCCGAACCTAATTGCTTTTTGTCCCATTTAGTTATCGACTTTTCCCAAATTCTTGCAGTGAAAAATTTAGCTTACCATGTTCATTCAAATTTTTTGTCTCTTAACATCTGTCAACTTGTCAAATCAGATCTTATCGAAGACAGCAAATGACACGGTCATGGAAACTGTTGATTCTGAGATTACTGCTACATGCAAGGATCTGGGAGCCATAAAGAAGGTGTTTCAGCTTGCTCTTCTATGCACCAAGAGACAGCCGTCAGATCGGCCGACCATGCATGAAGTGACGCGTGTCCTCGGGAGCCTGGTGCCATCCCCCACACCACCCAAACAATGCAACATGGCTCCACCACCTCCGCTTCCATCTGCTAAAGTGCCTAGCTACATGGATGAGTATGCAAATCTGAAAACCACACATCTGGTTAATTGCCCTTCCATGAGCACCTCAGATGCCCAACTCTTCCTAAAGTTCGGTGAGGTAATATCACAGAACAGTGAGTAAAAAAGGGCTCAAAATTCCAAGTCGAAAAGTTAGGTAAATAACAGAAAATCCAGTGTGTTATGGTAGTGGATGCCATTTGACTTTGGTGAGAATCAGTAACTGATTGATCAATTTAGTTAAATTTGTGTATAAAGATCTGATGTCAATCATTGTAGCTAAAAGAGAAAATGTTGGGAATCTAGGGCCACTTTTCTGCAGCTTTTAAAGATGCTAGTAAGTACTCGAACTGTCCATGCCTGCATTTATGGTGTTATAGTGTACAATGTAAGTAAATTCATGGCGGTAATTTTGTCAGAGTCCCGGTAGGACCCCTGGTAGTACTGTGGGGTTATGGGGGTTCAGCCTTATGGTCAGGTCTTTTGGCTGTTATGAGTGGATGCAGCAGTGCATTATATGTCCTTCCCAGCAATAATTCACTGAGATGCCTCAGCTGGGCCGCAGTGACGCCCCATCTATCAAGGGGCCAATTCTGAATTCACCGACCCCATTTATTATAGCTGGTTGCTTCACTAGAATTATTGAAATTTAGCTGAAATGGCCAACAATAAAATGGGGTGTGCCGTAAAGATTAAATAAGAATGGGAAATATTAACGTGGCTGTCCAGCCCCTGTCAATGGACCTTTCTGTGGACCAAGAAGACACATCTGAATTCTAGCCAAAGATTAAACCGGTGGCCACGTGCATTCATTAGTAACCAGTGGCCTCTCCGTACGTTTGGAGCTGCAGTTTACCTGTGTAGGTATTACTCAGCTACTTGGCTCTATCAGCCCAATCCCTGGAAGCTACAGCAGCCCCATTGTTGAGTTCATACCAAAACGACAATGTTGAGATCAGGTTAGAGCTAAGAACCCTGAGCCTCAGTAAGCTGAACTGAAGTCACTGTGATCTTACTGGTTTCTTCTTCCAGTGGTTGCGGATAAGCTAAGAGCAAAACCCTCTCTAACTCAGCAGTGAATATAGCTGAGGAAGGTTTTTCGGAATTTGCAGTTAACATGGATGGAGGATATTTAGTTATTAAAAAACCCAAAAAACGAAAAAAAAAAAAGGGAGAGAGAATGTACCCTTTTGCCAATGTGAACTTGTGAAGACGTAAGTCGAATTTTGAAGCACCAAAGTTATTGGGGGACATGGAAAATTAAACGACGGCGCATGCCCTTCCACTTATACGAAGCTCATTCTTTCTTGTTCATTCATCCACTTCATTATTGTAAAAAATAAATACCCTGAAGAATAGATTCTTAGTGTCGATTTTTGTGCATTTTTATGCGGAGCTTTTTTAGACATCACATTGCTAATCTTTAAAGGCGTCCATTCAAATTCCATCAGAAGAAAGTACATTCGGTTGATATTCTAACTCCAAATTTGGACGTCAGACATTTTGAGATCCGTAAAAAATAAGATTAATATATAAAAATATTATTAATTTTATTTAAAATAATAAATTTAATATCAATTTTAAAAGTAATAAATCTAACACTAATTTTACTTAAAATAATAAATCTAATACGCTGTGAAAATTTTTGAACAGAATTTATCTGTTTTGATAATGTGACATTAATTTATATGATTATCATATCATCAAAATAGACAAATTTTATTCATATAAAATTATTGCGTGCTAGATTTATTATTTTAAGTAAAATTAGTACCAAATTTATTATTTTTTAAAATTAATAATAAATTTATTATTTTAAATAAAATTAATAATATTTTTGTATATTACCACGTAGGAAATTGGTTGACCTTATCTTCATCTAGCTGCGGCACAGTGTGATTTTACAGTGAGCTTCCTACTTATGAACTTCTTGTTCCGAAAAAAAAAAAAAAAAAAAAAAGAAACTTCTAGCATTCTGTACGCATCATAAATCTATAAACACAAGTTTGGCTCTTTATGGTATGAAAGCAACACTAAAGAACTCAGGCGCAAGAATTTAAAGCATAAGCAAGAATCCCAGTTCAGAGCTACTGCAAAAAAACTTTGATACTTCTAGCAGTTGCCAATTTATGCTTCGTTTTCGTCTTTGGGTTTGGTGGCCAATTTATGCTTTTCGTCAACATACCCGGACAAAATATTTGGAGAGGTCAAGCTCTGGCTCGTTAAAATATATCGTAGCATAGGCTGTTAGAGTAGTGATATAAAATACGAAAATTCTTTTTATAACTTTTTATGAGTTGTTATTTTTATGTAAAAAAGAGTTTTTTGTAATTTTATTTTTATTGTTTAAAATTAAATTTTAAGTGATTTAGTATTATCTTGCGTTTTTGAGAGCCCAGGGTTACGAGGCACGCGCTTAATGGAAAACATGCGAGATTGGCTGAAGATATTTGTCCTTCCACGTGCCTCATGTAAGTTAGTGATACTATCGACTACTGGACTCTTGCCGTCTAGGGTGCAGCGCACTCCTTCTGTCTTTTGATCATTTGATCAAAATAAGCGTAGAAAAAAAAAACTTGAAAGAAGAAAAATCATTGAATTTATGCCTTGCTAACTCTTTGAAATTGTTTGGAGTCCGGTCCAGTCACCGGATCACATTGTCATTTAAACTGAAAACATGCGACAACCAAGGGGCGAATGGTGCATAAATCACAAAGGAAAAAATATTCCCTTTCGAGTTTGAAGCCCATGATGATCAAATTTAAATCGACCAGTCAACAATAGATGATGAACGCAAGTAACAAGTTAGTGATCTTTCTTGTTGTACTCCGAAGAACAATTTGAGCTTATTTTTGTAGGCATTCTCCTGGTGTATGCATTCTCTGGTTTTGCAATTTCTTTAGTGGAGGGAGAAGAGGATGCCTCAGCCAACTTCGTCAAAGACTTGGATTTCCCTTTGTAGAATTTTGATATGCCTCTCCTAAATATACACCGCAACTTCAAGTCATTACACGAGAACTGGAAATAGTTCTTATCATGCATGGGGCCTGAAACGGCGTGAGTTTTATTATAAGGGTAAAATTATTACATTGTGACTTAGAAGTAAAAAATTGAGTTAGCATAAATAACTTCTTCATAAAAATAAGAGTAAGATTATATACAAATCTGACGTTTTCTTAAATTCTCTAGTGTAAGAACTTATGCACTGGAAATGCCTCATTCATTCATTCAAGACTAAAATCAATTCCACTACAATTATTGTCACTCAGTTAAATCAATTGAATTTCACGTCTAACTTCAAAATTTGAATGGCAACTAAATACCTGCCCAAATCAAACAAAACCATAAAATCAACTGAATTTTAATTCAAAAACATCTCTCACTAACATTATAGCTATATCATTTCAGAATTCTCACATCTATGATTCTTGTAAAACCGAATTCGGAAATATCGATTATGTATATATTAATTCTGTGACATTAGCCTGCAGTATGACTTACTTGTGAGTGTTTGCCTAATTCTTGCATATGACTTTTGGCTTCTTCACATCATTTTAGTTAGCAATATGTAAAATTATGTATCACAACTACAAATTTTATCGCCGAAGATGAATAGTTGTGTTACTTGTGTAGTAATTATGGTACAACTAATCAGATCCTTCAATTAATATTATGTCATAACTACAAATGTTATAGAAGATAAAAAATTGTATAGTAATAGTGCTTGAAACTGTTTATATATCACAAGAAGCTTAAACACGGTTGACTGTGATTTCTTCCCGTCATCGAGTAATGATGATTACAAAGAGGTTATTTAGTTTAGTTGTTAGGGAATACATTTACATGTCATTTTAAGAAATAGGAGAACTGGTGTTTAGTTAATTTTTTTCTTTGCTGTTGGGATTGTTTTTGCCCCAAACAACAATTGGTTGGAAAATCAACTTTGAATTACATTTGAAACAAACAACAGCTGATAGCATTTTTTTGACTAAATTATCCTTAACAATAATAATTTAATTTATTCACTATATTGTTTGACATTTTCTTTTATATATATAAACACAAAAGATTAACAACATGAGTGATTGTAAGGGATTCAAAATTGTATAATATCTTTGATGCTCAACATCTTTATATTGTTATCTTTTATTTTTATTTTTTTTCCTTTTATAATTTATTTTCCTTCTATTTAAAATCTTCTAAACAATAATAAAAAATATTGGGTAAAAAAATAAATATTTTCATAGAAATAGAATTTTAGATTTTTTTCTTTTTAAGTTTTTTTTTTACAAAAAGCCATAATATTTCAAATAGTTATTTGACTATTTTATGTTAATTCAACTAAATACTCAATTTTATTTTATTCATTAACAATAACAATTAATAATAATAATCAGTAACAATAATAACAATTAGCAATAACAAAATCAAACAGAGCCAAAAGCATCCAGCACAAGTGCTTGCCCCATAGGGAGCTGAATTATTTATGATATATTTTATTGTCGTTTCCTCGATGTTGTAATACAGAATTGTGTCAAGTCAGCAACATACAGAATCTTTAGTTTCAGAGAATATACGAAGCAAGTTAAATTGGATATTCAAGCAATCGGAGAGAAAAGTGAGAATTTCAAGGTTGCAACTGTGAAAAGAAGCATTATTACTCTATGTTGTGTAGTCTCTCAATATGGAAAGATTGTTTTGCATTTGGATGAGTATAAGATGTTTCTATTCATGCTTATTAATATAATTACTTTACCTACAAAAAATAAAAAACTTAAACAATACTCTAACTCAATTATTTGCATTCATTTTCCGTCTTTCTTTCTTAATCGCATTTTCTTTTAGAGAATCACGTAATTTTTTATTATAAGATTATGATTCATTTTGCTAAAGGAGTTAATTAATATGGATTGGTTTGAATTGTTATTTCTTTTAACATATCAATATAAAGATTCAGTCTTCTAAAATTTTCAACACCAAGCAATAACAAAAAGACATATGTGAGTAACGCAAGTAAACAAAACTGTAGTGATAATAATAATAATAATAATAATAATAATACCTAATAGGTAAGCCTCCTCTAGGGGATCCATGTCACCTACAAACGCGCTTTGCACCTCATTCTCCTCACCGTCCCACGATGTACACTTGTGATCTGTTTGAATTGCGAAATTTTAGTGAAAAAAAAGAAAAAATAATAAATAAATAAAATTTTATATTTAAATTATATGAAAAAATGTCAGAAAGAAAAATTTATAAATGAAATAGTAAAAATTTTCTTACAAAAAAAAAAAAAAATTAGTTATAATTATAAAAGCATCTTGACAACTAATTAAATGGATTGAGGGTATTTTAGTAATTATGTTTTTTTTTTTCTTTTTTCTTCTCTGATGCACCTCTCTATTGCGTTTTTTCCAAACCTTTCCAATTGTTTTCTCTTCCATCGCTAAACAGATAAAAGTGTCTTGGATTCGGTGTTTTCTTTTCTAATCTATTACCAAACACACGGTTAGAGTTGGAGAGATCACTTTGCTTGCGGATCTGACGACGACGACGACGCACTACTTTTATTTCCATCTTCCGGCGGCAACTCAAAGATGGAGGACGCCCTCAATAATCCCGAAGGCTTGATTTCTCCTCTATTACTACTACTACTTTCTAATGTTGTCGACATTTTCAAATTTAAATTAACTAGTTAACAAATTAAGAGAACCAAAAAAAAAAAAAAACAAAGAGGTTCGATTTTATTTTTTAACCCTTGTCTATCATATTATTACAGAAATGAAAAACAAACATTAATCGAGAAAGAAAACGCAGAGAAAGACGATATGTCGTGTTGAGAAATGTTCCCATTCAGAGATTTGTTGCAGAGGAGGAAATGGAGTTACGATAATTATGTTTTACTAGATATATATAATATTAAGACAAACCATGAGTTGGAAGTTGAATGTTTAATTCTTGCCAAATCCAATTAATTATCTTCATTTGTTAATTTTAAATCTTTATTATTTTTTATCTCTATATGATTAGTAATTCATTATTATTATTACTATTATTATTAGGATGATTAATTAGGGGAAGAGGGAGAGAGAGACGGTCTAAACATATTTACAGAGTTGTTATCCTTGTCCACTGCCAACATATTAGATGTTATAATTATTACTACGGAAAATACTTGGTAAGTGAGATTAAAGTGATATAAGTTATTAGATAACTGAATGTGAAAAAAATAAAAAAACATAGATGAACTGTTAGATGTGATCAAATAAGTTTTTTACGGCTATCTTGGTGCTACTTAAGATTTAGTTATCTAATGGAGCTCTATTATTATTGGTTATAGAGTATGTATGTTGTACGTATTTATATGCTATATAGTATTTATGTAAGAGAGAGAGAGAAAAAAATTTAGTTTTCCTCTACTTAATTTTAAAGGTCTTTTTAGCTTAAGTAGCAAAATCCTTATTTTTAAGAAATTAATTAATTATTTTTTTAAAATACTTTCATAATGATCTAAAAATGAACCCAACATAAATTATGCAAAGATCATGCTAAGAACAACTCGAGTCAACATGAATAAACCAAAATATTTTTAAAAAAGTATTATCAAATGGACTTGCATATTTGATTTTATCTAATGACTTGCACATTATCTGATTGTCGTGAAAAAGAAGAGTGGCTGTCATAGAAAAGTCCTAGAAGGATAGGTTATGATGAATAGAGTAATCCTTATTCGATCCTTCGATCCTCGCTCAATTCTTTTATGTTTACATATGTAGTTTTGATAAATTTGTTATATTCAGTTGCAAATGTTTGATGGAACTCTTACTAAGTAGATCTATTTTGAGAACAAAAAAGAAGAAGAACCCAATCTCTTTTGGGTTGTTACTGGTTTATCTTCTCTTTCCAATATAATCATACCAATTAAAAAAATGGTTTAGACTTTATCTCAATTAGGATATAGGGGTGGGTTTTTGCGGTCAAGCATTAGATTTCATCCCAACATTCTTGTAGAAGCACACAAATGCGTTATTCTGAATTCAGTGATTTTACTCAATTCATTAGAGATTGGACTTGTTGTGTATGGTATTTTCTGTGATTTCTTCACTCCTATAATTTGTTTTGAATATCTGCTGTTAATATGTGCAACCATATATGAGGTTGCAAAACGTAAATCGTGACATTTCCTTTGTAGACAGATTCTTTGATTTGTTTTGTAATCTCATTATTTGTATATAATTGAGACTTGACCTCTTGAAATTTTGGGTAGAGCAATTGTTGTCTTGCAAATAATACACTAAAATCTCTTTTTCAAAATTCTATATAATAAAAAAGGTAATATTTAAAAAAATCATGATTTTTCTGTTAATTAACAAATATAACATGAATTTTAAAAATTCACAAATTAGATTTTCATGTTGGGCTAGCTCTTTTGCTAATATATAGTTTAAATGAATTTCAATTTACCAAAAAAAAAAACATTTCAAAAATTAACTCTCAAAGAAAAATCGGAGAAATTGTTGTTGTCCAAGAAAAGGCCCGTTAAGTAGGTCAAATTGTCAACAGAAAATGGGATCGAGCCCGAGAAATTGTTTGAGGAGAGATAGCCAATCGAGTCAAACCGGTCACATTCGTCGGAGAATTGCCGGAAAACTCATTGTTTTGAAGCCGAAGGCTGCGGAGGAAGGTTAAATTTGAGATATCAGAGGGGATCTCATCGGAGAGACCGTCACACTCGCCGGAACATCGCCGGAAAACTAATTGTTTTGAAGATAAACATTTAGGAGGAAGGTTAAATTTGAGAAACCAGAGGGGATCTCACCGGAAAGACGGTTAGATCGGAGACTCACGCTCAACTTGCCTGTCCAGTACCGGCTCCGAGTCGACTCGCCGGACATGACTCAGTAGTAGCAGGAGTACCAAAACGAGGAAAACAGCAACGAAGTCCAAGTTCACCGGCCCCATGAAAAGAACAGTTCTACGCTTTGAAGCACTAAAAATAGTTTCCGTCGGTAGATTTTTTACGCCGGTTTTAATTGGGCGTTTTCCGGTGAGACTCCATCGTAGGGCGCTGGTGGGAATTGGGAAGAAACGAACCCTCTAATAATTTAATCGCATTAATTCCGTTTTCGATAAATTAAATTAAACAAAAACCGATTTAAATTAATTTCCGAAATTTATTTAACTTGTTGAATAAACAATTGCTTTAGTTCATTGGGTTGGTCTTTAGATCCATAAAACTCAAATATTAGATGGAGCTGACGTAGTTCCTACATGCTGTAGGCGTATATTACATGTCAGAAAGGGAATAAATTCAAAGTTTTGATAGTTTTTGTCCAAACTTCTCTCCGGGTTATGTATTTATTAAAAAAAATTTATACAAAATTTAAATTGAAAAGTTTTAAAAATTATATTATATTTATTAATTAGTGCAAAGATCATAATTTTTATTTATCTTAATTAAAATAATTTTAAAAAAAAACATGAAGTCTCTGAAAATTGAAAATTGGTAATTCATGTGTGATTAGGTAGTGAAAAATTGAATAGAAAATAAATAAAAAAGAAAATAAATAGAAATTAATACAGTAATGATGATATTATAATTGGTAAAAAGATAATAATTAAAAAATTATTAAAAAAAATAAATTATAATTTATGAAAGATAAAATAAAAGATAATTATTTAGATTGATAAAAAATAAATTAATAAAAATGAGTAAAAAAATTTTAAATTTTTTTTTATTTTCCGCTTTCCTTTAAAAAATGCTAAACGTGGCCTCGGGGACAAGGATCTACGTGAGTTTTGAAATCGTATAGACATTGGACGTCCCTTTATCTCTGCAGCTGGTCCATGTTCCAGAGACAGTCAGAAGAAGAAGAGGGTTTGGTAGCTGGGTTTCCGGGCGCATTTAAATAGGTACAGCCGACTAACTCAACTTTCTGTTAAACAAAGCCCCATCGGAACGTAAGAAAATTACAAGACTCAATTGTGCTACAGCGAATGTCACAGAAGCATGCAAAATTCCACATTTTCTGGGTTGAAAACGCGTACCCAATTTTGGATGCTGTGTAAGTGAATGCTATTTCTGCTCTAGCACTCTACTGACTAGTTCAATTACATCCCACACCGATACATACAGGTTTGTAATTGAGAGAGAGAGAGAGAGGTAGCACTTAGCTAGTTAGTAATTTACATCAACATGACGAACGTCTTTTTATTATTTCTATCAGACGATATGCGATGCAAGCTTAGCGAGAACACCAATGGCGAGAGAATTAACATAGGTGCAGGGTTCGGTTTTTGATGAATCCCAACGTTTGTCGACGAAGTTGTCGAACCTGTCAGGTCCGCCAAGAATTGCGCCGGTTAGCTCATTTACGTTTGGTACATCCTTAATGTACCAATACACAAAGCTCATAGGACAGCTGACTACGGCGTTGCTTGCCATTTTTGGAACGGAGGCGCCCCTGTGGTGTGCTTGCATTGGTGGGTTGTTTCCAAAGCCGACCATAATGGATCTTTGTGCCGGATTGTTCCCCAGCAGGTAATCCATCTGCCCATTTCGTTTCACGTAACATAAAAGCATAATTAGCCAATTACGTATTAACAATATATAACAATTTATCTATTTTTTATTTTTTTAAATTTTGTTTATCGTTGCTACCTAAATGTTACCTAGTATTTTCCTTGTAATGTATGATTCTATTTGGAATAGTGAAATTGTGATTTGGGGTTTTAAGTTACCTGTTGCTTGGCAAATTTCACGAGGTGGGTGGCGTCGAATTGTTGGTTACCGCAATAGACTTTCTGGTTGAAGGCAGCGAGGATGTCAGAATAGACGCTGAACAAGAAAGCTGTGCCAGTTACATATTGACTGTTGGCGCCGTCTCTCAAGTGAATCAAACCGCCTGAAATTCAAAGGTGGGAAAAAAAAAAGAAACAAATTAAGGAACAATTATGGCTGCAATTAACATTAATTGCGTGGATATCAACAGCGGAGTGTAAGTAGAGGCTAGCTGGCTAGACACAAGAGAGAGGACCTGGAGATACATAAACTTGATGGTAGGGACTGTCGGGAAGAACCGAGCATACAAAGCTGTCGGCTTGTTTTTTAAAGTTGCTTAAGCCCTTGACTCCCTCAAAGAGTAGCTGCAATATTAATAATATAATATAATTCAACATATAGAGCGAGAGCTGTGACGAAAACACACATAATAATATAAACACAACGTTCTTATATAGTTATAAATATCAAACTTCTAATTTTATCCAACTACTGAAACTATGTCAAACAATCTAACCTCTACCCGAATAATAATTAACTTCTAATCAAGATTAACTTCAACAGAGAGAAAGAGGGACAAAGAGAGAGTTGGTTGTGATTATAATATAACAGAACCTTGGAGAGGAGAATTTGGGCACCAGCATACTTGAGGTCCCAGCTAAACTCTGATACACTAGCACTAACGGATTCCTCCTGAATGTATTGTAGGTACACGGGCTTCCTGGTGGCAACGTACAGCCATGTTGCTGCCCACAGTAGTTCATCCTGCAGAGCACATTTCCAACAAAGCATAATGTTAGTCAAACGTAGTTCAATTGGCCTTGTCTGCAGACTCAAATTGGCCCCCAAATGTTACACGAGAGAAAGAGATAGTACATTGTAGCCAGAGTAGGAGCAATAGAAAGGGCATTCTCCGTCAAATGTTCCTTTGTGTGATTTGGCGAATTGGAAAAGCTGAAAGGGAAAAAAAATAAAAATGGACCAAATGCTAATGATCAACCTTGGCATAAATAATAGAGAATAGTAATTGAAGATGTAGAAGCCCACAAAGTTTGAACAAACGTACCAGTTTGGCTTTGTTGAGGAGACTGCGGGCATAGGTACGGTTTGCGTGTCTAAAAACAATGGAAGAAGCAGCCATGGCTGCTGAAGTTTCAGCTGCAATCTCTGTTCCGGGTTGATTTTCGTCAATCCTTAAGACAGTTCTTGGCGTCTGCATATTTTCTGGTCGAACCCAACATTTATGATCCTCAACTGGGTCTCCCACCTGCATCAAAACAAAGCATCACTCAAACCAGGATGGCCCCAAAACAAAGCATCACTTAAACCGGGCCCAAGCTGCTCGCGATCATCATGGTCGTTGGTTAAATTACCTACCTGTAAGAAACCCAAAAAAAAAAAAAAATTACCTACCTGTACATACAAACGGTTACGTCTTGTGGCCTTCAGGAAATAGTCTGTGCCCCATTTGATGGCTGCATGCACATTTTCTAGCTCCCCGGCAGCCTGTAGCTCCTTCTGGTAGAAGAGAGCACTCCATGACAGAGTGGTCACAGTAAAAGCCATTGGGAGCCCATATTTCACGTTGTCTCCTGCATCATAGTATCCTCCAACTAGGTCCACCTGTGTCCAGAAAAAATCATGTAGCGATTTCATTTCCATGTCATTGACAGGTTAAAAAAATTAAAAACCAATTTGATTTTTATACACTCGAACATGCTTAAATTAATAATTGCTTTAGCTATATATTGATAACACGCACGCAAATGAATTTCCTGTTCACAAATTTCACGCCATACGTACAAGTTTTTATGATTTTTTTTTCTTTGTTGATGAGTGACATTTCTTTTCTTTTTCCCTTTTCTTTGGTTTTTTTTTTTTCAAAGAGAGATGAAAGTTTTAACCATAGTTTTAAAAACCGGACCGGACCGGCCGGTCGGACCGGAAAATCGGTGAACCGGAGGTCGGACCGGTCCGATTCTTTGATAAAACCAGAATAGGAAATGAACCGCCCGAAAACCGGTGAACCGGCCGGTCGGACCGGAAAACCGGTGAACCGGCCGGTCAGACCGAAAAACCAGTAACTTCAAAATCGGTGAACCGGCCGGTCGGACCGGTGAACCGGCAACTATGTTATCTTGATCAAAACGACGTCGTTTTATTTATTTTTTTGAATTAAAAATGACAATAAATAATACTTATTTATATTGATGAAAAATGTAATATTTTTGAATTATATATTAACTCTATAATATTTATTTTTAGATATGAATATTCGATTAATAATTCTATAATATTTTATTTTTGATATTTATACTTTATTAATTTATTTAATTAGAAAATTATCATAAATATTTTATATTTTAATTTTATTTTAAATTTAAGTAGACTCATATTCTATTTTTTATAATTATACTCATTGTTTGTTATTAAAAAATGAAAAATTATAAGTATTAATTATTATTTTATCAAATCAGAATTGACCCGCCGGTTCAACCGCCGATTTTCCAGTTGGACCGCTAAATCACTAACTCAGTCTTCTTACCGGTTCAATAACCGGTCCGATTTTTAAAACTATGGTTTTAACCTATCCTTTTTCTTCCCGCAGACTTCTTTGACCCTTCAGGTAGCAATACATAAGACAGACGCGGCATTGTCAGATAGGGTGTGAGGGACATTATATCTTTGTTTTGTATTTATTTTAATTTTATCACACATGAGTTTACGAAGGTTGCAAATCAATTTATCTATTTTATGCATGGTATATTTCCTTTTTAAAAAAAATTGTATTGGCCCCATTATGTATCAATCTTACTACACTTCTGCTCTCTTTCTCTCTACCCCATTACCCCTCGGAATCTGCCGTGCCCAGCTATAATTATATATATATGTGTGTGTGTGTGTGTGTGTGAGGGCAAAGCCTGATGATTTGCGTATTGAGCATGTGCATAACATACGCCTCAACAAATGTTGCATTTGGAAAAGAAATTAAGGAGTAGAGGAGACACACATTTGCAAGTTTACCGTCGTCAAGGGCAGAATCTCCCCTCCAGGATGGCCTGGGGTTAGGCGGTAGCTTTCCTGATCTTTGTGCCTCTAGGAAAATAATGGACTTTGTGAGGGCGTCCTTGTAATTAAATGTGCCACTAACAGACACCAAAAGTCCCTGAAAAACAGCGAACCACGCCAGGACAAAGGCCAACATCGAAGATCTCACATGATTAACCATGATGAAGTCCCCGTAGAAGGAGACAAATGAGACGTAAAATGAAAGAAACCAAAAAAGAAAAAAGACCCAGAGGGCAATTAGACAATAGAAAGCATAAAAGAGGAGGCCCTGTGACTTGCCAGGTCTAATGTTGGCAAAGGTTAAAATCCTTTTCTATTCAAGGCTGTTTTTCCCCCTTTTATTTTTTTTTTTGTTTTTTTTTTGTTTTTAGAAATAGGAAAACAGAAAAGAAATTGAGAGGCTCCGATTATGGTAGTTGGTTTGCTTGTTTTGATGGGAAAGATTTTAGTTAGTAAATGGATGGTTGAGTAGCTAGTGACTAGAAATGTGCGCTTCTGCTAACTTATTGGAACAGGCAATGTGGGGTTATAACTGTTTTTAGGACCAAGATGCTAATATTATACTACATAAGCAGTTAATGAGATGTGACATATAATTGACGCCTAGATTCCTCTGTTTTAGCCATAAAATAATTTCACGGCTAATGTTCACTGCATTGTTGATGATGATTTTACGATGAAAATGTGACTCTGTTAATCTATTAAGCATATGAATATCACTGAAGTTTATAGTTTCTTTTTTGATTTTCGTTGCTAAATCTCGTCACCCTGACCCGCCTTTTACCATTTTCCTTCAAGCCATTCCCATGTTAATTTTTAAATTATTACAGACCAAAAAAAACATTAATATATTTATGTTTAAATTATTCACAGAATTTGTACATTGAATGGAATTCGTTTGTAACATTGCATTATGAGGTTGATTAAAAAAAAAAACCACATTGTACTTTGAGCCGCACTATTGGACCATATGATAACTTTTTCACGGTTTGGTCTCAAAATATAAGTGTTGCTGTTTCAACTTCGTACTTGGTATTCACCGAGTGGTAAGTCTGGTTTGGCTTCGTTGGAAAATTGATTGTTGTGCACAGCCTATGTTTTACTTTTGCCGGATATATTTTTCCTTGTGGATGGAATGATCCAAATCAAGTTCACCACCTAACATTTGGAAGCATTGGCCAACTTGTGCATGGTTAAATTAAATCAACAAAAAGAATTTGAAAGCTTTGTATAGAGAGTTTAAAAATCATATACATTATTAAAATTATTAAATTTTAAAAAATAAATTAATTAATAAATATAATTATATTATTATTATTATTATTTAATTTTTTAAATTTAAATCAAGTAATTAAAAAAAAAGTCAACTAAAATAATTAATGATGTCATTTAAATTACAAATTAATAACTTATTACTTGATTACTATTTAAATAAATTTGTGTATATTATTTAAATAGAATTACGTATTAGTGGTCATCAAAACATGTAGCTCACGTCCATAAAGAGCACAAAACCCGACAAATTGGACACGTTACAAACATCCATCTTCCTTTCTTTATGTTTTGGACTGGAGCTATCGGAAGAAAGTAACCAGAGGATGCCAGACCCCGTCCCTTTTAGGCAGTCCCTTTCAAGCTGCCATATCTCTCTCTCTCATCAGTTCTTTGGACCATTAATGGCTTGCAGTTTGGTGGACCAAACTTTTCGTTTTTTTGCAGTTTGCGGAACCATCAAGAAAATCGAAAAATTAGGATTTGTAGTACAACCCTACCGGAACAATGCCGTCACCAACTAATTTCGTCTCGATCCCATTCCCGTACCGATCAAAAAGTGGGTTATTCAGAGCTGAAACGGCAATTTTGTCCGAGTTACCCCGTTTCGGACCGGCATTTGAAAATTAACTTCAGGCGGACTTTTAGGCTTTTATGGGCCACGGAAATCAGACAAAGTAAACGCGAAAATTAGGAAAGGCAGAGAAAACACCAAATTTCTGACAATCCCACATAGTTATAGTAGCCAAACAGAGAAAATCCCCCAAACACCATCCACTGAAAATCCCAGAACAAAAGGCCAGACAAAGAGAATTATGCGTACATTCAAACAAAACAAACATAGGACCACATGATGATTTACATTCTAAGCACAGGCACAAGGGTTATCGACAAGCGTCAAATTCTCATCTTCGGTCCTGAACAAGAAGTACCCAATTGCCAGCCCGGCGACCACAGCCAGGAAAACCCCACCGTTGAACGACATCACCGACAGCATCAGCAAGTACCCGATCGCCGCGTTCAACCCGAACAGCACGGCCCCGACGACTCTCGCCGACGACAACCACTTCCTGCCGGGGACCTTAGAACCCAGAAAAGGCTCCTGGATCGGGGCGGCGACAGAGGATTTGGCGGCGGAGGTGACGACTTTGAGGCGCATCCGGCGGTTCTCCAGGTACTGGTAGAAGGCGGAGGCGAGAAGGCAGACGAGCAAGGTGAGGGAGTAGTCCAGCCACGTGGTGGTCCGCCAGGAGTCGACCAGGAGGGTGACCTGGCGGCCCCAGTAGAAGGTCATGTGCATCATTCTTCTTCGGCCGACTTGTCGGAGCAACAGCCTAGAGAGCAGAGAGAGAGAGAGAGGGAAAATGGACCGACGAAAGGTAAAGTGATCCGGCGGTGAGCTTTTGGTTTGAAGGCTTTTTGTTTGCTCCAACGTTTGTTAAGTACTACACGCTGCGCTGGAGTGCAAATGAAGCGTACGTTTGGTCGGGTCGTACTCTAATTGCAAAATTACGAAAGCGCCCTTTTACTGCTCGGCTGATCGTTGACTATTTCGGATGGGGGGCATTCCGGGAAAGTTGTAAATTTTTAGTTTGGTTTTTGAATTTTATGTTGTTCCGCTGATCGTTGGCTTGTCACAATGTTTGAGATGTGTCTCACGTTTTCTCAATTACTTTTTACTTAATTCTTTCTCACATGATTGTGATCACTTTTTTAAAATTTAAAAAATAAGAGTTAAATGTGTTTGACTTTTTTTTTTTTTTGAGGATACCATTAAATGGTTATAGTCTTAATGAATTTTCATAATTATTTTATACTATATGATAAAAAAATTATACGATTTATTAAAAAAATTACACAACATCTAACTAGTTATTAAAAAAATTTTAGGTTTTTAATAACTGGTTACGTCTTGTATAATTTTTTATGAATATATCGTATAATTTTATTCTAATTCTTCTACTATGTAGCATGATTTTTTCTATTACGTCGGTATGACAGTTACCAGAAGTTACTTAAGAAAACAGTCATTTAGTTTCTTCCTTTCTGTAATTTGATTACTTTGTGTTTTTACCTTAGGTATTAAATTTCTTTATTGCTTTCAATTTTTTCAATTTATTTCTTTAGTTAAGATTATGTTAAATTTATTAGTAGAAATTAATCAAAAATATATATTATTTTGTAATTATTAATTTTTTATCAAAATTATAAAAATATATTATATATCTCTTAAATTATATTTCATTGAATACTTGAGCTGCATATTACATTGCGAGGGTTTTTGGTTCTGCTAATCTAATTGTTGTTATTGTTGTTATTATCAATTACTGATTGTTGTTACTTATTATTATTATTATTTATGAATAAAATGAAATTGTAATATTTAATTAAATTAGTATCAAATGTTGTTAATTAAACAATAAAATGCTTTAGAGAAGCACAATAAAAAAATTAAAAATTCTTGTGAATTGAAACATGGATGACAGCGATGCAGCCCATTAAAAAACAAAAGTTGGTGAAGGGTGATTTTATAATTACATAATTCATGAGCTATAAAAATAATTTAGAGTCTTTGTTATTCTTAATATATTGTGAATGTTGATATAAAGATGTTTAAGATAATAATTATAATTAATTTTTAGGTAAAGATATATGTAAGTTCTTATAATAAAAAAAACATATTTATGGTCAATTTTTATTAGTAAATTTAATAAATTATTATCAATTTATTGTCTTAATTAAAATTATAGAAAATAAAATACAAAACAATCAAATTACAAATGATTAAATATATTTAACTCAAAAACAAAAAAAAAAAAGAAGTTTATCATTCTATGTCAGCTATTTTGCATTGCACCTAATTTTATAACCACTGTCTTACTTTGAAAATTGTGGTTCGATATTAAGGAAGTCTACTCCATTTTATCAATACTTAGATATTAGGTCTATCGGATAACATAATTAAATGAAGTATTTAAATAAAATTATTTTAATTTCAGTCTATAAAAGTGACAATCGATATACTTACAATATTTTTTTTCTTGGTTAAAAATTAAAATCTTTTGTGCAATTTATACAATAATCACACAGTAGTGGAAATGTCCTAGAATGAAATTACAATATAGACCTCCATGTGACTTCTGAAGATTCACGAAAAATAAAAAAATTTAAAAAAAAACAAAATTTAAGCCTCCAGTATATATTAGCAGTTGGAGATGTCGTACAAGAAAAGGCGTTGTACTACCTCCTCACGACGCTATCCCTATTCCCTACGGCACCAAATTCACAGTATTTGCGTACCGTTTACGCAATGTATTAGGCAAATAATGATGGATTGGCCAGCGCTGATGCAGCCCCAACACCAACCCTCCGATTTCCCCCCGCTCCCCCCCAACCCCCAAAATAGTTTTGATTGAGGAAATTTTTTTTTTTAAAGTCAGGGTTATTTAATAATTAAATATATTAAAAAATAAATTATTAAATATTATTTAATAAAATTATATTAATATTTTTTATAATTTAAATGTAGTTATGAAATTTTACTCTTTAAATGCAACGCTAAATCCGCCGGAAGTTTATGCTCCTTGTTGGACGGCCAGATTTTGTTTTGAACACAAAGAAACTGTCATCCTAATAATTTTCAAAAGGACACCGCTACGAGGCTGTCAGTTATGTAGCTTCTGTAATTTTTTTAATTAATTAATAAATTTTTTATTTTTTTTGTAATCGTTATTAAGAAGAAAAAAAGTTAGGACATTACATCATATATTTTAATTTAACACGTAATATATTTTGTGTTAAGAATTATATATTTTAAATTCTGTGTTGCACATTTCGTCTAATATATCGTATACTAACAGTTATTTAACAGTTACTTAACTCTACAGTTAAATAACTATTTCCTTTTCAAAATTGTATATAGTATCAATGTAAAAGTATCAGGAAAATTTACCTAAAATATGAGAACAATATGACTAAAATGACATACATCCCATATGAATATACTTAAACCAACCATTTATAAATTGGACACAAAATTTATTTAGACATAATTCTCAAACGAGCGATTAAAATTATATAACACCAAGATGTTAACTAAATTTAATTCAATCGGATAAAATTATCTACAATAATACCATCACAATTTAACGAATCTGTGACAGAAATTAACCACAAATATATAAGCGCGATTTCTCAAAATACTAAACTTCAAATTACATGAAAGTAGCAACAAATATCACACAACACCCCTTCAAGTAAATACAACAAAACTCTCCCCAAACTGATCCAAAAGAGACAAAAGTAGTAAAGGGAGGCGGCTTGGCGGCAAAGATGGCAGCAGCAAAGGTACACTGACAGTAGAACAGCAACGACGGCAGCATAAATGGCTTCAGCTGCATCGAAGATGGCTTTCAGGGGCATCCGGGACAGCTTCAGGGGAATTGGGGACAGCTTCAAAGGCGTTGGAGACATCGAATTTACAAGTATAAATATTAGTAATCTTAATGATTTTACTAAAAAAAACAAAGATATCAGTATTTAAAGAGTAATATAATGATAATAAAATATATAAATCAATTACATCTTATTTGATCTATAAAAAAAATAAATTTAAAAATAAAAAAATTATTTTACCGTATATTCTTATCATGACATTTCTTAAGTATTACTGAATAGTATTGCTCTATTTTATTTTCAAAAATTTTTTATTATCCACAATTCCCTCTTATGATTGAATATAATTATTTTATAGTGTGTTTGGTTTCTTAGAAACCAAAGGGAAAGAATGGAATAATTTTAAAAACACCTATCATTATTATATTATATTATTTTTTATTTATTTAAATAATTTATTTTTTTCATATTTTTTTCTTACAACTTTTTTTTCATTTTCTTTCTCATCATTTTTTTCACATATTTCTCATTTATCTAAATAATTTATTTTTTTCACAATTTTATTTATCATATTTTTTTCTCACTTATTTTCTATCTATCTAAACATCTTTTTTTCTCACAATTTTTTTTGTTATATTCTTGCAGGGCAGCAAAGGCCATTAGACAATGATCAACAGATATACCGATGAGTTTATGATCTTGTTAGGGTAATTAAACTCGTTTTGAAAATTAAAGGTATGGAGTTTAAGCCTAATCAAAATTAAATAGCCCAAAAGAATTTAAAAAAAATAAATAAATAAAGATGCACGGCAACAACGTTCATGAGGACCAATATCTTGTGTTATCCAACCAGGTAAGTAACACGTGAGATATATTGCCCTACCGTACCTTTCAACTAATTTAATAGACGTCTCCTTGAAAATGAAAAGCAAACGCTGTTTTCTGGACAAAAACAACACTATAGGCTATAACGACCGCCGACAGTCGTAACAGCGGGACCCAGTGTTTTTGATCAGAACAACGGGGCCTAGTTATAAGGCCTGGCCCACATTTAGATATATTTTTGTTCACAAAAACTATGTGTTTTATTTTTATTAGGCTCATGGTGGGAATATGAATTTGGCGTAGATGCTAGTTTATTCTATAGTGCAATCTGAACAATCTTTAATTTTTTCTTTTTTTAAAAAAAATTTCTTTTATATTGATTTCTTTAATAAAAAAATAAAGATAGAATGGTAGAGATCAAGGAATAGGAATACATATTTGTCCGTTTCTGATGTTTTTTTTTAAAAAAATTAACTTACATAATCAAGATATATTTTATATTTTTTTAAAATCAACGAATTCATTTTAAATAAATTCTGAATTATTAGCATAATATCTCACTGTGGCAGCTACCACTTTTAGATATTTTATTGTAATGAACATAATTAAGATAGCTCTGGACTCTCTTCATAGGCCTTTGTTAAGCAGAGAAATGGAATGGAACAAATTTCACAGCAGTCTGGTTTCTTTCGCGCAAACATTTTTAACATACGTAACATCAAAAGAAAGACATTGGAAGGACTGAAACGCCTTTTGGGGGTTCGCAAGAAAGTTCAAGCAGTAATTTCCTCCTCCTAAAAAATGTTGTCATCACTTACCTAATGCTCCACTTATCATATGTGAGACACTTCCCTTGGGGGTGACGGAACTCCTGCATCGAGACTTGGTGAATGTGGCCCTTCCTAGGTCCAACTGGCTTTGATCTCTAATTGTTATTCTATGCTCTTTCTTCTTGTTTATTTCACTTCAGTGATTAAAAAAAAAAAAACAAAGCCACCGATAACAATTACACAAAATTCGTCTGGATTGAATCCAGCAAAGCATCCATAACAAGATTATAAACAGTCCAATCATAAGATTTTTTTTTTTCTTGTTCTAGAGGAGATGGCACTAGCCCATCAATAGGAATGAGAGAGAACGAAGAATAGATAAAGGGTTTGAACTTTTGATCTCATGTGTGGAAGACATTTTTTTTAACCAATTCAACTAAGTTAAATACTCAATGAGAAGAAAGTTGAAACAAGACAAAAAAAATTAGAGTAAACTAAAAACAAGGAGAAAAAAGGGAGGGATTGGACTAATTCTAGAAAAGGAAAAGCTAGCAGGCCTTACCTTTCCTACCTTGAGACATTTCAGGTCTTTTTTTCACTTAATCTTCTACTTACGTTGATGGGCGGACAGAACCTTTCTTCTTCTTTGGAGAATCCAATGTTCTCCGAAGCAGATGCTTCACAGAAGAAATCAGATTCTGGGTTGGGTTTGTCGGAGGGCGGGAAGATATGAATTGTTGACAAAACTTAATATGTTGTATCAATGCCTGATCGGAATCGATGCCTAACTTGGAACGATGCTTCTCCTCCTCGACGGCCTCCGCACACAATCCACAAATCCAACGATCACCGTATAGCTCTAGCACGCGAGCTATGTAAGCAGGCGTGCACTCTTCCACCAGTCCACAGCAGTGGCACTTGGCCAATTCGACTTCCGCTTGGTTGGTGATCAGCTTGTTGTTAGGCTGATTTTTTTTGGTCTCCACAACTTCCTTCAACGTTGTGGCATCAGCCATTATTGTACTCAGCTAACCTCACCCAGCAAGCAAAACTAATTTAGATAGATGAGAACTCAACTGAATAAGAAGAACTGGATGTTTGGTACAAATTTTGAACTTTTGAAATTTTTTCTCTAGTGATTGATGTTAAGAGAAACACAATTACCATCTCCTTAAATCACTATCCTGTTTTCGACATTTGTTTTTTCAATGTTCAAAGCAATAAAGATAAAATAAAAGATATATATATTATATATATATATATATATATAATATAATATAATAATGCTATCTCTAATCTCTCCTCTTCTGCTTCAAATATTCCTACCATAATCATCATCAATATATGCATGATCAAAGCCTTAGTTCAATAATTTTAAGGAGAACTGCTATATTATTTAAGCAATACTAAATTAATAATGCAGTTTTATTCAATAATACTTAATAAATTATTTAATTTTTTTAATGAATTTGTCTATCTAACAATAATTTAATAGTATATATCATTTTGAATCATTTTAAAAATATTTAAATCTTTATATGGAGCTCCCATTTTTTATTTTTTAATATTTTAAATCGATTCAAACAATAAATTATCTGATTTTTTCAATAAATTTGTCTATCCAATAACAGTTGAACAGTATATATCATTTTGAAACATTTTAAAACTATTTAAATCTTTATATGAAACTCCCATTTTTTTAAATGTTTCCAGTCAATAGAATTCTTTCCGGAAGGAAGAAGAAAAGTCTGAAATCAGATTAATTATTATAGGAAAGATTGGTGCCTGCATAATGACAGATAAAAAAAATGTCAATAATATAATAATACGAGTTATTTTTATTTTTTAATTTAAAATAACGTAATTATTTTTTATATTATATTTAATTTATATAATTATAAAAATAATTAAATTTATTATATTATTAACTTTTTTTCTGTGTACTAATCTCTCTCCACATATCCATACTCCAATTATTAACGGAGATTTTTATACCCTAAAGCCCAATCATTGGCGGATTGGATTCAACGCATTTGCTTCCACGTCAGCGCCGTGCGAGCTGGCAGCCATGGGCCCCGGCACATTTGACACTTCATTCGTCCGCTCGTGAATTCTAAAATACGGCCCCAAATACGACACATTCATAGTCGTCTATGTCATTTTTTACGGTTGCAAATCGATACATCCGGCTGGCTGTGATCTACGAGTTTTAACCGCGCTCAAATGGATGTTACACAACAGATTCGTTCACATTAGCTTTTCTAATATTTGTTTACTCCTTAAACCCTATTATTCTTTATCAAGTTTCATTACTTCCTTAACCTTCGTCCTAATCATCTGATTACTTCCTTAATACATTTACTCTTGTAAGCTGTAATTTTTATATTCCTGTACCTTACAACCTCAATTTCTAATCCAAAACAAAAAAACTACCTTCATTGGGTAAAAAAAAAAACTCTTCAACATTAGTTCTGTATATTTTTTTACCATCTCTTACAAAAATAACTTCAATAGTCAAACTTGTCCAACTAGTAGTCTTATAAAATATGTATGACAAGGTAAAATAACACGATTAAGCTTGGCCAATCAAAAAAGCAAATCTCTTGAAAGAGATTGACGATGCAAATCTCAATTCCGACAAATTTTTAGAAGATATGAATTTTAATTTCCATGAACTATAATAAATTATGACAAGGCACTGAGCAAATGATATTGATTGCTATTAAATGTCATAGCAATAGTGTTTCGAACATCGCCACGCTGAATACACAAGTTCGAATCGCCACCGAGGTGATTAGTGAGCTTAAACGTGCGGCTGACATAGTATTAGACTACAAACTTGCTATTGGGTGTCTTAAAAGCTCCCACAGCCACAATTCTTTCTAGAGAAAAAAAAGTAAGATACCACTCTTACTTTATTTATTATTTTAGATAAAAAAAAATGCAACAGAACTCAAAAGGGATAAAAAAAAATTATTTTTATGGCCTTAATTTCAAACTATAATGATTTTGATTAGAGTTTGATTTGGTATATACATACACTAGTATCTAAATGATACACATATAATATATACATTTTGTAATGAATTTGATTATTTTTATAATTTTATTATTATTTTTATAACAAATAATAACATGTTAATTTCTTATATTATATTTTATTAATTTTATTAAAAAAATAAATAAGTCTGTCACAATAAAAATATTAAATATAACTGTCAAAATATGAATCCCTTTTTTTGTTTTTCTATTCCTGCGGGCTTAAATGGATTCCAACTTGATGGGTTCCATCGTAATTACGTGGTTTCCCCGGTGGACTTGACTCTTCCTGCAGGCTTAAATCTTTTTCTATCACTATTGAGTATTTTTCTGTCGACAATACTACAGAAATCAGGTTACCTCATGTGACAACAGTTTGCAATGAATGATCACATGAAGTTGAAGTTGTGACTTCTTGGAAGTGTCACATTGAGGTTACGCAGACAAATCAGGTAATATCTCCAGCAAAAAATTCGTATATTTGAAGAAGGGTGCAGTTATGTAGACATGCAACTCAGTTATATCCTAATAAGATGATCAATTATTAAGCCTAGATGTACATTTTTAAATATAGCTCCACTGTATACAATTATACTTTAGATATATAATATTAAAATAACTATTTAATTCATTTAATGATATTCAAAAATTTATTTTTTATTTATTATTTTTTAAATTAAGACACTTAATTATTTATATCACTTTAATCATATTTTAATCTCCTTTAAAAAATCTTATCAAATATTTCTCATTAAAAATAAAATACCATTTGAGATCCATCACACACATTCTTGGCACAGAAAACTGAAATTTATCTATGAAGAGTCAATGAAGGAAATTTGTCTTGAATCTTATCGTTAATTAGGTCCATCACACTTTTGAAATACTACTGTTCATTGGCATTGATTTTCTATCATTGTAAATTCTAATTTTTTAATCTAATATTTTCTACCTTCTCTCTCTTCCAATAACTTTCGTATTAAGTATCATATATATATATATATACAATACAAATATACCGTTTTCCAATCTCATAATTTACGATCAATTCATTCACTATTGTTTTTTTATAGGACAAATTCCCTCTCATCACCCATTACTGGATTGATTAACGCAATCCATCACGTTGTAGACGGATGAACTTGAAGGGGATGTATCATGTATGAATTGATATTTTTGCCCGAAACATAATGTTTCAGATTTAACAACTCAATAGCAAATACAGAATCATACAGGTTATGTTGCTGTTATAATTATAAGAGGTAGAAGACAAGTGATAGGACAATGGTTGACCATTTGATAAACGTTGTTTCAGGACGTTAGGTACACAGATAATTTATGAATGGTTATTATGGACTTGCTTATTGACAAAAAGAAAGTAATAATAATAATAATAATAATAAAATAAAATAAAGGAAGAAACGAGTCGACAAAATGTAGTTGGTTGTTGCCTGACTATTCATTCCGCATTGCCACGTCTCTGAAGGAGTCTCACAAACGTACGTATTAGTGTTTCTTTAGCATTGCTTTTTTTTACATTCATTTGATGCTATATGAAGACTTTTCTTAAAAAAAAAAAAAAAAAAAAAAAAGGATGACAACACATCATATCATTAAAAAAAATTGCGACATTTGACAACAACAAAAAAAAAAGAAAAAAAGGATTACCTCAATTGAACGAGTAAATTTGTTGAATATAAATTTAATTTTATTAAACGTCTTGATTCTTAACTGAATAGTACTGTTTAACAATTAACCACAATATTCACAACTTGTTGTACTAAAATTTTTATTTGTAGTCACTAAGTTAATATGTGCGAGAGTAGATTTCAATCAAATATGCGTTAAGAGTAATGATATATATTATAAATATTTTTTTATAAAATATTTTAAAATTTATAATTATAAAAATAATTATTAATTTTTTAATACTGTTAAACTAAAAAAATTATTAATTTTTTTTACAATTATAAATTTTAATATATTTTATAACATAATTTTTGTAATATATATTCTTATTCACGCGTTAATTACTTAATTGATGTGAATTCCGCGGTTTCAGTTTTTCTTTTCGTCTTTTCTCATATAAATATAATGGCCTAAAATAGTGTGCAAGGCTTCATAATAAGCTCCGAGACAAATTCGAGTACAGCTGAGTAAATACATTAGTAATTTTGCCCACTGTGGATTTTATTGAATATTGTGATTATGTGTCATCCATCGCGGACTTGTAATGCATGTGATTATATGCCATTGAATAATACTGATTTTAATTAACACTGATGGTTCAAGCAACTTATCAGTTGCTTTATTTGTTATTTATTTATACATATTCAGTGCACTCAGAAGCTGCTTAAATAGTGCACGTCGTATTTTTCAGAAAAATTAAAAAAAAAAAATAATCAGTCGAATTGGAAGGTCGAGACATAAAAAAGAGATAAAAGGAGAATCCAACGATACACAGACTTCCATTCTTAGATACACTCTCCTAAACACAAATGATTTATAACAACATAAGAATCTCATCATTTATACTATTTCTTTATACATCTTTCGATTATTTAAAGTGATAGTTTAAAAATTATTCAGCGTATTTCTTTTATCACAAAGTATTTAAAATGATGGTCTAGTAATTATTCAGCGTGTCTTTTTTCGTCACAATCCAAGTTTGAGTTTCAATGTTAGAAAATTTATCTACTCTAATTATTTAAAATATGATAGGAGCTCGATTACTGATTCAAAATTTATTAACATTGTAGTCGGACGTATGAAAGGTTCATTTAGCTCAACAGTGCTCAAGTAATATGTCTGTTCTTTGAAACCAGTTGAACGAAACTCAAGCAAATGAGAATTACTCTAGTCTCGATTCATAAATCTGATAGCTGTCATATTTATAATAAATCTTTTTATTAAAAAATTATATATATTTGACATATTATATAAAATATTATTTATATAATATAAAATATGTTATGCATAATATCAAAGATATTTCGTGCTTATTTGCGGTCGGGGCGCCCGTAAAAATTTTCTCTAAAAAGAAAGGGACGGCACGGAGAGATAAAGGTCAAATCGAGTGGCGAAGGTTTGGGCCTGTATTTTTTAATGGTTTTCTAGTGGTGGGTGCTGGCTGTCTGGCTGGCTTCTTGGCTTTCTGGCTGCTATTAGCCAAACCACAGCTTCTTTCTAACAAGACCAAGCACCAACACCTGCGAAGAATTTAGAGAGAGAGAGAGAGATAATCATAATATTTTGGACAGGGAGAGGGATTTAGGAACAGCTGTTTGTGTTTTTGTGTGTTAGAACTCTAGCTCGAATCCCCATACAGATTAGCCTAATTAATTAATTAATTAATTAATTACTTGTTTATATATATATATATTTTTTCACTCTCCTGTTCTCTTCTCTTTTCTGCCTCTTATCCGATCTCCTCGTCTTATCCTCTGCTGCTAATGGATCCATTTTATTTGTTTCGTAAAGGTATTATTCTGCATAACTCTAATCCCCCCCCCTCCCCTTTCTCTCTTTCATCTCTTCCTTTTAGATCTTCCCTTCCTCTTCTCAATTTTTTTTGGGTGTTTTTTTTCTTGAATTTTTGTTTCTTTTGTTTTTTTGGAGATCTCTGAGGATATGTTGTTCGGATAATGTGAACTTGTGGTTCTGTTTGTTACTGTAACCTTTTAATTTTGCCGATTTCACGGATTTTGTGCTATTTTCGATTCTTGATGGTACTGGTTTAGGGATTTGTCAAATAAACTTTTTTTTTGCCTTTTGTTTTGTTTTTTTTGGGTCAATTTTTAGTGGGGAAGTTCGGCTGTTACTGTTTTTGTGTTGGGAAATAAAGTTAAATTTCGCTGATGAGCAAAATTCTGCAGCTTGAAGCTTTACTATTCTACTTAATGCTTTTTTTGCCTGTGTTTTTCTTAAAGTAATGCCTTTTCTCTATGCAACAGAAATATTTTGCGAAACTCATTGACCTTTTTTCTCTGTTAAGTATCCGTGATTACAGTTTCTATAGTTGGTTTTTGAGTCGTTGACTTATCTTCTCGGTCTTTTTTTGGGGTTTTTGGACAGTCTAATTACAAGTGTCAACTGGCAAGGTTCTGAAAAATGGTTGCGATAATACTTAAAAAGGAGTTATTTTAACTGATTCTGAGATCTGGTAGTTACTGATCATTTTGAGATAGGGTTATTAAGCTCTGTGGTGGTTGTAGTGGGTTTTGTGCATGTGAATGTGTCTCAAGTTGTTGTTGTGTTTTTGGCCAATTAGAATGATGGAATGACATTGCTTTGCAGGTTTTGGATAACGCCTATTGCAACTTGTTATTCCCCGTCTTGCTACCTTTTTGTTGAATGTAGAATCTTTTTGTGTCTGTTGGAATAAAAGAAATGAGCTTATTTAAGAAAAGTTCTCAGACAAAGGAAACAAAATTAAATGTCTCAAGCAAGACAACAACTTTGAACCCAAATGCGGCTGAATTCACTCCCTTAGCACTCAGAGCATCGTCTTTGTCATCTGGTAGTACCTCAAATGCATCAGATGCAGCGGCAAGGTTTGCTTCTTCTGGGACTGTAGGTAAAGTATTGCTTGATCGATCGGAATCATCTGTTTCTAATAAATCTGATGAAGAGGCTCACCAATACTGGCGCCACCAGCTACCAGATGATATCACCCCCGACTTCAAAGTCATGGGTGACGAAGAGTCCCAGGGACTTGGGGGGCTTTCTTTAGCAGGCTTGTCTTTACATGACACTGCTGAATTGTCAAGATTCCCTGCTTCTACAGCCAGTGGATATGCATTGACAGAGCAACAACAGCCATCCCCACACCATATAAATGGTGGAAGCTTCGGTAAAAAAATGAGATATGCTGCTGTTTCTGAGGAAGAACCAGCTTCAGCTAATTTTTTGAATTTGCCGATGAAGCCGTGGGACGAGCAAGTTGTTAACACTGATCAGCTTCTTGGAAATGGTGGGGAGGTGCGTCCACATTTGGGAAATTCTAGACAGGGTTTAATGAATGACATGTTAGGTGATCCTGCAGTGTTTGATGATATGGACATGAACCCTTTGGAGTTTTTGGCATTCCAGTTCCCAGGGTTTGCCACTGAAAGTCTTGCTGAAGTTTATTTTGCAAATGGTTGCAACTTAAACCATACAATTGAGATGCTTACTCAGCTAGAGGTAAACTTCTAGGTTGCCATGTAATGTGTCTTTAATTTTTGTTCATGTTTGACGTTCTTCTGTTAAGTTTGCAGTCTGAATGCAATGAAGTGCTTTTTTCAGTTCACAGGGATAAATGCTTGGCCAATTAAATATTATTTGAACAGTTTCCTGTGGCTAATTTTTAGAGTATTGATTGCTCAAAATAATTGAAATTTTAATGCAATTCTAAAAAAAGGGATCACTGTTAATAATTTCCAATCAAGTTTTTTTTTTATTTAAATTTTTCCCTATCTATGTTGGGAAGTGCAAATTGGTGATGCTGTCAGGTTGGATGCTTACTGTGGTGAGCAATGCCTCTTTTGCCTTGTCTTGGCAGGGAAGAGCTGGCTCCGCTTAATAGTTTGAGGTGACTCAGTCCACCTATAGCATCATGTAATATGTAGCTCTCGGTTTGTGATATTGGTGTTCCAGTAACAAGTGTGTGAGTGAATTTTCCTTTTCTTCCTGGAGCTGGTAATTTGCCTACCAGCTTTACTATTCTACAACTGATAGAGTTGTGGTGGAATGTTCCAACACTGGGTCCTAAGATTTGTGTTCGTAATTATGTTGTTATAATAGAACGTGATGCTCTCTCCATGTTGTTCTTATCTGCCTTCACCTTGATTGTCCTTTGTATTCATTTTCGTTTAAATTGTAGCTTCAAGTTGACGGTGGTTTCAATCAAAACATGAACTCGAGGGCCTTGTCAGCTCCTAATTTCAGTGCACTGGACTTTCCAGCACTTACAGTGCCAGATAGTCAGAATGGTCCTTCAAAATATGCTGGGGATGATCTCCAGCAAATTGGAAATCCTTATCGATCTCCTGAAAAAGAGAACATACTCCTATTCAAGTCCAGTGCTTCCTTTCCATCCAGAGGTGCTGTTGATTTTGCTTCAGCTGTGAGGAAATTGGCATCTCAGGATTCTGGGGTATGGAAGTATGAAAGGAATGGTTCCGCTGATACCACTGTTGGCTCAAGCAGAAGTTCCCATGTTTTGGCTAGTACCTATAATAGTAGCCATGGAAGAGGCATTTATACAGATAAGCTGCAACAAACTCGTGGTTCAGCTCGAGCAGCACCTGTCTGGCTTGAAACTGGAGAAGCAGTGGGTAATATTCTTCAGTCAACAAATTAATTGCATTTATTCACTTTTAATTGTGGGACAAATGCCTTCTGCATATATATTGCTTTAACGTTGTTGAGATGGCAGCAAATATGTATTCTGAGCTGCGGGAAGAAGCTCGTGATCACGCACGTTTACGGAATGCGTACTTTGAACAGGTCAACACTTATTTGTACTTGTCTTTTGGTTTATATTTTCTGCTTTGGCCTTCCTCCTGGGATACTCTGTTGGGCTTGTAAAATGTGGTTTTGCAAAAGAGGTGTACGGTCATTGGAGATGGGCACTTGACCGATTATCATGTAAACACCATCATCGTCCTGATTCTCTTTTTCAAGTCAGATAAGAATTAAATTCAATGACATTCAAATTCACTAGTGAAGCAATTGGGTCATATCTAGTGTGAATATTAACAGAAACTAGAACATTCTGTCAGTGTAAAAGCATTTTAGAGAGGCATGTAATGTACCAATAGGTTTGCTTTTCCAAATGGGATGCTACGGTGCATCTGCAATAGATGTCATATATTTGGCCATCATGCAGCAAGTTTACTCAAGTATACATGCTGACGGTTGAGCCAAGTCATTCATGCCAAGTTGTTCATGTGAGTCTGCTCCAATCTTATTCCCTATTTGATGTTTAGGTAATGTGCCAGCATAATTTAACTAATTATGAATATGTAATGATTTTTGACTTCTTCACACAGGCACGACAAGCATATCTCGTTGGCAATAAAGCTTTAGCAAAAGAATTGAGTGCGAAAGGACAGGTGCATAATATGCATATGAAGGAAGCCCATGGAAAAGCTCAGGAGGCTATTTATCGCCAAAGGTTTGTCATTTGTTGTTGCTTTCAACCTGTCTAATCCATGACAGTCTCTTCTGCTTGAGTGAAAAGTCATTGTGTTTACCATGTCCAGCTTAAAAGTTGATGGGGTACTGTTTTATTCTTCCTCCTACCTGTGTAAAGTTAACAAACAAAATTTGTGGTTTGATTTGGCCTTTTCTTTTCCCTATTTTGTGTATTTTTTCCCAAGGAAACAGAGGATTGTACTGATTTTCTTCTCTCTTTGCCCTCATTTTCTTGCAATCCTTTGGTGGGCATGATTCTCAATAGTGTCAAGGATGGCAATCACTGACTTTTGAGGTGCTAATGTTTTTGGCTATGGTGGAATGTCATTGGAATGTACTAGTTTCAAGTGTTGTATAGTGCCCAAAAACATTTAACGTGTATTTAGTTGTGGGATTTTATTGCTTTAATTCCTATAATAATGGCAGCATATTTCTTGGTACAATAACCGCGTGTATAACATTCACCAGGAATCCGGTTGGCCTAGAAGTTCAGGGAAATGGCAGGGGTCATGAGCGGATAATAGACCTCCATGGGCTACATGTAAGTGAAGCCATTCACGTACTAAAGCATGAGCTGAGTGTTCTGAGAAGCACAGCCCGGGCAGCAGAGCAGCGACTACAGGTTTATATATGTGTAGGGACAGGCCATCACACTAGGGGCTCTCGCACACCAGCAAGACTTCCACTTGCTGTGCAGCGATACCTCCTTGAAGAAGAGCGCCTTGACTACACTGAGCCACAGCCAGGTTTGCTTCGTGTAGTGATACACTGAACCAAAAAGACATGACAGAATGGGGTATAGGAGTTTTTGACAGAACAAAAAATCCAACCAAGTTTGTAGTCATCAAACCATTCTTGTATCTGTATAGGAAAAGAACTGCAACTGAAAGCCTGGGGAGGGATAAAAAAAATAAAATAAAAAAAAAGAAAAAAGGGGAAAAAAAGGAAGGAAAGAAAGATGTGAGGCTAGGGAAAGGAAAGGTGACGAGAAGCAAGCAGAAGTGTGTATCATTAAGGGATAGCCAGTTGACAGCAGCACTACATTTGTTAGTCATCAGGGGGCCTAGGTCAGGCAAGCTTTTGTGGCTCTTTTTTCATTCTGTGAATTTTGTACCTTGATTTTTTGTTCCCTTTGTCATAGACTCATAGTTACATTCCTTTTTCTTCATTCCTAGATGTAACTGATAGAATTCAATTACCTGATAGTACAGTTCTCAAGCATGACTCTATTTGGGGTACAGCAATCTGTGACAAATGATTGGAAAAAATTAAAACAACTGCAAGAGTTCTCCTTAGACAAGTAAATGTTTGATTAATGTTTGGCTGGGTCTAATGATGGGATAAGTCAAAAATTAATCACAAAATTTTCTAAATTATTTTAATATAATCTTCTGCATGTTCACTGAGTTTCGAAAATTCAAGCATCTAACGGATGCATAGAGGGGAGGTGGTTTTCGAACGGAGGGTACTCCTTCGTATACATCAGGAGTCCACTGAGAAGAAGGGGCTGGGAAAAGATTGAACCTAATTTCTATAGTGATGAATATAAACCCAAATAAAATTCATGGAGGGTTATATATTTGTGTATTGATAAGACTCGAAGTTGATCTCTCTTGGACATTAATAAAATTTATAAAAACTTATGAGTGATTAAAATAAGCAATGATTTTTTATTTACCGCATCTAAGAATGATTTAAGTGGAGTGCAATCTTTTAAAAAGGACAGTCCTTTTTCTTGCCAATGAAAATCGATTTTAAGAAATTTATTTAGACTTCATTCTACCAATGAATTACACGTTATTGATGTTACAGACTTTCTCAAGTTTTAGAATCTTAAATTCTTAATCGGAATCAATAAATTAAAACAAATGTTGTTCTTGTCGCATACATCTGAAAAAAACTTGCTTGTATGGCAAAATGTGTTAGTTCTTGTGATCACCAATGAGTAGCTTAGGGTAAGGGTAAAATCAAAATGTGCTTTAAAATTATATGTATTATTATAGTACACAATTTCACGTTTCAACGCTGAGTTCATTCCATGAAGGGGATTCCTTGTGTGACGTTTGAGAACCTACTCAAAAACTGAAGCTGCTTGGGAAATTAATGATTATTCTAAAATCATGACATTTTGTTAACGAAAAAATCATCATCTTGTGAAAATAAATTAAATTTATAATTAACGTCACGAAAAGAGGTCATGTTGTTCAATTTCATGAAATGGGAATGAAGAGATGTGAACTCGATATCAATGAATATTGTGATTAATGTATTCACTAGCGTCTGAGAGTACTCTCTCCACGCCGATTTTGAGTTGAAATTTAGGGTATCTCTGTGAAATGAAATCTAAAAAAAAATAGATATAATATCTGATATAACACGAATAATAGAATTAATGAACAACTTAAGAATCTACCCAAAAAAAAAAAAGAAAAATATAAGAGAATCTACTCAGTGTTAGATAAAAATCCACCTACAAAAAATGATAATCTATTAAAAAAAAATTCTGAAATAAATAATTAATTCTCATAAACAGATTGAATGATAAAATTAATACTAATTCTTATTTATATTTATAACTATTTAAGAATGAAATTATAATTAAAAAATGATTTTAAATAATATTCTAAATAATAAAATTTTAATCTAATAAAATATAAAATATAATAATAAATATAAAATATTAATAAATTATTAAATAATAAAAATCTTCTACCCCTGTACTCATCGTCTCCATCACTATCGTATAAGGAGCCCAAAGCTGAAACTGAAATTAAAATTTGCGATTTGTTTGACTGAATCTCGCCTAACTTCACCACTGGGTTTTTAGTTTTGTATGTTGATGAAAAACTGTAAGTCTCCAGCCCCAACTCGAACGGGCCAAGAAAACAAGAAACAGAAAACCAAAACAAAGGACGAGGCACACCGGCAATGTCACTCTCACAGTCTCACTGCACAGTTAGTTGTACACTAAGTAGTCAAAACATTCAACTACCAATTTTTTGAGCAATGCGTTAAAAAGCGAAGAGGAAGCTCCGTGGGCGTGGGCCGTTGAACAGCGAAGGGTGGGAGGAAGCTCCGTCCAGCCATGCACGCTCTCAACCTCTATCAGCCAAGCCACCCAGACCCAGTAGGAGAACAAAAATGCCAACCAGCCTCAAAGTAAGTTCCACCGTCTTCTCCGCTTCTCTCAGACCTCCCCGTCCCCACCCTTTCTCTCTCCTCATTTTCTTTCACCACTTCTCCTCTCTCTCCAACCTCATCTCTTTTGCGTCCTCTTCTTCCTCTCCTTTCTACTCCTTCCTCCGCGCCGCCATCTCCGCTGCCGACTTGGTCATCGGAAAATGCACCCACGCTCGCATCATAACTTCTGGCCAAACCCCAGATCGCTTCTTGGCCAATAATGTGATTCTTATGTATACTAAATGCGGGTCTCTGTTGCACGCGCGCCAACTGTTTGATAGAATGCCCCACCGAGACCTCGTGACCTGGAATGTTATTTTGGCTGCCTGTGCGCAGTCTGCAGAATCTGATTTAGAGAGTCTGTCGGAGGGTTTTAGCCTTTTTCGTCTTCTTCGTGGGTTTTTTGTTTACACCAGTCGGATGACCCTGGCTCCTGTGTTGAAGCTGTGTTCGCTTTCGGGTCATGTTTGGGCTGCCGAGGCAATTCATGGGTATGCCGTGAAAATTGGTTTGCTGTCGAACTTGTTTGTTTCGGGGCCTCTGGTCAATATTTATTCTAACTTTGGACTGGTTAGGTTGGCTAGACGTCTATTCGATGAGATGCAGGATAGAGATGTAGTTTCATGGAACGGGATGCTTAAGGCTTACATTGACATGGGTCTCAAGGAAGAGGCACTTTGTCTTTTCTCCAAATTCCATCGGAGTGGGTTGCATCCTAATGGTGTTAGTGTGCAATGTATTCTTGGTGGGACTTCTGATGTTGCTTCTGGTATTGAGAAAAGGCTTATACAACAAATTCAAGCTTATGCAACTAAAATATTTTCCTATAATGATAATGAATCGAATGTGGTTTTGTGGAACAGGACATTGTCTGAGTACATCAAAGGTGGTGATACTTCGGCTGCTATTGATTGCTTTAAGAACATGATTAGATCTCAGATAGATCGCGACAGTGTCACATTAGTTGTCATTTTGGCTTCTGCCGTTGACATGAATGATATAAAGCTGGGGCAACAGATTCATGCTATGGCTTTGAAATTAGGATTGGACTCTGACATTGCTGTTGCAAATAGTCTCATCAATTTGTATTCAAAAATGGGTTTTGTCTCTTCTTCTCGTAAGGTGTTTGCCAACATGAAGGAACTGGATTTGATCTCATGGAACTCAATGATATCATGTTGTGCTCAAAATGGTTTAGAAGAGGAGTCAGTGAATCTTTTTAAAGATCTATTACATAATGGCATAAGACCAGATAATTTCACACTGGCAAGTGTTCTAAGAGCTTGCTCCTCACTCGTGGAGGGTTTGCATCTTAGTAAGCAGATTCATGTTCACGCTATAAAAACCTGTAGCATAGCTGACAGTTTTGTTTCAACTTCACTTATAGATATTTATTCAGTGGTGGATTAATGACACAGGCCGAGATTCTATTTCAATGTGGAAATGATTTTGACTTGGCAACCTGGAATGCAATGATGTTTGGGTACATTACAAGTAAAGATTGTCATAGAGCATTGGAACTCTGCGCTTTGATGCATCAAATTGGAGAGGTTTCGGATGAGATTACATTAGCAACTGCAGCCAAAGCGTGCGGTTCGTTGGTGAGGTTAAAACAAGGGAAGCAAATGCATGCTCGCGCGATAAAATTTGGTTTTCACTTGGATTTGCATGTTAGCTGTAGTATTCTTGATATGTATGTTAAATGCGGACACATGGTAAATGCACACGTGGTGTTTAATGCTATGTCATTCCGTGATGATGTTGCATGGACAATTATGATTTCGGGATGCCTAGAAAATGGAGATGAAGATACTGCTTTGTCTATATATCACCAAATGAGGCTCTGCGGTTTCCTCCCTGACGAGTATACCTTCGCTACCCTTATTAAAGCCAGTTCTTGTCTGACAGCACTGGAACATGGGAGACAAATACATGCAAACGTGATCAAGTTGAAATGTTCTTCCGACCCTTTTGTTGTAACTTCATTGATTGACATGTACGCCAAGTGCGGTAACATAGAAGAATCATATTTTTTATTTAAAATGGTGAACGTTAGGAATATTGTTGTGTGGAATGCCATGTTATTGGGGCTGGCTCAATATGGAAATGGTGAGGAAGCTCTTGGTCTTTTCAAGGTGATGGAATTAGATGGCATTAACCCTGATAGGATCACCTTTATCGGTGTGCTTTCTGCGTGCAGCCATGCTGGCTTGATTTCTGAAGCATATAAGTATTTCAATTTAATGCGTGAAAATTATGGTATTGAGCCTGAGATTGAGCATTACTCTTGTCTGGTTGATGCCCTTGGCCGTGCAGGGCGTGTTCAAGAGGCAGAGAAACTGATTTTATCAATGCCCTTTGATGCTTCGGCTTCAATATACAGAGCCCTGTTGTGTGCCTGTAGAGTTCAGGGTGACGTGGATACTGGAAAACGAGTGGCAGCACGGCTTATGGCCTTGGAGCCATCTGACTCAGCAGCTTATGTTCTTATGTCTAATATTTATGCCGCTTCCAACCTATGGGATGATGTAGCTGTTGCCAGAAGAAGAATGAAGGGTAAGAATGTAAAGAAGGATCCAGGATTTAGTTGGATAGATGTGAAGAACAAGTTGCATCTGTTTGTGGCTGATGACGAATCCCATCAGGAGGCTTGATTTAATATATGATAAGTTGAAGGACATGATAAAGAGGATAAAAGAAGAGGGATATGTCCCTGATACGGACTTTGTGTTGCTTGATGTGGAGGAAGAGGAAAAAGAGCATGCACTCTATTATCACAGTGAGAAGCTAGCAATTGCTTATGGAGTTGTGAGCACTCATCCATCCGCTACTATTAAGGTGATAAATCCATCCGCTACTATTAAGGTGATAAAACACCTTCGTGTTTGTGGAGATTGTCATAATGCTATCAAATATGTTAAGAGTATTGGTGTATGTGTTTTTATGTAAATAATAGTCTCATATTGGTTATGTAGATATATAAAGTGACAGATAACCGCTTCCTAATAAGGTGATGTAGGCTTTTCAGCATCTTATTTTTTTATTTTCATAGTATCAGAGCTATTAAATTTTAAGAGAGAGAGAGAGTTTCCTTAGAGAGAAACCTTAGTTATTGAGTGAGTTTTCAGGAGAGAAATCTAGTTGTTGAGTGAATTTCTCAAGAGAAAAGCTCTAGTAATTCATAGAGTCCGTTTTCTAAGAGAGAAACTCTTGTTCTTGAGTTCGTGACCGTGCAAACAATATTGTCGTAGCTCCAGTACCCCGTGCTCAGTGATCATGAACAGTAACCCAACTACTACTACAGTAATTCCGCCAATCGCTACAATATTTTTGGGTAATCTTGTATAGTCAGTTCAAGTGCTACAACCATAGGTGAGAAACAAATGGTGATAGTGACCCTATCCGCGGAGGAATACAAGCAATTTATTGAATTTCAGAATTCTTGGAAGCATCCATCTTTAATTGTCAATTTGATCCAAAGAAATAATCCTACTACATGCCTTATATCATCAAACTAGAAAATGGGTCATTGACTTGGGTGGATCTGACCATATGACTGGTAACTTAAATAATCTTCATTTTTAATTGTCATCCACTAATTTGCCAAGTATTACCCTTACGAATGGTTCCTCAGCAATTGTCAAAGGTAATGGTGATGCAAAACCCTTGAATTTCTTGTCTCTATCTTCTGTGTTATATTTGCCAGATTTTCCTTTTAATTTAATTTCAGTTAGTAAACTTACCCGAGAGCTTAATTGTTGTGTTTCCTTTTTTCCTGATCATTTTGAATTTAAAGATCTTATGACGAAGAGGATTATTGGTAGACGTCGAGAATTTGGGGGACTTTACGTACTTGATGATAACAAGCCTATTGCATGCTCTGGGGTCTCTAGCTCTCCTTTGCATTTATATTGTCAAGTAGGTCATCTGTTTCTTTCTATTATAAAGAAATTATTCCCTGAATTAGGTTTTTTGTTTAGCTTAGAGTGTGAGTCTTGTCAGTATCCTAGACACCATCACACTACTTTTTGTCTTAGAGTTAATAAACAAGCTTCTCGTCCTTTTGAGCTCGTTCATTCAGATGTTTGGAATCCATACACAACTGTGTCAAAATTTGGGTATTGATATTTTGTCACTTTTGTGAATGATTACTCTCTCGTCACTTAGCTTTATTTAATGAAGTCTAGATCTAAAGGTTTTTCCATTTTTTCTACATTCTATTTTGAAAATTTAAATCAATTTCACACTTCAATTAAATCTTCCGTAGTGACAATGCTCCTGAATATTTTTCTTTTGAGTGTCAAAATTTATGATTTCTCATGAGATTATTCACCCATCTTCATGTATAGATACCCCACAACAAAATGAGGTTGCTGAACGGAAGAATCGTCATCTCCTTGAAAGTGCCAGAACTTTGATGTTTAATACTAATATGCCAAAATGTTTTTGAGGCGATGCAGTATTAATTGCTTGTTATTTAATTAATCGACTACCCTCTTCTATCCTTCAAGAAGAAATTCCTTACCAAGTTTTTTTTTCCAGATTAACTACTCTTTCCTTTGTCTCCACACATTTTTGGGTGTACCTATTTTGTTAGATATACTTGTCCTGATCAGAGTAAACTTGATCCTAAGTCTGTAAAATGTGTCTTTGTAGGCTATTCTAAAACTCAAAAAGGATACCGTTGTTTTTCACCAGAACTTAATCGTTATGTTGTGTCAGTTGATGTCACATTTTTTTAGTCATCTCCTATTTACCTTGTGTCATCTGAGTCTTATAATGAATCTAGTACTGATGATTTTCTCATTTATCATTTATATCATGCTTTAGATCCTGCTACTTCTACACACACCGTACCCACTCAAACTGTCGCCTCTACAAACACTATACCTGTTCAACCTCTTATCCAGCAAGTGTATACTTGCGAACTTCGAGACATTGTATTTCTCACAACTTGTTTAGGGCAAGTGAGTCCTCCCTCTACTAAGTCAATCCTCTCGTCTAAAGATACCGTGCAAGATGATCATTTAAGTGACTTGGATTTACCCATTACTCTTCGTAAAGGACACCGAAGTTGTACTCAACATTATATGGCCCATTTTGTACAATATAAACATGTTTCTCCCTCCCTTCGTGCCTTTATTTGTTCTCTTGATAGATATTCTATTCTTAAGTCAATTATTAAGGCTGTTAGTCATCTTGGTTGGCGGAAAGCTATGCAAGAAGAGACACAAGCTCTAGACACCAACCATACATAGGATTTGGTTCCATTACCTCTAGGGAAACATGCAATTGGGTGCAAATGAATGTTCACAGTAACATTAAATTCGGATGGGTCTTTAGTTAGATTGAAGCCCGACTGGTGGCCAAGAGCTATGTTCAGCTTTATAGTATTGATTATTCTAATACTTTTTCTGCAGTTGCTAAACTAGCTTCAGCCAGATTACTTATCGCTCCTGTAACTATGAATCACTGGCCTTTATATCAGTTGGATGTGCAAAATTCATTTTTATATGGTGATTTACAAAAAGAATTATATATAGAGCAACCACTGAGGTTTGTTGCTCTGGAGAGTCTGGTCAAGTGTGTAGGTTGAAGAAATCTCTTTATGGCCTCAAACAGTCTTCGAGGGTTTGGTTTGACAAGTTCAGTGAGGTGGTCAATAAATTTGGCCTTTCTCGTTGTCATAGTGATCATTTTATTTTTTCGTGAGCCTTTAAAGCAGGGAGTATACTTCTCGAAGTATATGTGGATGATATTGTTATAACTGGAAGTGATTTTGTAGGAATAGAGTCTTTGAAATAATATCTTGCTAAACATTTTCAGATTAAGGATCTTGGACAATTGAAATATTTTTTGGGCATTGAGGTTGCTCGATGTAAACAAGACATATTTTAAAGTCAAATGAAGTATGTCTTGGATTTATTAACCGAAACAGGTTTGTTGGGAGCAAAGCCAATGGATTTACCTATGGATCTAAATTTGAAATTGGTAGTAGAAGATAGAGAGTTAGATGAGCATCCAAAGAGATATAGACAAATAGTAGGTAAGCTCTATTATCTTGGGGTAATAAGACCTGATATAACATTTGCTGTGAGTGTAGTGAGTTGATTCATGTCATTTCCCTCGAGTTTCTCATTGGCATGCTATAGTGCGGATTCTCAAGTACTTGAAGAAAACGGTTAGTTTAGGTTTGTGGTATCGTGATAATGGGCATAGTAGAGTTGAAGGATTTTTTGCTGCTGATTGGGCTGGATCTCCTAATGATAGAATGTCTACTACTGGCTATTGTGTATTTGTTGGGGGGCAATCTTGTCTCGTCGAAAAGCAAGAAACAACTAATGATATCCAGGTCAAGTGCAGAATCAGAGTATAGAGTTATGGCTCAAACTACTTGTGAATTAATGTGGATTAACAAGTTCTTAACGAGCTTGGAAATAGAAGTACAACAATGAGATTATGGTGTGACAATCAGGCTGCTATTCACATTGTTTCAAATCCAGTCTTTCATGATAGAACTGAGCATATAGAGGTTGATTGTCACTTTTTTAGAGAAAAGATTCAACAAGAATTGATTGCACCTACTCACGTGAACACAGAAAATCAAGTTGCAGACATTCTTACAAAGTCTTTACGTGGAGTTAGGATCAATGTTCTTCGTAACAAGTTTGGCATGATTAACATCTTTACTCCAACTTAAGGGAAAGTGTTAAAGAGTATTGGTTTGTGTGTGTGTGTTTCTATGTAAATAGCAGTCTCATATTGGTTATGTCGATATTTAAAGTAATAAATCAGTAATATAAATATAGTCACTCCCTAATAAGGTGACGTGAGCTTTTCAACATTTTTTTTCTCTTTTCAAAATACATATCAAAGGTTAGTTAGAGAGAAATCGTAGCGAGGGATGCAAATCGCTTCCATCGGTTCAAGGATGGAACCTGCTCCCGTCGTGATCACTGGTAATATCAAAAGGGGAAAATGACATTCTTTACTAAATTTGATGGATGTTCCGTCTCCCTTGGCAGCCAACAGCTTTACCATGTCTTTGCAATATAGAGTCATAGACTTTGCTGTGCAGTGGGACCATGTGCAGGCCGTTGAGATATGGTGAGTGAAGTGGGACTGTGTAGGCCACCAGAAGACTTCGCATTACCATAAACGAGATTTTTTAGGCAAGGAAACAGATCAACAAAAGAAGTGAATTTCCGAGAAATCTGGTTTTGTTGTCCAAGCAACATAATTTTGATTGAGCAAAGCCCTTTTCTGTAATATACTCGCTTAAATTTGACGAAGGTGGCGTTGGACTAGAGGGCTGGTAATTGAGTTGTATCAAAGTTGAACTGCTTTTCTTGTTTAGCAAACAGCAAGGTATCTAAATGCATCAGGATTGAGATGGCAGTAACGCTGGATTGCGTCATTCGTAAGATGTTCATTTTCTTATTCTAATTTTTGGGAAAAAGGGTGCTGTTCAAATATGGCATTTGATCGCTTCCGTTCCTAGCAAGGATGAAACAAAAGCATGCAAATGAAGACCCTAATTATAATTGCTGGTTCCATCCCAAACGTACTGTGGGGGCTCACTGCAACCTGCAAAAGATGGACTTGTAGCAAGATCTAAATTCAATATTAGTGTTTTTCCATTGACGTTGAGCCCAAATTTTATTCTGAACACCAAACAGTTGGGCACAGAACATTGCTTAAAAACTTCTGCTCCGTGAAAGGGACGAGGCACAGAAAAAAAAAAAAAAAAAAAAGAAAATCAGCAGCAACAACAATAATAAAGGAAATATTTTGGAATGAGTCATTCAGTCATTTTAGCTAGCTTTTTATGAGTATAGCAAATTAGCGATGCTGTATAATCAAGTACACCCATATAGTTCATTTTGATACATAACATGACACCGTGTTCTTCAAACTATAAACCTTAATCACACGAGTTTAATCTACACGCTGCTGTGAAGCTTGACCACTCAAAACAAATGGGACACAATGGAAAGGTTTAGAAAAATTAAACAAAAAAAAATTAAACTGTGGTATTTCACTCAATGACTTCCACTATGCACACCGAATGAAAGTATATCTACACATTAGTAAATTTAGTCGAGAAAAAGAGGAAGTTATTATATCAGGCAGAGTTGGAAGTTCCCTGCACACATCGTTTAGACTGTTGTTGGATTGCTGTGAGAAACTATCCGCTCAAAACCTGTTCACACATCATTTCTCACCATCGGCTGGAGACGCATAGCCAGTTCATCATGAAGATAAGTCCTGATAACAGGACATTATGCTCTAAGCAAGAGCTCGTAGACATTGCTATTGTTATCACCACTAACACGCTTCAACATCTCGAAACTCTTCCGGCTGCCTAAGAAATCCACACGTTTGAAAATCACATAACCAAGTTCAGCAGTTTCTTTACTGGAGTACACAGATCGAAGCCGGTCAGCATGCCTTGAGTCCGTGTGAATTGCAGCTTCTATTTCTGAAGCTGACATATTCTCCTGCATCAGAAAACAATATAGACCGAGGATTGGAAAGGTCAGTTCCATAATGTAAATGTTGAAAGGTTTTATAGCATGCTTGCTACCTTGCAAACGGCAAATTTACACGACATGCAGTTAGCACACCAACAGCAAGACAAAGATGTGAGCACCTTCATGCTTAGAAATCAAAGAGAGCTCAAACAAAAACCAGCATGTATGCAACAGCATATGGGGAGCCCCCTGGACCTTTTTAAAATCATACCTGATAAAATGCATAGATGTGATCTAACACCCGCAAACACGTAAAACCATTTTCACTGAAAAAAGTTCTTGAAGATGGCCCCATCTCAGAAAATCGATCAACAGGAAACAGTATGGTCAGAAAGTGGTCCTTGAATATCAATTCAGATTTCTCACTGCAAGGCACACAGATGTAAATATACATGGTAAACAACTAACTCTTTACATGATACAATCACTGGCTTAACAGACAAATTTGGACACATGTGAGAGAGCGAGAGGGAGAGAACCTTTCAGTAAGTGGCCGGGTTAGGTTTGTAAATGGAGCTTCGGAATCCTTGTTGTCTCCTCTTGCATCAAAGAACGGCGGCGTCTGCTGTCCTCTAATATCTTCACTACTAAATGAGTCTGTATAAATAGAAGCGGCTGAAGCTGGCTCAGATATTGACCAGCAGATTGAGTCTAGAAGGCTGCTTGGGGTTACTGGACGAATCGGTATTTTACATGTCTGTAAGAAATCAGAGGTCACAAAGAGAGGCCACGATTTACTTAAAAACACTTTGGCTGCAGCAGACGAAGCTTCCAAGCACACATGCATGCATAGTAACCGTTCACAAAAATATAGAAGTTAGAAGCATGGGATTAAATGCATCTGCATTGCACCCTTGGCAGATATGCAGCAATTTTTACCACAAACATCGTGCAACCAAGGCTGGGTTGATTACTTGGTATAAACCAGGACATGGTCCTACCCTTCAGCATTTTGCGTGAATCAGTCACTTCACGCAAAAATTCCCGTGGCCACACTTTATCAAGCGCTTAGATACATGAGTCACACAATTATGTAGGACCCGAATTCAATGGCAGTCACTTCGCACAAAAATGGCCAAGTCCAAGCATCTTCCCATTTTCCTTTCAATGAGATCATAAAAATTAAGCCTCCATACCAAACAATTGCCCCTTAACTTACTGTCAATATCTATCAACCAAATTCATACTTAGGACAACGAAACTAAACTCACGCAAATACATCTGCAGTTACAAATGTTCAAATCTATTCTACTCCAACTTAAGAAAGTTAGAGCGAAACAGGATGTCTAGACCACTAGACTCAAAAATCAAAGAGGAAAAAAAGGATTGGAGACCTCACAGCAGACAGATGACCAAACACAAGTGAAATAAGAATTTCTTAACATAATGATCAAATATAATATTAATAGAATCAATCCTAACCTGCATACGACGTCCACGACGACTTCTAACACCATTCTTTGCAAAATTCACAATCTGCTGCCTTTCTTCGTAGCTTACTTTACTTCTCAAATTCTGAGCATCTTGTAGGCTCCTACACATTGCCTTGAGAAGAAAACCCAATATTAAAGATTTTAAGCATCGCTAAAGCTAAGAGGTAATCACATAAGAGCATACCAAAGGCATAAAAATCATTGCTCCAACAACATCGAAGAATACCTCTCCTGCAATTCCATTTTGATAATTTTCAAGCATCATCGCAATCTGCCTGGCCAAATCAGCAGACGTGTGAACAAGCCTCTGCACCTGTTTCTCCTTTGCACTTTTTAGAACCCATATGGGCTAAAGACAATAAAAAGAAAACATTGAGATGGAATTAGATGCATTTTTATTTGAAAGTATGCAGACCACTTCATCAGTTCAAATCCAAAACATTGGTAGCCATTATATAAAACTAGCCAAAAAGTGAAGGGGGCACCCAAACCGTCAGAAAATTATTACAACCATGTAAACAATTACATGCACAGCTGGATAGAGTAAAAATATTTATCTCACTCAACATACAAGACTACATAGAAGATGCACTCACAGTAACAATATTGTTGGAGTGGCCAAGATATCTTTGAACTGAAGCGCCTTCACAAACAACATAACTTGCCCTGCAACCAGCAAACCACTGATCCAAAAATGTGGCACCTTGTCTTGCAGCTGCCTCATAAACCTACCAAGCATGCCAAATGTCTCAGGAAGTAGTTAAAAGCCACCACGCACGAGCTAACTTAGACAAAATAGGGTCAGTGCTCATCATACTACCACTAGCACATGCAGAAGGCATATTAACATTGCTAATTACTATGACAGTGTGGATAACATATTAATATATAGATAAAGAACAATTTTAATTCACCTTTTTCTGCAGCTCATGTGAAATGTCAGAATCAATGTACATGGAGTTATTCGATAAAATAAAGTCAGCACTTCTGCTAAAACCTTTTTCCGAGGTATTCTTTTGTGTTCCTTCAGTCCTGTCACATTGCATGCCATCACTGATAGCACGAGGAAAACAAGAATTTCCCATGGCACTGAAGCCAACGAGATTATTTAAATCATCCAGCTGCACACTATTTTCTCCAACATTCTTGACACTGTACAGCGATTCACTCAGCCTTACTGCAACAGATGAAACAAGAAAAGGAATTTAGAAACAAAGTGGAGTCAAAAGCAAAGAAACTCAAGTTCATATTGTTTTATAATTCACTTCTAGACTGAGAAAAAGCACAAAATCCAATTCCTTGGGAAGTTCTTCAAATGAACAATTTCCTTGTTTTCAAGCTTGCCGCATAAATTATATTTAACTACAACAAATGCAAGTGGGAATAATCTACATGACAAGTAGCTGCCATCTCAGCCACTCAACATGGACCACCCAGCGCCCCCTCCCTTATGCAAAAAAAAAAATGATGAAAAAAAGAAAATTTGGAAAATATTTGGAATTAAATTTGCTAGAATAATTGGTTTTTCAGCAACCACACCAGGTTTTAGTTGTATGAACAATACTATAAATAGGTCAGCAACTACATTATTAACTGGAAAGTAGGAAAAAAGCAGACAATTCTCACCATTCCTCCTCACACTGTCCACGAACCATCCTAGTGTAACAATGAAGAGACCATTTTTTGACCCATGCTTCAAAGCATGCTCAAATTTACGTCCACCAAAGCTGTAATTGACATTAAGGATCCACATATGGCAACTAATATGAACGTGTCTTTGCAGAAGGTTGCTTCATCATATTCTTTGTATGTTACAGTAAATCAGCACATATGGGTGACTAGGGAAAAAAAAACATAATAATAAGATCTCATCTTCTGTGACCCTTTATAAAAAGATTATCCTGAAAATTTCTTTATGTATATCAACTGAGCTAATCAATCCACATGAGCAAACATAAATTTCTTCAAAACCACCAGATTACTCAGAAAGTGATTAAGTAATATCCCTGGAAAGAGAAAAACTTTGAACTTTGAAAGGATATCTGGACCACCAAATGGGTACATTGAGGATGCAAATTCGGGCTGTATTGACCACCTAATCTCTCCGTTGCTTCCATGACTTGTTTCCTCGCCTCTGCACAATAAAGTACACACATGACTTATGAACATCCGCAACTTTAGAATACTAAACAAAAGCAATTTCTTGATATAATGAATAAATCATGAGAATAACTATCATACAATTATGCCAATGGAAGAATAAAATACAAGGAAACAGATCCCATGAAAGTCAACTTTCTTATCATTTGCTAAAATAAGCCACTCGCTCGTACTTACCAGAAGTATAAGGAGTTTAGCGGACATAACACACAATACATCAAGATTTCACCTTAAAAGGTACTTTTACAAGCAAACGAGAGGTAAAAACAAAAAGCATCTTCTATGATGGAGAGAGTTTTACACCCATCTATTCTTTTCTATCTTAAAGCTATAAGCAATTTATTATTCTTTCTGGATCAAATTCTGTAAAACAACTTGATTCTCGAACAGAAAAATGAGGGGATTTTGGAGTAATACATCTTGGAAATGTCCACAAATTCATATAATAATAGGATACTTATCAATTGACAGAGAAATGCTCTGAAAGAAGCAGAGTAAAGGACATTCAAAAATAGCAAAAAAGCCAGGAACAAGACAAAGGTAATTACAGCAGGAAAAGATCCAGGCCAACATACAACAAAAAGCATCAAGGTAGAGAATTGACTTGTAAAAAGCATATGAAAGGCGTAGCCAAACAATTGGGTGCTATAAAGCATTCACCTTTGGATAAACCGGTAACACAGATAATAAGGCCACTAAATGGACCGTTGGATCGAACCACCGCCTCGGACCCAAAAGAGGATGCAGCAGCAGGAGACATTGGCTCGAAGGGTTGCAAACCTCTGAAAGAAGGCACTGAAGATGGCAGCCCCAGAAACAGCCTTGAACAGCCCTTGCTGTCAATCACTTGTGCTCTGCCATCTCCACCCATAACCATCAACAGTTCTTATAAACCCCACCCAAAAAGCTGGTGGCTTTACAAAGCTTTCAACTTTCTTTTTGCCCCCATCAAAAATTTAAGAAGAAAAAACAAAACAAAATCGCCAGTTACAGTGAAGAAATCCACAGCACTAAGCAACCAAAAGGAAAAGAACAAAAGAGAAGCGAGGGCGGGAAGAAGAAAATCAACATAAAATCCAAAGGCAATGATAAGATGTAGAACAGATGCAAGGATGGGTTGTTTGAAGAGACTTGAAAAGAGAACAGATTCAAATATTGACAAACGAAAAAAGAAAGAAAGACCAAAAGGGTGTGTTTAAAACGAAGAGAAAAACAAGCAAAAAACGATAAAAGATAAAGTTGACAAAAGGGAAGTTAAGAGAATAAAACAGCAAAAGGGAGATGAATTTTATTATCAATGATAAAGAAACGAATAGGAATCAAATAAAAAAAAAAGAATCGAAAAAAAAGGCTAAAAAAATGGGGATCTATCTAAGGGGATTGAGACAAAATGAGAATTTTGAAGAGATCCTTCTCCAGTCTCTCTCTCCCTCTCTTTTTCGTAGTAAAGAAAAGGTTTTCAAAAGAAGTGAAATTTCTGTTGAAAGTGTGTAAAGAAGAGAGTGCTATGCTCTTGTCTGCAAGGCCTCTGGGCTCTGGCTTTAGGCCGCTGTATGTATGAGTGCGTGGGGAAATGGCTGGCTGGCGATGCTCTTCCTTTGGCCGTTGCTTTTTTGGTTTTTCTTAGCTTTATTGGGTTCAAAAAAAACAGGAGGTTCGGCAGAGCACACAGCCGAGCAGGCACGGGCGGATTTCAACCTTTTATGTGCTTAATTGGCTTTATTGCTTTCTATTTCGTTAACCAATTTATGTGGTCTATATATTAGTGCACTACATGCTGAGAGGTGGCAACTTTATTAGTTGTTTAGTGTATTTTTTTTTTATTAATTTACGTATTAATTTAAATTTGAATTTATTTATTATCATATCTAATAAAATAAGATTTTATGTCGAGAATGTGATGTTGAATTTTATACTTATGAACATTGAGATCAGATGTAAGAGAGATTTACTCAGATCTACCAATGATAGACTAGTAAATCTATTCTATAAGATAGTTACATGTGGACATCAACGGCAAAAAATCAGTTTCAACTCACAGGTGCTGTATAGCACCAACATACACTAAGAGCTTTTCTTTTTTTTAATGCGTATATAATTTTTTTTCCTTCTCATCAAAATTAGACTATCTAATTCACAAAACTATATTATAATTTTTCTAAAAAAAATGGAGTAAACCTATTTAATTTATGAAGATCCATCCCAATTTTTTGAGCTTTGTAAAAAAATTTTGAGTAGCCAAAAATATTATATGAATGCAAATTTTTTAACGCAAATAAGATATATGTACATAAAAAAATGTCATATCATATTATAGTGAACATTGATTATACAAGTTTATATTAGTCTAACAATAAACACCACAGTCTAGCGGAGACCAAGTAAGCTATCGTGCGTCGGCCGTCGTTTCTTTTGTCTTGGGTATGGTTTGTCGCTGCTTCGTCGGTGTTAGTGCTTTCTTGTGAAGCTTGGTTCCTTCGGGGTTGGTAGTTGGGTTTCATTCCTGCGAAGTGCGAGTGGTTCTGAAGTTTTGGTGTTTTCTTTGGTGTGTGGCTGGTTTCACCTCAAGGTTGCTGCAGTTGCCTCCCCTGCTCCTCCCTTTCGCTGTGATGGGTGTGGGGTGTGTGGTGGGGGAGGGTGGCTTTTTAGCATCAAGGGTGGCCTTGTAAAGTTCTGGGTGTTTCTTGTTCAAATCCCACGTCGATAACGTGTTCCATCTCCAGTCACTGGGTTCGAGTGGTCTATTGCGCCAAGGTCTCGCCGATCGTTGCAACAGTCTTCTCCGTCGGCACCTTTGTAACGCACTTTGGCATTTTTGGTGTGCGTCTGGCTTTGTGCCTGTGTTTTGCCGTCAAAGGCCCTCTGGGTTTCATCGTTTGCCCTGTTTGCCAGGGTGTCCTTTGATAAAGTGTTGAAATGGTGAAAAACTGGCTTGATCAATTATTGAACAATTGTCCCCTATAAATAGAAGTTACAAGAACAGTGTAGGATAAGAACAGAACAACAAACAAAAGCCAATATGATCAGCAGCAACTGAAGCAGCCTAGGGGATAGAATGATAGACTGATAGAAGAAAAATAACTGAACCAGCGACCCCGTAACTAACAGATAAGGGTTATCTAAGAAAGGATTATCTAAGATGCCCCCGCAAGACGGAGGCGGCATCGACGACTCCGATCTTGGATCGAAGAAGTAGAAACCGTTGACGGTGCAGCGATTTTGTTAACCCATCGGCAAGTTGATCGAGACTGGAGATATGGTGAATTTTTAATGTACCAGAGGAGACATACTGACGGACAAAGTGGTAGTCCATGGCTAGATGTTTCATTTGAGAATGAAAAACCGGATTCGCAGAGACATATGTGGCACCTAAATTATGGGAATAAATAGTTGATTTAGCAAATAAAGACACCCGTAATTCCTGAACTAAGTTGGTTAGCCACGCAAGCTCAGCTCTAGTGGCAGCTATAGCTCGATACTCAGCCTCCGTCGAGGAACGGGCCACAGTCTGCTGCTTGGTTGATTTCCAATAAACTGGTGTTTCTCCGAGAAAGATCAAATATCCTGATGTGGAAGTCCGATCATTAATGTTTCCGCCCCAATTGGCATCACAATAGGCCCAAAAACTAAGAGGATTGGAACTAGACTTAATATGAAGGCCATGATACATAGTTCCTTTGAGATATCTGAGGATGCGCTTGAGAGTGGACCAGTGATGGATAGTCGGTTGTTGCATAAATTGGGCCAATTTATTAACTGCAAAGGAGATTTCAGGGCGTGTGAACGAGAGGTATTGTAAAGACCCGACCAGCTGTCTGTAGGTGCTAGGATCGGCTAGTCCAGATTCATCATTCACGGTCAATTTCGTGGAAGGAGAGAGTGGAGTGGGCTGCTCCTTGGCATCCCGTAAACCAAATTCATCCAACAACTTACGCACATAGTGGTGTTGAGAAAGAATCAAGCCAGAAGGGACTGGAATTATCTCCATTCCCAAGAACACATGGAGGTCCCCAAGATCCTTTAAAGAAAAACGGGCTGCAATGTGGTTGTAACAAGAAGAAATAGTATCTGGGTGGTTCCCTGTTAAAATAATGTCATCAACATAGATAAGCAGATAGAGTAAAGTAGATCCTTTACTGTAGATGAATAAAGATGAGTCAGAAACTGAATTCTGAAAGCCAATAGTGAGAAGAAAGTCACTGAATTCTTTGTACCAAGCACGTGGTGCTTGTTTGAGCCCATAGATTGCCTTGTTAAGCCGATAGACATAATTAGGATTGGTGGCATCAAGGAAACCAGCTGGCTGTTCCATGTAGACAGTGTCATGCAAGGTGCCCTTAAAAAAGCATTGTTGATGTCTAGTTGTCTCATCTCCACCCAAACTGAACCGCAAGAGTGAGAACCAGCCGTATGGTCGCCGGTTTAACAACTGGACTGAATGTTTCCGAGAAGTCCAAGCCTGGCCGTTGGTGAAATCCTTTGGCAACTAGGCGAGCTTTGTAACGATCAATAGTCCCGTCAGGATGTTGTTTAATCCGGAAAATCCATCTGTTACCTACAATGTTTGTCGCCTCAGACCGTGGAATAAGACACCAGGTATTATTGGTTGTTAATGCAGTAAACTCAGCTTGCATAGCATCACGCCATAGAGGATTGGCAAGTGCCTCATTTGTAGAGCTTGGTTCCAAAGAATCGATGGTTGGGACGCGAGTTGTGTGCAGCAGTTTTTTGGGTTTAAAGATGTTGTTTTGAGACCGAGTGGTCATTTGATGAGTGCGAACAGGGGGGCCAGGCAGCAATAATGGTGGACTGGGAGAGGCCAAATGGGCCGTTGATTCTATTGGAGAAGGATTGTGGCACAAGTCAGTTCCGAAGGAGCTGGATAAGGATGGGACTGGCGGTGCCATAGCAGAAGGTGAACCTGACAAGGAAGCAACCGTAGATGAAAGTGGTAAGTCAGAAATAAGTGTATTCCAAAGAGATGGGTCCAGGTCGGAAGTTTGTGGCGTGGAGGACTCAGCTTTGTGATATGGAAAGTGGGACTCTAGAAAGACAACGTGGCGTGAGATAAAGAGCTTCTTTGTTGGTGGGTAGAAGCATTTGTAGCCTGTATGATGTGGTAAGTATCCAAGGAAGACACAAGGGTGAGATTTTTCTTGAAGTTTGTTGTGGGCATAAGGCTTCAACCATGGATAACACAGACATCCAAAAACCTTTAATTTAGAATAATTGGGTGGGGTGTTAAAGAGAATTTCATATTGGGATTGCATTTTTAGCACCGGTGTAGGTAGTCGATTAATTAAGTAGGCTGCGGTGTGAAAAGAATGTGACCAGAATTTAGCTGGAAGAGAAGCTTGATGAAGTAAGGTTAAACCCGTTTCAACTAAATGTCGATGCTTTCTTTCGAAAATACCATTATGCTCAGGAGTGTGTGGGGGAGTTAAAATATGTGATATTCCATTGGATGCTAGAAAGGACTTAAGAAATAGATACTCACCTCCACCATCAGTGTGTAATTCAGTAATAACACTATTAAACTGTTTTTCAACAAGACGTTTAAAGGTAACAAAAATAGAGTGAACATCATATTTCAGACGCAAATGGTAAAACCAAACATAGCGAGTAGAATGATCAATGAACACGAAATAATATTTAAATCCGTCAATAGACTCGACAGGAGACGGTCCCCAGACATCTGAATAGATTATCTAAAGAGGACGACGACTTGAGACAGAGGACTGAGTAAAGACTAATTTTTGACTTTTATGACACTGACAAGCAGTACAAAATAGAGACTTATGATTTAAGGACTGACATGGCAACGAAAGAAAATTGACTAGATGACTTTGAATTTTGGCTGATGGGTGACCAAGGCGTTGGTGCCAGGTAGACATAGACTGGACTGTGGCTGATAGGGCTGATCGGGCAGGTGGAGATTCCTTGATTGCGAAAAGGATTTGATATGTCCCATCCTTATTTTGCCCCCGGAGTATTGTTGATCCCGTACTTAAATCCTTCACCAAACAAAAACCAGGAAAGAATTCAACAGAAACATCGTTAGTTTCACATAATTTAGAAACTGAGATCAAATTGTTCTTCATAGCTGGTACACATAAAATATCAGAGAGATGAACATATTGATTATTATTGAATAAAGTAATTGAGCCAGTGTGTGATATTTTCAAACCTTCACCATCACCAACGACTATTTCATCAGTTCCGTCATATTCTGAATAAAGTGATAAGTTGTTCAGATTCGGGGTGACATGGTGGGAAGCTTTGGAGTCGAGGACCCATGGACGATCACGTGAGGATGAAGTTTGGGCTGTGTTAGCCATGGGTGGATTTTGAAAACATGTATTCCCGCGGAAACACCTTCTTGCTGTATGACCCGGCCGCTCACATAGCTGACAGATAGGTCGTTGTTGTCCAGAGAAATCACCGGGGAGATTTTGTGTGTTTGCTGTTATGTGAGTTTGATGCCGTGAAGAGTAACTTCTACCTCCTCTCATATTTCCTATTCCTCTTCCTCTGTAATTTCCATGATTATTTCCCTGAAAATAAGGCTGATTTCTGCGTGCAAAATTTGCATTGATTGGAGCCATAGATAACATGTTTTCCTCTTTTTTGAGATAAGTTTCGAAATCAACCAATTTGTCATGTAATTCTTCAAAAGTGATGGAGGTTTCACGTGCTCTAATTGTCGTTGTTAGCTCTTTGAATTGGTTTTCGACACCATTCAATATGTGGACAATTAAATCTTCATCAGCAACTGGAGCATGAATAATAGATAATTCATTTGCTATGCTCTTCAAGGCCCGAAGGTACTCTACTACTGGTCTTGTTCCCCTCGGTTCAAAGAGCCTTTCTTTCAAGGACATAATTCTGGAACATGAGGTACTTGCAAAAATTTTTTGACAATTTCTCCCATGCTTCTTGTGCAGTGTTTGCAGTGGCAACTAATGTGACTAAGGATTCAGATACTGAGGAAATAATTGCATGTAAAAGTAATTGATCTTGACGGTACCACTTATCATACTCTGGATTTGTAATTATGGCTTCTCCTTGGTTGACAGTCTTGGTTGGGCACAGTAAGGAACCATCTAGATAGCCTTCAAGCTTATAGCCAACGAGCAGTGACTTGAATTGAGCACACCAAGAATTATAATTGGAGGAAGAAAGTTTCAGAGGCAGTTGAGCTGCAACATTAATGGCTGTTATGCCAATAGAGGTTTGGATGGAGGCTGTGGAGGACTGGACGGTGGTTCCTGTTGCTGGTGTAGAGGATTCAGACGCCATAGTGTGCTGTTAGGCTTTATGGCTCTGATACCATGATAAAGTGTTGAAATGGTGAAAAACTGGCTTGATCAATTATTGAACAATTGTCCCCTATAAATAGGAGTTACAAGAACATTGTAGGATAAGAACAGAACAACAAACAAAAGCTGATATGATCAGCAGCAACTGAAGCAGCCTAGGGGATAGAATGATTGACTGATATAAGAAAAATAACTGAACCAGCGACCCCGTAACTAACAGATAAGGGTTATCTAAGAAAGGATTATCTAAGATCCTTGTCCTCTGTATGGGGGTGCCTTGGTCCCTATTTGGGATTATGGATTGTTGGATACTTAGACTTTGAGCCTGCATTCGAATTTGCTTGTGGGTTTGGTTTTCCTCGAGTTATGGGTTCGAGTCTAGTTTTCTTGTTAACCCTACACAGTTGTTGTACGGTTTGAACCTTGGTTGTGGGTTCTATTTAGGTTGGTTGAGTGACATTTTTACTTTATGTATATCAATTGGTATAGGTTTAGGTTGGACTGACTCTTTTTGTATATTTATATTTTTAATCTAATGAATCTTACTTTCAAGTAAAAATATAATAATAATAAACATTACATATATGTAATGAACAGACACAATAGTAATGTCATGTAATGAATTCCAATAGCCAAACTCGTGCTTAAATATCATAAAATGGCTCGCGCATGCTTCAAGCACAATATTGCCCGATACCATTCATCAATTGTAATTGTATTGAAGAAAAGGTGGATAATTCCACAGTTCATCTCTGATAACAAAATTGGCATAGATCTTTTTGCCACCGCTCCATCATTTCAAAGTCAATGGCTAGGACACAAGGAGATGTTACATCTGTAATTTAATAGGCTTTTTAATGCTGATTTGCATACGGATTGATGCGTGTAAAAGCGACAGCAAACTAAATTGTTGATCAATATGCTTTTATATCCTTTTGTACTCTTTCTATGCTCTTTCTTTCACAAGTAAACGTAAACATTGTCACTTATCAGTGTCAATTAATGACCATAAAAAAGGAAGCCGAAGTTGTCGCAAAAGTCTACTATGAATGAAAAGGAAATATAAATAGACACTTAGAAGTCACGAGATAATCGATTGATATTATTTAAAAGCATAATTTAATAATAATTTGATATTTTTTTATATTAGTAATTTAATTTTGAGCTTAGTTTGTATTTTTTTGACATTGAGTGGCATTTTTCAGTATAAAAAGTGATGCATGACGTTAGGAGACAGCTTGACAATTGTCGTGATCTTTAATAGTAGAGTCATACTCAACTTCATTGATACTCGGGCGGTAAGTTTACTTTTTTAAAAGTAATTTAATGAAGTATAATAATAATAAATATACTGAAGTTAATTTATAAATTTGATAATTCACATATTTACGATGAATATTTTTTTTTATAAAAAAAAAGAGATTGATGATATTATTTGGTTTACATACAATACACTCACGGGCCCGCTATCCTTTTCCCATGAAATTGAATTGGGTTTGGGTCACCTAAAGTCCATTCGTTGCTAATAATAAAGGTGGTGCACTGGCTCACGATTTATCAAGCCATTCTCAACACAAGTGGCCAAATATTATCCAACTTAGATTTTTTTAAAAAAAATAATCATGGCCCTTTATTTTTTAATTGTGACGGCAACCAGACACCTCAAAAGGAAACCAAATAATTTTGATCGGTGGAACCACCCATGGCAATCTCGCATCATAAACTCAGCATTTGTGCAACATTTTTATTCTCTCAATGTTGCTTTGGCTTGTGTCGCATTAGTATTGGGCATAAGTACTTACAAGACGAATATTAATTATTTTTTAACCGTTGATATCAGGTTTAATCTCTATTTGTTTTTTTTATTATAAAAAAAGCCAAAAAATTAAGAAATAAAAATAAAGTCATTAACACTTAGAAACAAAATTAAAAAATTTCAACAAACACCCTATTTAATTGTACTAAAAATACAAGATTTAATATATATTTGTTCAAACAGAGATTGAGGGCAATGTAAACACTAGCTATTCAAACTTGTAATTCAAACTCAATGCATTTTCGCATACACATATAGCTCCCTCAGTTATTTGATTTTTGTTGTGTGAAGGCCACGCACATCTACCGTTATCATACTCCAATATAATTAATTGTATTTTTGGCTGTCGTCTGTCTGGCGTTTCCTCCACCACCCATCTACCTAATCTTACGCAGCCAACACTTAATAAATTATAACAGTTAAATCACTCCTTTTCATTAGTCAACGGCTGAGTGGAAGAAATTAAAGAAGAATAATCAATAAATCAGACGAACAACCGGTTGCGATCAACAATTTTTGTTAATGATTATGTTCTCATTTTATGATTTTTTTTTTATCTTTTTTTCATCATGGAAGGGTCATAATCTTATCATGAGAATGAGAGAAAGTAAAATTAACTAGAAATTAAACTCTCTCTTATTTTTATTATGAGATGGAGAGAAGGTGAAATTAATTAGAGATCGACTCTTATCAAAAATAAAAAGACATTATCTTGTAATTACTTGATTAATAGTAAATTCTCTTTTTTGATCTCTTCTGTAAGTAAAGGAAAATATAAAGTGAACAGCAAGAGAAAACGTGGGGTTGCGGTCAACGCAGCTGTCAAGTCAACTTCCTAAAAAATTAGTCGAAAATGGAGCTGCCCACTCCACTTCTCCATTCAAAAGCCAAGAAAGTGCCGCTAGCACAGCCGCAGGGACCTGCCAAAAGAAAAAGTAAAAAAGAGGCCCGGAACAGGGGTCGAGGCACTGGTCAGCTGGGACTCGGGCCTCTCTAATTTAAATTCACTTTTTGTGATTTTCGTCTCACAACTTTAGGAACAACTAACTTTAGATTATAATTAGTTGACTAACAAATATTTTGATTGATGAACATGCGGCTGTATATTTTCCTGCGCTTCTTGGCCAAGTGCCCCCTTCTGTCCAGAGATGGATAAATTATGTGTGCTAGCCTATCTTTATTTCTTAATTAATTTGCTTTTACCAGACACACAGGCTGAATCGTATTCTTCATTAGTTGAATACTTTTCTCAAAATCTCTTCAATTTAGTCATAATGTACTCGAATTTACGTTTCTTCTTTTCTAGTATGTACGCCGATTGAACATGATCAAAGTGCGATGGGGAAGGGAAGCCAGTGCTAATTGGCAAATCAAATAATCAGGAAGACCCCCCCGCATCCACATCTTCCAACATTTTCGCAAGCAGCAACGGATCATAACAACTTTGAGTAACTTTTCAGGAGGGCAAATTACATTGGGAAACACAAAACGCTTACTACTAGGCTAGATGATGATAGTTATTCATATTTTAGAATATGTATATGCTCAATCTAAGTTCCAGGATAGAGATTTAGGCTAATTTCAGAATTTTGGTAGCGAGTTTAGTTTTTGAAAGGTTCTAAGTTAAAGATTCGGAATTCGGGCCTTTACCTATAAGACAAAAAGGCTATGAAGTGTTGTGTGGGTACTCGATATTAACATTTCGATACCTAAATCAACATGAGTACCAAACTATAATAGATAATGTAATTAATGGGTAACAAATGCATATCTTGGGATTATAGAACATGCAAGTATTTATAATCAATTACATACGTTGACGTAGTCATTTCGGAATATTTTTGAGATATTCTATTTTTTTGGGTCATAATTTTTGAGATATTTTTTCTAAAAAAGGCACTTATTCCTATGGGGCTTAGTCTTTGGGCCTGATGGAGGTTGTGCTAGGATTTTCCCTAACAGTATATAGAATACCGAATATGGGGTGGGTGCAATTGGCCCATGAATCCTATAGTACAGCCCCTCCTCACAAGGGACGCCATTTGGATAAAGTGCTTGCTCACATTACCCTGGCCATCACATCTCAGGCTTACTGACTCGAGTAACACTGAAAGGGGCCCAAATCCTCTCATTCTCCATGGCCATTTCTTTGAGTGCAGCAAAAGCTTTCTTAGCTCTTACTTCGGGAGAGCTTGTCTCGGTAGGCTGATCGGGTTTGTCTTCTTCAAGAGCAAGTTCCAGGCCATCTGGCCACCTTGATTTTCCAACTGGAGATGCCCATCGTCCCCACGGAGACCCGTCCGGCTCCGTTCCAATGGAAATTTGATTGGAGATCATAGCAAGAATTCTCGATTTCTGACTTCGTCCCCGCTTGGAAAAGCCCCGTTTCTGACTTCGTCCGGCCCTTATCATAAATTTTCCATTTTATCTTTAAATAATAATGATACAATGTTTTTCTAAGATAATTTAGTAATTTTATTTTATGCATTATCCTTAACCTTCACAACATTTACAATCACAACTCAAAGCCTTTAGCGTTACCGCCTCTCCACCCTGTAGCCATTCTTGTCCAAGTTCTTTTGTTCTAGCTATTTTGATGGATTTTGAATTTGCTTAGAATTTTGGGTTCCAAAACAACCTCTATGGCACCAATTTGAACAATTGTTTCGGCACTGGTTCCATTATCACTTTCCAAAACTAGAAGAGCATTCAATGCACTAATCACGCTGCAACCGGGAGCTTCAAATAAAATTCAGAACTAAACTGCACAATGCTTGTCAAATCAGTCGGCAGATACCCACAACGGGGAAGAGAAGGATCAGCTTGGAATATCACTTTGGACAGCTAATTCACATCACCCTCTTTTGTAATTTCATTTAGCCATGATAGCGCAAGGTTAGCAAGGGCCTCAACAGCTCCGGTGCCTGAATTTTGGTTGGAATTCAGGGACGGTGTGGAGCAGACTCCCCGTTCATTAGATAGAGAAGATCACCGAGTATGGTGATGAGACTCCAGACTCCCCCCCCCCCCCATCGGAGATGGAGATAAGGATTGGGTTTGAAATCAAGAACGGGGATCGGGATGGATGGCCCTGCCCCCACTCCGCCCCGTTGCCATTCATATTTCCAACGCACCCACTCATATTTTAGATCATTCACATTTAATTTTTCTTCAAACGACATTCATTGCATGGGAGCTCCTAGCTGCAAAACGTGCTTCTACATTCATAATACAACAACAAATAATCAGTGCATTCTACAAAAGGATCCATCTGTGGTTGACACAAGACAGATGGAATATATATATGCTGCCAATGACCACATTTCAGTAAACTGAATAACCAAACTACCCTGTCAAAGGCTCCAACAAATATGGCACAAGAAATTCGAACTGCTTTGTGAGGAAGAAAGTTTGAATAACCAGCAAGCAATCAATCATTCTTCTTGTAGCCGACAACTTTTTTGGTGATATCAGATTTTACCTTGCATCCAAACGAGAGAACTTCCATAAACGTTCCATCAATTGCTTCTTCATTTTTCTCGTAAACATAAAATCCTACAAAAGCAACTGGCAGTGCTGCAATAACAAGCAAAGCACAACATCACACTGCTTGAAGTAAATGATTATCAAGAAGAAAAGTCAATGGATTGGTAGCCTACAAGTGGACTTCTAAGACGTTTAGAGTGGCAATCCGATCTGTGATAATACATGAAACCACTGTGCGTGTATATGTGTGTGTGCATAAGAGAGAGCGAGAGAGAGAGAAAGAGAGAGAGAGAGAGAGAGATCATACCGATAACGAATAATCTCTGAAGTGTAATGGCACCAAGAAAGCCAAGTACAACTAGCAATAGAATAACCTGTTTTAACACAATAAAATTACTTGCACTGAGTACACGCTACCCTATTTCTGAATACAAGACTGGCTATACCGAACACATAAAATCTGTAATTCTGGCCAAGCTAGTTTGAAAGCAGACTAAAAGCTTGCAAGTGCATATATCTTGAGAGCAATTTACTACAAGAGTCGTTTAAAACATTTGCTTAAGCAATTCAAGATTGAAGTCCTTTTTTTTGTCAGAGCTGATGATTTAGACTGATCAACAAAAAAGGGTGCTGCTCCTTCTCCACCCTACTTTTCCATATGTCCCCTTGCAGGCGTAGTGCATTACTAACAAGTTTAATAATATATTTAAGCCCAAAACATAAATTCATTATACAATTGTATAAACATTATAGTGTAGTTAATTAAATTTCACTGGCATTTGCATTGGCTCACTATCATCAGTGGATTGTTCATAGACCTCTTCCAATCTCATGTTGGCACACAGCCCATGACAGTTCCACATTGAAAAAAAAAAAGAAGAAAAACGAATGAAAATATCATAATGCTGCACTGCAATGTAGGGCTCAGAGTTGAGAGTGGAAAATAAGAGGAATGTTGCAGAGAACGATAAATTACCTTGAGGAAGAGCATCCAGTCACTCCCTTTGCAAAGAGATTTCAAAACATTAACAGCAGCATTCCATGATGAAGCCACTGAAAGAGCAACTCTTTGAGACCTCTCTTCTGACAGGTGAAAAGAAGATGGAGGAACCTTTTCAATCTTGTATCCAAACCTGCATCAGAATATAAGCCAATATTTACATATTGTTAAAATTTCACAGCCTAGCAATGAACTTCTTGCAGTTATTTGCTGCCAGAGAAAATGCACAGATTTGACATAAGGTTAAGCTGTATCTATCTGCATTTTGTGTCAAATAAATTCATTAAAGGTGCCAAATGGGTCCATTCACTTCAAGTTCAAGCCCTTTCGAGTCGCATTATTTTCGGGTTCAGGCTACTCGGTTTGGGTTGACCTGCTAATTTTGAAATTTTTTTTTTTAATTTCATCATGTATATTACAATAGCAGAAAGTATATTAACTTTTGTTTTTTATTTTGTATATATTAATTTGTATAAAAAATATGCAAATATATATATAGTGCATAAAAATAAAGTAATATGCATGTGTGATATGTATACATTTGTGTATATAATGTGCACATATGAATTAATTTATAAGTGAAAACATAAGAAAATATTGAATGATAAACTTGTTTTGTCGTTCCAAAATCCATAGTTATAATTAAATATATAAGAAATCAAAAATTATATAAATTAAATGTAATATATATATATATAGTGCATAAAAATAAAGTAATATGCATGTGTGATATGTATATATTCGTATATATAATGTGCGTCTATGAATTAATTTATAAGTAAAAGCATAAGAAAATATTGAATGATAAACTCATTTTGTCGTTCCAAAATCCATAGTTAAAATAGCGGCAAGTATACTTTTTTATACATAAAATCTTTAGTTTAAATACTACAGTATTTTACTTTACTTCTTTTGTTTTGTTGAAAAAATTGGGTCGGCTCACGCTTGATCCACGTCATTTTCAAGTCAGGTTGGCGAACTTATTTTCAGGGTGGATTCAGGTCAAGTCGAATTTTGACACCTGTACAATTTATAATGGAAATAAATTTTTGCCTGAAAGATAGCACAAACAGAAGCACGTGCATAGAACATCCTGCAACCCATGTAACATTCCCATTGACAGGCTCCAAAGTAACATGGATATTATATTCTTTGAAAATAGGTTGTAAAGCCCATAAAAAAAAACCGAAGGCAAAATCAGTTGTAAAACTGAATGAAACAGAAAATTTTCATTTAAAAATTCAAAACATGAAAAAGGATGTAAAAGACGCATACACTTTCTCTGGTAAACTGCCATGGATGAACAGGAAAACTGCTGTCAGCAAGAGAAGCTTTGATATCGCAGCGACTACAGTAATTTGTGATGCAAAAAAGTTGTAATAAACTGCAACCAGAACTAGCAATGTGACCAGTGTCTGCTTTTTATCCCTCCAAAGCAATGTGTCAGCAACTGCAAATGGCAGCAGATACATTAGCTCCAAGTTTGCGTTGTCAACCTTCAAACAATGCTTAATGCTGATCACCTTCTGATTCCTACTTGGATGAACAATGCCCAAAAAAGCAATTTTGGATGCATTATCCATACAATACACAAACAGAAGTGCGATGTGGATTGTGTCATTTGCACACAAGAATGGCTTGATTCCTAAAAGGAAGTAATGAGCAACATAAAGCAGGAAGGTAAATATTTAATGGATTTCTGATATGAATTTCCATTTGTATATCATGGAAGACATAACATAGATGAAAACAGTTAAGAATACAAAGTCTAAATGCATCAAAGCACTTTCAGTTGAGGAAAAAAAAAAATCTAATTCCTCAGTTGCATCATTCCTGGCCAAATAGAACCCAGCTTAAAACTTCAACTCTTCAAAATTTTTGTCATATTGCAGCACATGCAGAAAAACTAAATCCAGAAATGGGAATTCTTCAAAATTTGTAAACTTCCGCACATTCATTCTTTCTTTTTGGATTATTTGATGTTTGGTCACTTAACTGGCTGCAGCAATGTTTTGGTGTTCAGGTACCTTCATTGGCACAAACACATGCACCAATCATTTTGCCAGTATAATGGGCACATAATAACCAACTGAAAAACAGTAATATATATTTAAATCAACTCAGTTCTGTGAAATAATTGGCATCTCAACAGATCATCTGAGGACAGTTCTAGAATGCTTGACGCATGCAAAGTGGCTAGACAGATAGAAGTGGGCCATTCATACCCCTTCCGCTTCCAAGGAATGTGAAAGCTTTTGATGGCCCTTCCCTTTTGGATTGATTTTCAGCTTTCAAGTGCGGATACGATGCAAGTGTCTTCTTCAAACCTTCCTGCAGAAAATTCAAATCACAACATCAGCAAGTTAACTGTCAATATAAAATCTGAATTGGGTTCAATAGATAAAGTCATAGGATGCATGTATGCAGGCACATTCGTAATTCACGATCAGTTAGAGTGTTACTCAATCAACAACACCCAGCTAAGTACGAGTGCTACACTGAGATCAATGGCTGAAAATCTGAATTACTCATAATAAAGAAGAATATTTTTGTGGACCTCAATATTACTTACTTGGACTAATCACTGAAAGTAGAAGACAGGAATACTCCAATAGGATTTACTTCTAACTGGGACCAACCACATCTAATAGAAATTTCAGACTTTATTTAGATGTGAGAAAAGAAAAGATATAGAGAAAAAATGTGTCAAAGGGAGGGCGGGAAGAGTTCTTTCTACCACTTTCTCTTTGCTCTCATAATATTTACATCTAACTCCCTGTGCCTTACAAATTTAGCCAGATTGATTATGAGTATACAAACTCATTCATAAAGTTTTAGCAAAACCCATGCAATACTTCAAATTCCAAGCAGTTCAATTAACATAAAATATTCCAAAACCTCAAGTGATACAATGGGTGTGTAGCCAAGTCGATCCTTTGCTTTCAAGCAATCAAAAGATCTGCTGCAAGAGAGAAGTCTAACTCTCGAAGGTATCAGCTGTGGAGGAACTTTCATTACATACGGGCTTAACAGCTTGTACATCTGCTCTATCACATGTGCAATTGGCATCATAACAAAGGCAGGGATCTTAATTCTTGGCCTGCAAACTACTTTGATTCAGAAAAAGACACATTTGCAAAGAAAATTGATTATTTAAATAAACAAATATTGCATTCTCCAGCCAAACAACAAGCATACTAGAGAAAATATTCCTTTCATGACCAAAAGATCCTTAAACATTTTTCCTAACCTCATAAATAATAAATAGATGATTTTGTCTAGTTAATTCAAGAGAAAGTATAGTTAATGACAAGATACTTGGTTCTAATGAGACTGGTCCCAACAATGCAGCTCAAACTACAGTCAACAGCAAGCATATTTCACTTGATTGTTATGCATAAAAACATCCATATTCACCTCCATTGATGTTAAAGAACACAAAAAATACACAGGTAATCACATTATTATCCAATGTGTTGAAAGCATTAAACACGCAAATTGGCATGGGTACAGCACTTTGTCTGCCTTCAATAGCTAAATGAGGTCTGCGGCCCCCATCCCTTGTGGGCGGGAAAAAAAAAAAGGCATCAGAATAATAGGGACTTATAAAACATCAAGCAACTGACAAAAAACATTGCACAAATTTAGTCGATGACAGGAAAAAGAAAATGAAGTACCTCTCATAGCCAAGGCCTTGCAGCACTAGTGAGGTAAATTCCCAGAATTTGATGGGTTCCATGTTAGTTATAAAATACGCCTGCCAATCCAATAGCCCCTTATCTTAGACAGATTTTCGGATTTACTAGATAAGAATGTTAATATACAGTTACGAGGCACAAATACAATATGATTTGGGAAAAAGATGAATACTCAAATGTTAGTCAGCAATCAGGATCTTTGTTTAGCATGTCTGTTTTACCAATACCAGACAATCAACATCAGAACACAATCCCAAGCAGTCAAATGCATAATAACGTAATAATCAAACATTATAACCAGCACAGTGTACAAACATAGAAAGCTGGTACCTGGCCAGAAGCTCTTTTTGCAACCTCCCCTTCTGATGCTAGAGCTCTTTCAGCACATAGATGAGCATGTGCCACATTCTCAACATAGGTGAAATCATAAACATTATTACCATCACCAATTATAAACTGCACCACAAACGATAAAAGTGGAAATGTGATAATGTGGAAACTAACCCAGAACATGGATCAATAAATGCAAATAAATGCAACAGCAGGGTCTAGGCATATATAAATATCAGATCTTCATGTCAGCAGCTAGCCAATGCAAAATGAACATAGACAGTCCGTCTAATGGCTATTCCATCTGCAAGTAGAAACCGTAATTACCTTTGATTTCCCAGCCTTTCCAGCAGCAGCCAAAGAGGGAACGAATAACTTATCTCCAGGGCCAAATATGCTGCTAGGACGCAAGCTACACGTTAAGAGACCATTAGTACCATTTGCCTTGAGGATTGCAGCCTCAGCTTCAGCTTTAGTTGCTGTATATGAATCAAGTGGCTGAAACAGTCGAAAACACCAACTCACTATAATCATATATCGACGAATCTTACAAGATCACACCATGAACTATAGAATACAGTGTGTTTCTACCTTCGTCGGATATGGCAGGGACTCGTCCCCGTTAAAGATATCATGAATCCCATCAAAGACCACACTGGCTGAGCTAGTATAGATTAATCTCTTAACTTTTAGCTCTACACAGGCATCAATAACATTCTTCGTTCCTATAAATTACATTTACAGAAAAGAAAAACGCCATAAATTTTTTTTTTGTTCTTTTAATGGCTCAAAACGAAATCTCAAAGCAATCCAGAACAATGCCAAAACTCAAAAGCCATTGCTCTCCAAGAAAAACTTCAAATCCGAAAACGACATACCTAATACATTGACCTGAATAGTGGAGCTGATGGTTATTAATGGACGAATCAGGGGCCGCCATGTGGAACACAATCTCAGCCCCTTCAATGGCTGCAGCAGTTTTGAAAATAACAGTTATTTTTATTTCTTTATTTTTTTTATTTTTTTAAAAAAACTTGGCTATTTTGAAATCTCCACTGCAAAATTAAATTACCTCTGAATACTTGGGCCTTGTCCCGGAGATCCGCCGAGACGTAGCGAGCGCGGCCGGATCTCAAGGCGTCGCCGAGGGGGCCATTCTCCTCATCGGAGGTCAGCTGAATGGCTGCGCCCAAATCAGAAATCCGAACGGAGAACATGCCGTACCGAATGAGCATGTCAACCAAATGGCGGGCAGCGAAGCCCCTGCCCCCGGTCACCACGCACCATCTCTCCTCCCCTGCCGCCGCCATTCTTCTGCTTAAAGAAAGTCAAAATATCAAAGCTCCTACTTCACTGCAACTCTTCTACAACTTAGCCAATTTATTAGCCAAGCAGTGGGAAAATTGCAAGTGGCGTTTGACAGACGACGAACCGGGTCTCTCTAAATAGTACTACTGGGCGCGCGTGCGTGCTCTGTTTTGCCAGCCCAATCCGCGCTGTCGGTCGCCTGTTTCCTCTCCCAAATAGCAATTTTATACTGCGAACTTTGTTTTATTTTGGGCCTCGGGGATTTCAGCACATGGCATTGGCATTCGAATTTGGAAATATAAAAGATTAAACATTTTACAATTTATTAACAATAAGATATGAGTAATAATGAGTAATTATATAATTTTATTTATAAATTTTAATAATTTATTATTTTTTTATTTTTTATAAATTTAATAATTTAATCGTTCACATTATTCGTAGTTGTTTTGAAATAAAAATAAAAAGTTTTTCCCCTTTATTAAGATAAAAGCAAACAGAAGGGTTTATCATTCAAGTTTTTATCTTTATTTAATTTTATTTTTTTATGGCTTTTATTTTACGTAAATGACGGATAACATTGAATTTTTATAACTTCAAGATTTGAAATCAGATTTATTCGTATTTATTAAAAGAACTTCTTGAATTTCATTATAATAGTCAAGCTTTTAGAGTGACATTGGAGGATTGTTTGGTTTTAACCTTTTTTTTATTTTTTATTTACGAGTGATTGCTCTTCAATTTCAAAGGCTCCTTGTCGAAATCCTCTCCCAGCACATCTGCCCCTGCGAACAAGCACTCAGAGCACCAGACCACCCGCTGATTGTCTTGGCCCCACCTTCATTTACAGGTCCATTCGTTATCTATTTTGTGTGTGTGTTTTGGTTAATTTCTTTGTTGGGTTTTGCTATTATTCTTGTCACCCTCTATTTCTTTTTCCCTTTCTTTTTTTATAAAATATTTCTTCAGTGAAAAATTGATGAGCTTCTGGCAGAAAACATACACGGGATGGGAGTGAGGATTCAAGTGATGAGATTGGTGTTAATAAGAAAATGGGAAATGAATAGATTATGGGTTAAGAGGGGTGTTGCTGAAAGCGAAAATTCAATTGGTGGATTACTTGTCCGGTGGTGGAAGCCTTGTTGCCTACAAACACCAACAAAATATAAAAGTGGAGGGAATTACAAAATATAATGAGATTTGATATTAATGACAAAAATCTTTCTCAATTGATCTCTTTATGTAAAAATAAAAAAGAACACAATCTTTTAAAGTGATAAGAAAGTGATCTGTTAAAGAAATAAATATATAATTTTTTAAGAGATAAATATACAATCTCTTAAAAAAAAGAACATAATATTTTTAAAAGATAAAGTCTAATCTTTTTAAGAGATGATAAGATAATTTCTTATCTTCTAACGAATTTAGATTTGACCCCAACAAGTCTACAACTTCTGTCATCTCCAAGAATATGAGCAGCAAACTCAAATCCAAGGAATTGTGCAAAATTGGAGCATTTGGAAGAGTAGTCGCTTGGCCAGTTGTTTCTAAACACAAATGCTTGCTAGCGAAATAAGCATTTTGCTTGGTGGCATCGGTATTTTGTAGCTTAAGAAGAAGTCAAGAAGCTCATTGCCTCACGTCACGTAATATTTTTTTTTGATCCTTGACTCTCTGGTATCCGGAAGGCCCAATTGGGTCAAATTTCAACTAATCTGGTGCGGGGTCCTGAGCAGCCCAGCGAAGTCGGGGGACAGCCACGATGATTTCATATCATTTATTTTTCATTTTTTTTTAATTCATGTGTATTACACATCAAAATTGGATCTGTTATACACATAATTTTTGTTACACATAAACTTTAATCAATATATACATGAGCTGAATGAATCACTTTGCATAAGTATGATGCATATCAAAATTAATTATTATAAAAATAATAATTTTTGAAAAAAATAAAAAATTAAGGAGACTCATCATAGGTCCGACCATCCCTCTTTCTCTCTTACTCTCTCTCCCGTTAGCCTCCTCTCCCAACTCCCGTGCAGCTATCAATTTTGTTTGTATAAATCCCCTAGTTCGGGATAATAAATCTGCAAACAGGTGGTCCCATTGTGGTGAGAATTATGGAACTTATGATCTGGGGGACAATAATCTGCAAACAGTGGTCTCACTGTGGTCAGAGTTATGCACCTTATGATCTGCAAACAGTGGTCCCATTGTGGTGAGAGACTGAGAGTTATAGTTTGGCAACTATTGACTTGGTTTCAGATAAATAAATAAAAAAAGGAAAAGAAAACTATTGACTTGGTTGATGCAAGGCTTTTGCTTTTGGGTATGGTATGTAGAGTTCCTATTTTTTCCTTGATGAAAAAAGAAAAAAAAAAAACATTCAACTGTAAAAATCATTTGCTGATATAGTGAACTTTAATAATAGAAATTGTAATCAACAATAACAATTATCAATTAGTAGTAGTCTACAGTAACTGAGGTCAAAATCAAGTAAACTAAACAGACCTTAAAATTCAATTAAATCGATGCCATTTGTGTTTAGAATGTATATAATATATACTTTAAACTAAATAATGTTGGTAACGTACGTGCATATTCAGTTGCTATGTTTTTGCTGTTACTTTTTAATTTTCGTTTCATTTTTGTCATTTACTTTCTAGTTTTGTTATTGGCATCAAATTTAATTTTTTAAATGATAATCTATAATAATTACTATTGTGAATAGGTAATTCCTGTCATATGCAATAATAAATCAAGAAAATTCGCTTGGGAGGGCAAAAATTGCTTGACAAATATGCTGAACTGATTGGCAAAAAAAGGTCTGAAAGATTAACTTGATCAGATTGGATTTACCTAGTGAAGTAGAAAGAACAGGAGAATAAATTTATGAAATAATTTTCAGAAAAAAGTCTATTTTATTAAATAATGACCAATTTTTTGCTTGTCAATTTCCTACACTCTTATAACGAGTTCACCCCCTAAATTTTCATCCTGCCCACAATTACCAATAATAATGTTAAGATTTTTGTTACGCGAGATTATCTCACTATATTATACCTCACAAGCCCAGATTGTATCATTCTTAAATTTTTAGCATTCTAAATGGATTTATTGATCAATAAACAACAGAATATTTCAAAATAACAGCAAAAATAAATTAGCTAGAGGCAAATTGGGTAATTTTCTCTAAATGAGTAGAACCAATCTGACTTTAAAAGAGAAAAAAAAAAAAAAAAAGCAGACCAATAATCCAAAAAATTGCGGTCTTTGTTATAGCATATATATCAATTTTCGGAATTACTAAAAAAATTTAAAAAAAAAAGTAATAAAGCTAAACAAGATCAAATATCAAGAATTAAGGAGTGCCAAATTTCGACGTTGTGTAACGCGTCAGGGAACAAGAGAATTAGGACCCGTGCAGCTATACGAGTGACGTGCGGCTGATAATAAATATTTAAAATAAAGTGTATTTTAAGAATTATATTAATATTTGCATACATTAAGGATATTACAATTAGTATATTTAACAAAATATAATTTATAAAAATTAATTGAAAAAATAATATTTATAAATAGTGATTAAATATTAATTTTTAAATTTTAAAAATTAAATTAAAAATTTTAATCAATTGAAAATTAAATTAAAATTTTTAGTTACAATTAGAGTTTTAATTATAATTTAGATAAAATTTTGGGTGAAATTATAATTTAAAATTTTTTAGTTTAAATTGAACCGGTTCAACCGGTCCGATTTTTTGCCGATTTTCTCGATTTTTAACCGATTTTTTTCGGTTCGGTTCGAATTTTATTTTTAGACTTGAACCAGACCGGACTTAAGACCGATTTTTCATTTTTTCAGTTGAACCAACCAGTCCGATCCGATTCTTAATTCATTAGTGTGCCGTGAATACGAAGATTACGATCACTACCCCTACCTCTTGCACAGTTTAATTGACACAAGAAATTTGATGTTAAATGAGAAATTTTGGGATAGAATTCTGTCTCGATTAAGTGGTGAGCTCAAATTAATTTATAATTTGTTATTTAATATAAAAAATATTATAACTAATAAATTCGTTTGCATCTTTTAAATATAAAATTATTATAATTTTTAACAAAATTGTGGTGATCACCTCTATTTCTTATTTTATTGATAAAAAAAAAAGGGATTACGGCAACGATGTCTACGAGGTGTCTCTATCAAAGAAAAGCAATCGCTTTCTTCCAGAAGTCAACTAAAACTGGTGTCACTGGATGATGGTTTTCAAGTTTGGACCATCAAGTCCAAGTTCGTCGTCGCCTCCACGGTTTTGACCAAAAGTTCTGGTCAATGATTTTGCAGCAGAAAATACTAGATATAATTTTTAAGTCAAAATTGAATTAAAATAATAAATATAATTAAATAATTAAATTAAAAAAATAAATAAATTATTTAATATTATTAGATAAATTATGTGATAACTTAAAATATAGGTATATAGTGAAACTTTATTATCAATTTGTAGTTTTGTTACGTAATTTGTTTCATTTATTAATTTCATATGTAAGTTGTTATCACTTTTCAGAGACAAGCACCTGTAGTCATTTTGGTTGGTCTAAGAATGTTCATGATGATGATATACACGGACCGTGACTGCACACTAGAAAGTATATGGTGGTGGTTTTGTTAAGGGAATTTATATTTGCATGTAAAAAAAAATATATATATATATATATATATTCATACACTCAAAATTAAAGAGCAAAGGTAGAACCTAGGTTACTATTTTTGAGTGTATAAAACCTTTTTACCGTATAATTAATGCCTCCCTTTTGTTAATTATCTTGATTAAACTAATTTATTATAGTAAAATGAGGTGCATTGGCATCAAATTAAACATACCGAAAATGTACGTATCTTTCTTTGTCAACCTGCGTAGGGCTAAATCTTCTTTTTTCCCCCTTTCTTTTAATATATTTTCTTTTCACCCCTTTTAATATGTTGAACACAATTTTCACTCATTTCACACAGTCAAATTCGAAATTCCCAAACTCTTTTAGGCATATACCGGTCTGATAAATATCTATAAAAAATAACTTATATGAAATGAAAATTAAATGACTAGGACTAATTCGAAAACTCAAAATATTTTATGACCCAATTGCTAAAATTTTTAAAAGTTTAGGATTTCGGATTGGCTTGTCCCTATTTTAAAAGGTATCAGTACTTTTAAAAAAAAAATTAAAAGGAGAAAAAAATAAACATAATGGAAGTAAATTATGTAGCTTGCAATTTATACACGTAAATTCCATCGATCATTGTACAATTTATTTCCCTTGATTATCGGAGCTAAGATTGGGACTAAAACTTGTAAAGTGCCAAAATTTTTTTGTTTCATTTAGGGATTATTGGAGTGGGTACAAAAACATTGTGAAAGGTTGCAGAAGAAAACTTGGCCGTTGTCCTCTAATCCTCTTTTGAAAATTGAGATGTCAATTTCCCTGCCCTAAAAATAATGCATATTCTATATAATACAAAAATAAATAAATAATAATATGAAGAAGGAAGAAAAAAATATCGGAGACCCAGGCAGCTAAAATTCGCCGGACTTTCTGATCACTTCTTCATTGGGTTGCCATGCCAATATTTCAGCAACTTTTATTGATATCAGAAGTTCCAAAGAAATGATGGCTGAGAATAAGCGTCTTCATCATCATCCCTGTTATACTCAATATGTGTTGGTGGTGGATGATAATAATTCCCACTTCCCCAACCAATACATTCTGGCTCAGAATAGAATCCAAAGTCTGAGGCACCCTCGTTGCAATCCAACAAGTCGTAAAGCGACCAATCTATTGTCGTATTACCATCCACTTGGGGGGCCCCATCGGAGGATGACGAGGTGGTGCAATGCTGCTCCTCCATTGGCGCACGTGATAATTGTGGATCGGAGCTTTTTTTTGTTGTGGGCTCCTCGTTAGCGTACCCGGCCGCCACCTCTTGTATTTCTTGTGGGCTTAGAGACTGCCCCCCAGATATGTCCGGCGGCGGGTTACCGGGGAAGTTGAACGTGGCGCCACGGCCTCGCAGGCAATAATTGGCAGCGTCGAACGCACGGGCCGCCTTTTCGGCCGTGTCGTAGGATCCCAACCAGATTCGTTCCCGGCTGTTCGGCATTCTGATTTCGCACACCCACTTCCCCCATTTCCGCTTCCGGACACCCTTGTACTTGGGTTCATTTTTGTGGGACGGTTGCTCCCATGATGTTCCTGGTTTTTCCATGTCAAATATCTGACAATTTGTGAACAATTTTCGATTTTTCTCTATCTCAGGTTGGGTTTTGCCAAGAAGAAGAAGGCGGATATTTCTTTTCTTTTTCTTTTTTTGTTCACAAATTGTAAATATTTTTTATGACATGCAGTAGTATGTGACAATGGCGGCTTTGATAAAGGGTTATTTATACATAGCAATTAGCAAGTGAGGAGTGTCATTTTTGGACTATGAATTGTCTAAGCGTGTTGATGGGGAAGTCAGAAGTAAAAGCAGCGGACACGTGGCTCCATCAGTGGGTATCATGATGGCGTGGCAATTGAGGTAGGGCCAAAACAATTAACACGCGCGTTTTTGATGGGATGTTTCGTTTAACTCGTGTCTGAAATATAGAATGTTTGGTGGACCTGAGCTCGCTGGACCTTTCCTTGTAGCATTATTTGGCTTTTTCCCTTCCGAATAGACCTCCTGGGACGGGGCAGATCGACGAGGGAGATAGACGGGGGGGCACGGGCTGATATAGAAGCGTGAGTCCGGCATGAATCTTGCGTTCTTTTATTTTTATGTTTAAATAGTTGATAACCAAGCAGGTAAAATAAAGAGTTTAATTATATATTCATGAAAAAAATAAGATGTGGAGTCGATATAATTAATTTTTTTAAAAGTAAAATGTATCTATTATTCTGTTCAAAACGATCTATGACCTTGTTTGATTTTGTTTTTGATGATTGCTAAACTTGTTGTCGATTGTTGATCATTATTACTGATTATTGTTGCTGATGAATAAAATAAAATCAAAAATTTAGTTAAATTAATATTATCTGATTACTGTTTAAATGTTAAATTAACTATTTTAGATATTATATTTTTTTAAAAAATAATAATAATATTTCTTTATGCAAATTACTGTTATACGATGTAAAACCCAAAAAAAAATTCTCCGCCGCTTACCTAAATTGACATGTCTTCACATTTAAGGTTGGTGAATTTTTTTTAAGCGATTTGTAATTTAAAAAAAAAATTCAATAGGTTGCTGATTCTCTGCAAAAGCCAAGTTGGATTGCTTTTTACAGCGGCTGCCGATTGGTTGAAAATACAATTTCAACAACAGCTAAAAAATTTTTGCCAAACATCTGGCTCTTACTTTCACTCTTACTGTTTAGAAAACAACTATGTCTCCTTTTCAATTTTGAATTTTATTTTAGTTTTAACAAAGAGTTCCATTATATTTTCAAACAAAAAATTATCTAAAATGTTATCCGAATGTAACTACCTGTATTTAGTTTGCAATCATCTGAATTTCAAATGCAACTAAAACGAAAAAGAAAAAATTACTGTCATTTCTTTGCATATAAAATTTAACTGATTACATATCAAATATAAGTAATTACATTCAGATCAGATAATGTTTCGGATAGTTTTTTTTCCTTTAACAAAAGAGCCGTTGGCTTTTGCTTGTGCCTGAAGTTTCTTAAGGAGGGCAGTCAGGTAATTCGCTTCTCCTTCCGCGAGTAGGAGTGCAATATTCCAACGGTCATAAATAAGCCACCGTCGTAAATCAATTTCCCGGCTGATTAAAATTATAAAATACCGCTTCCGAGACCCAAACACCTCCCCTCACAAAATCCCCTGTGTTTTCATGCAATGTTCTTTCTGCTCAAGAAAACTTCCATTCCATCTATGCAAACCCTAGCCTCCAGAAAAATTTCAGCCTTCTCTTCTTTTCTTTTCTTTTCTGTTATTTTCTTCCGTTTTCTCTCTTGTAATCTAATTTTGTAGTTTCTTAGTCTTTGTTACTGACAGACATTGTCTTAGATTTTCACTTGTTTTTGGATCTCCAATTGATTCTTTCTTTTTTTTTTTTTTTTTTTTACTTTATAAACGATTTCTTTATACTGGTGAGTGATTACTAACGATGAAGTTTTTGCAGGTGAACTGCAGCGGGACATTGAAATCACACCCGGAAGAGCGAGAAAGGTCTGAAAATTTCATGAAAGTTGTTATAATAAATCGAAATTCAGCACTAATAATTTTTTCTTTCTTTCTTGTTTCAATCTTCGCGGGAACATTATTTGCCCAAATGCACATAGGATTTGGGATATCAGGTAGATCAACGTTTTTTTTTTTTTTTTTTTCCATCTCTTCAAACCCCAAGCCCAAGTCGCCGGTGCCGGAAAAAAAATCGCTCTCCACATTTTGTTCCATACCAGCGGTTAATTTATTCCAGAGACAGCTAGATAGTCAGGTAGAAATTAACAATGGTTCCTTTTTTTTTTTTTTTTTTTTTCTTTTGTTTAATTTTGTAGTTACTTTTCTTTATTCCAGACAGAACTGACTTAAATTTTCTTGGATTTTCAATCTTTTTTCTGTCTGCAGAGACAGAATTCAGATCTCTATTTGATTTAGGGCTTTTTTTTTTTTTTTTTTGTTTCTTTTACTTGTTTCCTCGATCGGCGGATTCTTTTTTTATTCAGTTAAGAATCGACACCAATTTGAGTTTCCCCTTGATTTTCTTTTGTAAAGAATTGGAATCTTTTTGTTTTCAATCGACACCAATTTCTTCAATGGTCAATTTTTTCAATGATGTTTTTGCTGCAGAAGTGCACTGGGACATTGAAACTACATCCAGAAGAGCACAAAAGGTTCTATCGTTACAATAAATAGCAATTCAGCACTAATTGTTTTTAATTTTTCTTTTCGTTCTGCAGTTTCTCCGTTACCATCTCTTTGCAAGTTTGGTCAGTTTATACATATCTCCACTTTTTTTTTTTTTAAATGATTATAATTGCCTCTGAAATTATTTTGTCTTTATAGCGGAATTACACTCAATCAAACTTTCCTGGAAGTTTAAGAAAGTTATACAAATTTTGTGTTGTTTATTAAAGCATTAATGATTTTTCTTTTTTGTGTTTTTCAGGATTTATGGGAAACTTGTAGATGGAATCACAGGTACTAGTCATATGCAATATTGTCCTTTGACTGACATATAATTCAAGTTTCAATAACAGAGTTATCAATCTTCTTCTGCAGGTGTGGGCTATTGCCATGTCCACTGGTTCCTGATAACTGTGCTTTCAATGTGAGCTAAAAAAAAAAACAGACTGGTATGTCTTCTTCATATCTTGTAAATTTTAGAGTCTACTGGTTATATATGAAAGGATTTATTTGCATGGATCCTTGCATGTTTATTCGATGTAAAGGTGAGTAGGCAAATCATTATCATGGTTGTTACCGCACGCTTCATAGTGTTCTTTCCAAGTTAAAAGCTGATCAAAACTCTGTGCAATCACTGGCATGAAGCAGGTCAATGGCTACAACAAGATGTAAGAAAGTCTCCTTTCGTTTACATATTAGTAGGGTTCCTTCCCTACGCTAGCAAAAAGGTGAGATCCAGTCATGATTTTGCCTTCACATAAGTTCCAACTGCTGAAATTTCATCTCAGAAACAGGTTTCCCCTTGGCTTGCCACTGCTCCCTATGCTTTCTCTACAAGATAGATTGACTGTTTTATTACATCAAGTTACAGTGAAAAAATAAACATGATAAATGACAACATGTATCAATTGGGAAGGGAAGATGAATTCCCTTGAATAAAGATAAAAAAGAAAAGAATATATGCCTCAAATTCTTTATATTTGAAAGTGTCTTTATAAAAAAATCGTGGATGGGTTAGGAAAAAGAAGTTACTGTTTTTTGCAGAACTGAGCAGAGGAAGCAGAGTTTGACTTTGTTTTGCAGTATTACTCTGATTTGGTTTTGAGGTCAAAAACTTTACTTATGTGCTCAGAAAACTCAAAGAAAGGAGAAGTTGTTTTTCATTCTGCAGTTTCTTTATGGACCGGTTTCTTTCTCCATATTTGGATAGTTTATACTCATCTTTATGTTTCTTTTTTTTTTTTTTAATTTTTATATTGCAAGGTAAAATCTTCATATATTTGTTTTGGTTATTAGGAATGATGTTGTAATGAAAATATACCGAGTCACTGACCCGTTGAAGTCAGTTATCCCTTGGAAGATAATGAATGTCATTAAATTTCTTGTAAATTTGTAAAATTCATGAGAATTCAGCACTAATGTTGTCTTCTTTTTGTGCTTTTCAGGCTTAGAGGAATCATCACTGCGCAAATGGAGATTGAGAAAACATTTATTAAGAACGGTGCCTTTTAACCTAGATATCTCTTTTCAACTTTTTTTCCTCCTTTTTCTGTTTCTCTTATGTGCGATCTTTTCAAGCTACCTTTGAGGAACCAAGATAAAGGATGCTTACAGGTCAAGTGATTTATTGTTTTAACTAAATGTAATAACTCAGAATACATAATGCCGTCACTGTTTACACTTACTGTTTTTGCAGGATTAAATTTGCTGAGCGTCAGATGTCATCCATCACTTCAAAAGGCAGCTGTCACGAGGTATATGATATTTAAGTTCTTGTGTAAGTTGGCGGACTTACTGCAGATATGTGGTTAAATATTTATATAGGTTTATACATAATTTTTATATATATTTGGGTAATTTAACTATGTAAATATTGTAAATTGTGGCAAATTTTATTTCGGTTGTTTGTTTTATGCTTTGTAGGACAATTGGACATAACCAAAGTATTCGACGCTTAGAAAAAGGAACCTATCGGGTTTGAAGGAGAAGAAACGAGCCGAGCACCAAAGAACCGAATCAAAAGTTTGGTTGGAAAGCTAACATGTGGTCAGTGCGGGTAGAATTTCACAACTTTGCGCACTGCTCGGTATTTCAGCCATAACTTCCTCTACACAAGTCGGAATTGGATGATTCTTAAGTCGAATCGAAGTTAAGAGATACAGCTACAAGTTTTCTGTTTTGACTGACTTCGGATTCTGCCTGAAAAGGGTCGAAATTTGGGTCCGAAAATAAAGGGTTAAAACTGTCCAGGAAATTTATAAATCCTTTTCCGACTCGAATTTGGACTCTTTTAAAGCTTACAATTTTATTTTTGGAGGGGACTATAAATACAAAAGTTACAGCAGAGTGAGGGGACTTTTGGAGGCTAGTCTTTTGAATAGAAAGACGATACAGAGAGAAGCGTAAAGACAAAAGAGGAGAATAGTATAAGGAAGGAACACGAAGACGTCAGAAACGAGTTTTTCAAATCTTTCTTGTTTCTTCTTTCTCTTTTGAACTCTTGATGTTTATTATTTATTTATTTTCAGTTTTTAGCATGAGTGGCTAAAATCCTAACTAGGGTGAAAGGGATGTAACTTAGTTTAGAGTTGGATTATATAATTTTGTGGATATTTTATAGTTCCTTGGATTATATTGCAATTTCATGTTGAGAAGTGGAATTTGATTTATCTATTTTGCTCTTAAATATTCTTTTGTGACTGATCACCATGAAAGTAGTCATAGAATTTGTGTTGAAATCGACAGATGAGACACGAGTCGTGCACTAAATAGATAAACATATGTATTTTGAGTCAGAGATGAGATAAATTCGTATGATGTCAATAAAAATTCTTTGTTCTTAATGAGTTGAATCTGGTTTGTGTGAGTTCGAGAGAAGAGTACAATTAGATTGAATATGGTTAGGGTTACTTGACAAAGAACACTAACTAAATAAGAAGAGTTGATATTCAATTCAATTGTCCACAAAATTTTCATATAATTCAATCATTTCTAGGTGAATGCCCATAACCCTAGTACTCTTATTATTGAACTGTCTCCATAGTGTCGTTAGTTTTGTTTAATTAGTTTAATTTTCTTAATTTAATAGTATTTATTTTCTTTTTATAATTTTTGCAACACCAAATTTCTGCTCAAACAACATAAATTACGATTATCCTCTGTTCCTTTGGGTTCGACACCTAAAGTATTCACCATGATTTTATTACTACGATCGGCCCTGTACGCTTGCAGGATTTTACCCGATCAGTCATGCTTTCAATTTTTTAGTCAAATGTGTTCTTAAGTGGCTGCTTCCTACTCCATTGTTCGGAAAATTTTGTGGCCTTTTTTTGTCTATATACCTGTTGTTTAGCTCATCTTGGCAGATATCCGTGCAGCTATATAATTAATCCAGTGATTAGAGGAGCAGTGGAAATAGATATTAAATGAGTGATTTTTATTTCTGGTGAAGCTCACTACGTCTTGCCACCCTCGGCTCAACTATAGATTAAGAGAAGCAAAAAATTCAAAAAAAATTTGATCATTAGATTATTTGTTTAAATATGTGATCGATACTTTATTGATCCGCAGGTGTATAATAGTCATTGCTCGTGTTGATGATAGAGTGGATGATGAAACAGATACTTTGCATTGTAAATTAACAAAGACGATGCATGCCTTTAATATAAAATGAATAACTTTGTTTTTTTTTTTCCATGTTGTTTATCTTTTTAATCCATTGTAATGAATTGCAGATGTAACTTGGGCAACCGTGTGAATTTGATAGTCCCACAAACCATTACATGAAATGCCACAGGTAAATTGGTTTTTGTACTGCATGATGCTGTTGTTTGGAGTCTCATTGACTGTTCTTTTTTGTGCTTCTCGGGCTTTTATGGGAAGCATGTAGCTGATGGATTCACAGGTATGACTCATATGTGATGATGTTCTTTCATTGATATGTAATTCAAGTTTCAATAACAGAGTTATCAATCTTCTTTTTCGGGCATCTGTTGTTATGTCCGCTGGTCATCCTGATTACGGTGCTCTGAAATATAAGTTGCAAAACAACGGATTGATATGTTTTAGCAATTTGTTCTTCTGCCCCATAAAATCTAAATCCCCATAATGCAGTTTTATTAGGAAACCATTAGGGTTGATGACTATCTATCTAGTTTTAGTAAAGCAATTAAAGTAGAGTTAGATACAGAATCTGTGGACGAGGATCCTCATCTAAAGACTTGTCAGTGACAGTTTTGGAAGGTAGGAGTCCATATTTTTCCTTATTCAATAGGCACATCCATTCAGGTAAAAATCACAATTGATTTTTGTTATCTTCTTGTTCATCAATTTTTTTTCTACATAATGTATGAATGCAGAACTTCTATTGATTTTAAGTCTGTCCATTCTTATAACATATATTGATGAACTCTGGTTTTTTTTTTTTTCCCTTCATTCTACAGTTTATCTGTTACCCTCTATTTGCAAGATTAGTCAGTTTTTACGAATCTCTGCTTTTTTTTTTTTTGTTTCTTTTATATTACAGTGTAAAGCTCCCTTGTAAGTATAATTGCTCACAAAATATTATTTTCTTTGTAGTGAAACTATACTTATTCAATCTTTCCTGAATGTTTGAAAAAGTTACATAAATGTTATGCTGTTTATTGATGCATTGACTGTTTTTCCTTTTTGTATTTTTCAGGCTTTATGGGAAACATGTAGATGGCATCATAGGTATCAGCCGCATGCAATATTGTCCTCTGACTGATGTATAATTCAAGTTTAGGTGTGGGCTATTGCCATGTCCGCTGGCTGTGATAATTGTGCTTGGAATGCAAGTTACAAAACAAAAGATTGGTATTTTTGCCTCGTATCTTGTGAACTTTAATCTTTTGATTATATATGAAGGGATTTGCTTGGATATATAGATAGATGCTAATTCACTTGAATGCAAGTAGGCAAAATCATTTTCATGGTTGTTCCCACAGTCCTAATAGTGTTATTTCCAAGTTACAAGTGGATCAAAAATCTCTGCGATCATTGGCATGAAGCAGGGCAATGGCCACAATAAGATGTAAGAAAGTTTCCCTTTTTCTGCATTCTATTCTGCTGATCCCCTTTGTTTCTCAATGCCTAATTGTTTCCTATTACTATCTTATTTTTTGACCACTATGTCCTCATCTATCATAGTAGGTTTCCTTCCCCACGCCTAGCACAAAGGTGAGATCTAGTCATGAATTTGCCTTTACATAAGCCCCAACTGCCGAAATTTCATTTCAGATCCAGGTTTCTTCTCAGCTTGCCACTTCTCCCTATGCTTTTTCTGCAAGATAATAGACTTCTCTATTACTTGCAGTAAAAAAATAATCATGATAACTGACAAGAAGCATCAAGTATATAGTGAAGATGAATTCTCTTGGATAAAGATTGAAAAAACAAAAAGGAATGTTTGCCTCAAGTTCTTTATAGTTGAATATGTCTTTATGAAAAATTGCAGATGAGATGGAAAAATAAAGTTAGTGATTGTTGCAGAACCAAGAGGAGGAAGCAGAGTTTGACTCTGTTTTGTAGTATTACTCTGATTTGGTTTCAAGGCAACACACCTGTGATGGGAAGAACGTAAAAGTCAAAGACCTCAGGTATGTGCTCAGAAAACTCAGAGAAAGGAAGAGTTGCATTTCATTCTGTAGTTTCCTTATGGACAGTTTCTTTTTTCAAAAGCTCCGTATATTTGTGTTTGCTTATCAATGATGATGTTTCTGTAATGAAACTATGTGATGCATGGAAACCAATCCAATCACCTTGGAAGATCAATAAAGGTCATTAAATTTCTTGTAACTTTGTTAAATTTATGGAAATTTGTTAAATTTCTTGACCTGATTTTTTGTGCTTTTCAGGCTTAATGAAATCATTATTGCACAAATGGACATGTAGACTGAAAAAAACATTGATGAAGAATGGTGCCTTTTAACCTCAATATCTCTTTTCAACTTTTTTTTGCATCTTTCTCTGTTTCTCTTGTTATATGTAATTTTTTAAGTATAGTTTTCAGTAAGCTACCTTGAGTAACGAAGATAAAGGATGCTTACAGGTCAAGTTATTTATTCTTTTAACTAAATGCAATTACTCAAAATACATAATGTCATCACTGTTTACATTCATTGTTTTTGCAGGATGATATTTGGTGAATGTCAGATGTCATCCATCACTTCAAAAGGCAGCTGTCACGAGGTTTATGATATTGAAGTTCTTGTGTAAGTTGGTGAACTTACTACATGTATGTGTCGTGCTTTCAACTTTTGGTCAAATGTGTTCTTAAGTGGCTTCTTCCTCCTCCATAGTTTTGAAGATTTTCTGGCTTTTTTTTGTCTATAGACCTTTCAGACTGTCCCTGTTGTTCAACTCATCCTGGCAGATGATGTATAGTTGATCTTTTATTTATGCAGCTATATAATTAATTGAGTGATTAGAGAAGCAGTGGAAATAGGTATTAAATGAGCAATTCAGATTCCAGGTGAAGCTAGGTGAAGTTCATTAGGTCTTGCAACTCTCTGCTCAACCATAGATAAGAAAAACCAAAAAATTCAAAAAATTTTGAGTATTAGATTATTTGTTTAAATATGTGATTGATACTTTATTGAGACGCAGTTGTATAGAAGTCATTGCTCGTGATGATGATAGTGTGGATGTTGAAAAAGATATTTTGCATTGTAAGTTTATAAAACTGATGCATGTCCTTAACATGAAATAAATAACTTTGTTTCTTCTACGCTGTTTAATCTTTTTAATTAATTGTAAAGAATTGCAGATACAACTTGGGCAACCATGCGAATTTAGTCCTACAAACAATTACATAAAATGCCACAGGTAAATAATAAATCTTTGTACTGCATCAGGCTGTTGTACAGAGTCTCATTGACTGTTCTTTGGCCAACACAACAATATCTGCCAAAAATGCATTGGAGGGGGTAGGTCAGATTGATGAAGAAAATAACTCGTAAGAGAAGCGTGAATGTACTACTTCACTTGGTGAGTAACTATTCTTTTTGTTTTTCTTGTGCTTATATATCTGTCTGTATTATCCTTGTTAAATTGTGACTTTGTTGGTGTACACATACACAAGTTTAATTATCTGGTAATTCAAATATATCTTCTTTTTTCTTTTTCGGGCATACTCCATTTGAAATTATATGTTATAGTTGGGTTGGTGACAAGGCTTAGAAAAATCTTTGAGAAGCTAATAATTCATAATCATAGCAGTGATTTCCTGGTTTACCAGATTGTGCCATGAAGGTTTTTAATTGGATGCTTACTTTTTATAATTGTTATTAATCTAGTTTTGGTTAAGGCAACCAAATCTGCACTACATATAGAATCAGAGTCTCCTCATCCACCATACCAGTGGCAGTGACAATAAGGTAGAAGACCATTATTTGTGTTAAATTACCAGGAACACTGCTTTTTTGTTGCAGCCGTCTTTTATTGTTGATGGATTGTTGTAGCTGACATTTGCTTGTCAACACTTTGTTGTTTCACAAAGTGGCATTCCATATCCAAATAGGTAAGGTCCCAAGTCCTACAAGCTTTTTGAATAAAATATTTGCAAATCATAATTCAGAATTGCCTATCAATTCAAACTTTCTTGACATTAATTTTTAAGTTGGCCTGAAAGAGGAGCATAATGACATGTACAAATCATCCAAAACATATGTACCAGGAATGCAGTAACCACGCTTTGCAAACTTTTCATAAAGAGTGCAGGGATGCCCACCCCATCATTAGCTTTGCTCTAACAGCCAATTCATTGTGAAGCATCCTTTTTTTAGCAGTTGTGTGGACGGGTGCGCTTGCAGAACCTCCAACAGGCACGGGCAAAGTGATGTTTCTCTTTTCTAGTCAATTGCTGCCCTCTCTCCGCTTTGTCTGTGAGCAACTTGTCACTTCTGTTCTACTTTGTTGTTTCAAAAAGTACCTTTAATTGCATCTGTCTCGTTTTCTTTATTTGTGTCTTCTCATAGAATAGAATTTGAGTGCAATGACCAGCCTAGTAAGTTTTACATCTTTGTTACCATGTTTGAAGGAAGCAATCCAATGGAGGCCAACTCCCGGCATGCTTAATATCTTAAAGCAGATAGACAAGATATAAGTGTGCAAAGCTTTGCAGAAGTGTAGGCCCAGTAAGTATGGATTACAAGAGGAATGAAGCAAGCAACACTAAATAGGTTTTTGGATGTCACATCTTACCTAAAACCTTAAGGCTTAGGTAATATGTCTTCTAGCCACACTTATATGTTGTTTTACTTCTTCCTTCCTTTTCAATATGGAATTTTATATCTTACACTTCAACAAAGTGCAACACTAGTTCTAAGTGAAATCGTATTCAATCACTGATTACTGCACTGCATGATGAAGGTTTGAATATGGTGCCATTATTGGGCAAGGTTTCTGCTCATCACTAATGTCACTGATTGTGGCATGCATTTTGCATTATGACACATAATTGAATCTTCTACAAATTCTTGTGTCGGTGGTCAAATGAGTTCCAAAATGGGTTCCTTCAACTCCATGTTCCAGAAACTTTTTTCCTTTCTTTTCTTTACTCTCAAATATTTTAGGTTGTACATTATTCATCTTAGTCAGTGGCATGTGATACACACTTGGTCCATTTCCATAAAGCTATCGTCAGAGGAGCAATCGAGGTAGATATTAAAGGAGTCATGCTTATTCTTGCTGAATCTCCATATGTCTTTCAATTTTCTGTTCAACCATAGATAAAAAGAATGCAAAGAGTTCAATTAAATTGGTGCATTAGACTTGCTTTTTTTGCATTTTTTTTTCTTTGTTTAAAATTTAACTGGGTATTATCCTGATATGCAGGTGCACAAAAGTCATTACTTGTGATAGTTTTGGGATGCTGGAGAAGATGGACTGCTTTGTCACGTAATAAAATGTTATATAACTTTATTTCTCATGATGTTGCTTATCTTTTTAATTCCTTGTTATAGTTGCAGATGGATTAGCTTAACTGTGAGTAGTTGATAGTGTTGGTTACAAATATTTTCACAAAACGGCACAGGTTAAATTTCTAAGTCCCTGCACTTCATGAGTTTGTTGCTCAGACTTCTTAGGCTTTGATGCTCATTATCTACAATGTTTATAATTCAGTTTTGGTTTAAGCCAACAAAAATCTGGTTCAGATTCAGTATTCCCAGGGGAGGGGTTGGGGTTTGAATGCAAGAGCATGTCAACGAAATGACTTTTTTTCTCTTACTTATTTTATTTGAAGAGATGGGCATTGCAATTCAGACTATCTGTTTCTTCTGCAACAACATGGCAAAAGAGAGAAGTTAACGACTTGTAAGTTATTTTGGCAATTCATTCTAGTCTTTAATAAATGCCTTCTCACATGAGGTTGTACCGTTGTAGTTTATTCTGGAACCTGTCTGGAGACTCCACTTCCTTGTCTAACTGATTTTGAATCACAGGTATGACCAATGCACAATATTGTGCTCTAACTGATATACACTTCAGGTTTTTCCAACTTCCAATAAAAGAGCTATCAATCTTTCACTGCAGGCAGGGGCTACTGCCATGTCTGCTGGTCCTGATAATTATGACTTGAATGAAAAACCATTCAACCTAAAAGTTTAAACTGTTAGGTGAGATTCAATATATGGATCATATATTATACTCCAACACGCCCCCTCACACGAAAGTCCAGCTCACTTGGGCCTTAAGAATAAACAAATCACAAATTCATAATTAATTCACAATTAAATGTGAGAGTAGCGGGATTTGAACTCATGATCACCAAGTCATGGGACTCTGATATCATGTTAAGATTTATGAAACCGTAAGCCCAATAACTTAAATAGATCACAAGAGAGAAGAAGCAAGTAACATTAAATGAATTTTTAGACACCACATCTTACCTAAAACCTTAAAGTTTAGGTTATGAGTTTTTTAACCACACTTATATATTGTTTTACGCCTCCCTTCTTTCCAATATGGGATTAGTGAACTTTCATAAATACCTACGGTTATTTCCAAAATACCTATCAAATTTCCATAGGTAATTATTTCCAAAATAATTATTTCCAAAATAACTAAGCAATATATAGGTGTGGCCTTCCTTTCCAAAATACCTATCAAATTTCCATAGGTAATTATTTTTTGTTAGATTCTCTTAGAACTTTCACTTCTGCCTAAACTATGATACTTTGAACACCTGTTTATTTGTTCCTTCTGGCTGTTCTATCTGGCTGTTTCCTGCAAGATACCATGGTTAATATTGAAGAGCTGATGGATAACAAGATTGATCCCTTCCAGTGCATTAAAGCACCTTCATCTTTTGAAAGGACCTAGTGAACTTACTTGTCTACACATTTTTCCTGTTTTGATTTCTCTATGCCTAGGATATCATGTGTGTTGTGTCTACAATTTTTTTATGTTTGATGCACTTACACCTACCAAGTTGATTATGAAGTGTAAACATCTGACATAGAAGACCTGGACTGCTTTCCTATCTGAGGTAACTTTTGGTTCCACTAGATTATGTGATCCTTATTGGTTGAGGAAATTTTCTCTGTGCAAAGAATGGTAGTGTCTTTCAGTGTAAAAAAAGCAAGCAGTGCCTTGACATCTACCTTTAGCTGCAAAAAATGACTGTTATCATGCACCTATTTGCAGGTTGTTCCGGTTGCTTTGGCAAACACTGTAAGTTCATACCCCATCATTTTCTTCACGAAAATGTTATTTCTTCTTCTTCTTTTTTTTTTTTAATGTTTTCATTTTTGCAATTTTGTCTTTTTTTTTTTTCTATATAGGTGCTCTGTATAAAGACTGAATGAGGTTTGGAGAAAAAAATCATTCCTTCCTCACCTTCATTCAGGTTTTTAACCTTTTATCTGATTGTATTCTTCTTAAAAATTTGCTTCCCTTAACATTTTCTTATTAGCGTGATGGTCTTATTGTTAGACTTGCATATTGTCTTAGGGTTGTTTGACTAATATTTCCCAGTATCCGAGAGTTGGGCCGATGTTATATCTTTTGTTAAAGGGTGTAAGTACAGGTATGGATTTTAGTGTCATCATTTTTTACCATTTTGTCATTTGTCCTACGTTGCATCTCATAGTGCACATCTTATACACTGCCAATCTTGCAGATGGGTATTTATAGGATTTGAATGGGGAGGAAATACTTCCACAACAGTTTGAAAATTAGTCTATAGTTATATGAGGATTGGGGGAAGAAAGTCCTTTTTTTTGTCAATAAGAATAAGGTTGGGAGATTCTGCAACTTCAGTTATGTGCATGTGTGTTCTACAATTGATTTGGTTCTTGTTTTATGAACCTGTCGTGAAATAACACGATTATTGATAGATGCAAAATTGAAACTTGCTTTGAGCCAATTTTCTTAGTGTTATTAAAGATATGGTTGATCAGAACGAAGTATTATTGCACATTTTCAGTTTAAATGCATTTATTTTGCTTTGTCAATCGGGTTGTTATTTTGATCAGATAGTGGAAACAAGAAGAGCTGCAGGTGACACAGAACCGCTCTGTTGTAACATTTAAAAGGACCAAAAGGTATACAAGCATCTTAACTCCCTTCTTTGTTGCTCTTGTCCGAAAATTTTGGGGGGAGGGATCCCATTCTGCCTGTGTATTCCTACCAGTGTACAATTATGCTGTATTACATTTACTTAGGTTGTTGATGTATATGGCAGGACCTTTGACTTCTGCATTCAGTTACCATGATACATAACGTATTGACAATTGAATACCATGCTTGTGAGTGGTTGAATATTTGTTTCGCATTGGTTTGACATCAAATTAGATGCTCAAATTGAAAAATTGGTGCTCCATTCGTTTTATGTATCAGCCATTCATCATGAAGCCCTGCATTGCCAAATGATAGGCCATCATATCTTACATATATCTTAACTGGTTTCTGGCATCTTATGGTTTTCCAGGGTTGGGTTCTATAAATCACTCCTGCATGATTTTTGTTGAGCTGACTTAGACCATATTGACAATTATGTTCTCAGATAGAAGGGCTTAGGTACAAGTGCAAGGTGCGGTGGCTCCTGTTTAGGTAGTAAGCTCAGCAAATGACACTTATTCCTTGCTTGAATTTGTACTTCTGTCATTCATTTTGATTCGGCTTTTCTTCCACCTCTCCTTGGCTGTTATGTGTCCCTTTCCTTTGTGACTGTGATTGCAGCTGGGAAAAGGCTAAACAGATAACATGGCTATGAGATAATTCTTCATTAAAAGAAACAGTTTTAAAGGTCAATGCAACTATCACTTGTCCACTATAAAGTTATAGTACATGCTGATCACTTTTGGTGTTACATCTATAGGCAATGCTGGAGATGGGTTGCTATATTCCTAACCTTTAGCTGTGTTTGTCATTGGTAAGCGATACTGTTGAGGTGGAGGCCCAACCTGACAAGTCACAAGGTATCATATCACTGTTTCTATTACTTTCAGATCCTAATAAGGCCTTTTTTTTTTTCTTTCAGTTAGATGTTTGTCTGTTTTGAATTCAGTCTATTAACAATAGGTGCTTCCCTTGACACGAATCCTATTTTTTAGCAAGGAAAAGATCTGAGACCTACTTTGATCTTTCCTTTTCAGTTAAAAGACCTACCTATAAGTTTGCTCACACTCTCCGTACTTCCACTGTAAATTTAATTTGGAAAATAAGAAAATTTTCCTCAAGTCTTATACTGAAGCCAATGAAGTCCAAATATTAACATGTCTTGCTGTTTTTTTTAATAACATTTTGCTTATCCTACATTTGAATTGCATTCTTATATAGGACCATATTTATAGTTAATATCTCCTATAGCAAGAACTTCCATTTTTCTTCTTGGATTCTATTCCTATGCATATAAAGTAGTATAACAATAGTCATTGGAAGTAGGGTCATCATAAAATAGCGACACAATAACTTCCAATTATAAAAATATATACAGTGAAACATCAATTATTGCACAAGGTTGGAAAGGTTAACAAAATAAACATTTGAACTACTGCAAGCCCTTGAAATTACAGCCAATGAACCTTTTTTTGTTATTTCTGGGACCTCATATAAGTAAGCCCACTCTTTATCTCTCTTGTTCTTCCTCTTCATTTTTTTTTCTCTGTTACTTTTTTCCCCTTCTTGTGAAGAAAGAGGTATTGATAACCATTTCTTAGCATTTAAACTTTCCTCATGCTTCTCTCGTTCAAGAAATCATGTGGTTTTGCGATGTTGGACAGGAAAAAGGACATTTCCTTGAATGCTCTGCAATGTATAAGTTCTAGCTGTTTTGGTTATATTTTTGTTTCCTTGGCGACTGTTCCTCAACAGTCGGGTGTGAGTTTTTGTAGAAAAATAAAGCTCCGGTAATTTCTTTATCATGTTTATTTTCTTTCACCGTACGTTAATTGTAGTTCTCAAGTAGATTATCCTATGACTTGTCTCTGTCGTACACTTTGTGTTCACTTTTTCAGGTTTTGTTAGGTGTTTAGATGTTGTGCTTGTCATGCTTTCTGTCCTTGTACCTGACGGTTTTTTCAGTCCAATTGGAGGTTAATCATAACAGAAGTGGCCAGCTGTTAGCTGTTATGTTCCTCTCTATTTCTCTCCCTCTCTCTGACAAGTTGGTAGATCTAGTATAACTGTGACCAGCTATTAGATTTACCTGGGAATTTCAAAGTGGTTAAATCATGCAACTTTAGGTACCTATTTATTGGCACTTGTACCAGCTTTTCGACTTCGTCCTGTAAGTTGCTGCAATTTTTACACCCATTAATTTCTCTTGGAGCTTAAGATAACTAGATGATTGACTGCTTCCCATGCATTATAGTGCCTTCATCATCTTCTGAAGGGCCTAATAAGGTATTTGTTTAAGCATTTCTTCTATTTTTTTAGTTTTTTTGATCTCCTTGCATGACTGAATTGTAATTTTGCTCGTCCCTTTCTAAGACTTATCTTCAAAAAGAAACTAGAGACTCAATTTATGGAGGAATCTTGTCCTGTAAAGTGGGAAATGCTTATCATTGGATTTCAATAGTCTGGTAATTGCTTTCAAGATTCTTGGAATGCATATTCAATTGATCCATTACTGCATACAAGGTTAAGTGGAGAGTTTGGCATTGTTTATAGTTCCAAGACTTCGAATTTCTTATATTTTTATTTGCTAAAGCTTGGTGATCTCGAGTTTCATACGGCTCTTTCTACCTTTCCGTGGATTTATAGAATCACATATAGGTAAGTCCCCGCATTTTGAGCTCTCCCTCTCTGTTTTTTTTTTTTAACTCCCTTCTTTTTTTCTTGGTTGTTGGGCTACTTTGTCAATTCTGAGTGCTCAATAGTTTCCTCATGTTTACTTTATTTAAGAAATTTTGTGGCTTTGCTGTTGACTGTTGGACAGGAATAGACATTCCCCTAGATGCCATGCAATGTACCCCTTTTATTATGAGATGACAATGAATGGTTAGTTATGCTGTCACCGCCCTTACACTACACCACCATCTGTGAAGGTATGTGAGTTCTTAGTTTCTTGGTAGTTCAAGAGTCATCTTGATCTAGACATGTATGAAATTTTGTGGCTTTGCTCTGTAGCATAACATTGTTATGCTGTGTACCATATTCACCCGTTGCACTTTTTCTGGTTTCTTGTACACTTGCGAATGGGAGAAAAAAGAAAGAGAAACGAGAAAGAAAGGGAAAAGGATTGGCGGCCTCTCTATGGCAATCTCTTTCAACAGGCATGCAAGAATGTCTTTCCTTCCCAGTATTACTAATCAAGTTCTGTTCTTTTACACCGTTTTCTTTGATGGGTTCTTATTTTTTGTTCGCCACTGGTTACTAAATTGCCTATTTTTTGTTCTTCTTCAAAGCTTTTTCTTTGAAAAGGAAGGAAGGAGTCTAGATTGATGCTGGAATCTCGTTCTGTAAATATGCTTGGCCTTCAAGATTCTGGAAATTCCGTTAAAATTCTTATAATGTGAGTCCGATTAGATGAGTACTGTTCAAAGGTAAAGTGGACACATCTGAATTGATGATGTTCTCAAGGATTGAAATCCCTTTTTAATTTTATTTACTGAAACTTGGTGATTCTGTCTTTCCTAGGAATTTCCTGCCTTGCCTTTCATTTCTGGTAATTACATGTGGGTAAAGTCCATTCATCTAGATTTGTATACTTGTTCAATTTTTCCCTTCTCTTATTGATTACCAGTAATTTTTCGATTCTGAGTTCTCAGTGCTCAAAAATTTGCTTTTGTTTCCTCAATTTAAGAAATCACATGGTTTTGCTATGTTAGACTGGAAACGACATTACACTGGATAGTGTTCAATGCAGGATTTAACGGGAGAAGGCGGGAAAGGATGTGAGTTCTTTACTTCTTGGCAGTTCAAGAATTGTCCCCACTTACAATTGTAATTATATTTAATCATTTTTTTTCTCTGCCTTCAATTGGTTATTGAATGTTGGTTATATTTGTTCTTCTTGAAATCTTTTTCTTTAAAAAAATGGAGATTCGATTTATACTGGATCTTGATGTGAGCAACGCTCAAAATATCAGTTGCTGTCAGGATCCTGGCAATGGCTTTCAAGATTTATGTTCAAGTCATTGGTTTGGGGTTTGGGTTTCTTCACGTCGCTAGCCGGTGCAATGTGTTATATTTTACCTTTTCTGTTATTTCTAGAGCCTCATATGGGTAAGTCTACTCATTTAGTCTTTACCTCTCTTCTCTCTCTCTTTTTTTTATTTTTATTTTTTGTGAAAAAAGAGGTAATTATGACATAGATAGTTTTGCCTAATTCTTAGCACTCAAACTTCCCGCATGTTTCTCTTATTCAAGAAATCATGGCATAGATTATCATATGATTTGCCTTGTTTTATTGTCTTTTTGTCCACTTTTCAGGTTTTGCTAGGTCTGCAGCTATTCTGTTGGTTACACTTTCTGTCCTTGGAGCTGATGGTTTTTTTAGTGCAATTGAGGGTTAATCACGGCACAAGTTGTTCCCTTCTTTGTTTTGACCAAGAAAGTCTCACTTTGTTGGTAAGGGTTGTTCTAGTTTGTTAATCCCCTTTGGATCTTAAATGCTTAAATGTTTCTAGCACTAGTCTATTCTGTTATCATTTTGAGGCCCTACATGTCAACGTCTCACAAGCAGTGAAATCTTGTTATGAGTTTACCTCTGCATAAGCCCAAATCCTGAGATTTCCTTTTAGAAACAGGTTTCTCCACTGGTCTTCCACACCCCCTCTATGCTCTCTCTGCAAGATGACAATACTTCTGATAGCATTAAAAAAAACATAGATAAGTGGGCAGCAAGCATCAACTGAGTAAGCAAGGATAAATTCGCTTAAAGATACATAATTATATTCACATATATGTGCATGTGTATATACCTTTGCCTTGAGCTCTTTATATTTGACTATGTTTTATAATCACTGTATACAGGTTAGAAATATGAACCCTGTGCGTTGTTTCTTTGGGCAAAATAAAGAGCAGGAAGCAGATTTTGACTCTGTTTTGCAGGATTTCAATGATCACCTACGATGGGAAGAATGAGAAAGTCAAAAAAATCGGGTATGCCCTGAAAAAACTGAAAGTAAGAAGTAGTTGCTATTCATTCTACAGTTTCTTATATACCACTTTCTTTTGGCAAGACTGGATAATTTATACTTAACTATATCGAGACACCAAAACCAGTCAAACCACCCTTGTAAGATAGAGAAGTCCATAAATTTCGTGTGAAAAGCTAATATGTGGATGGGTGTGGGTGTGTTTATGCATGCACGTCGTTGGTAGCACGACATTTTACCACCCAGGGTTATTTTTCCATTTTTTTTTTAGAGAAAATGTTGATATTCTGAAATTTGGTGTCTCGATTGGTATTCCGATTAAAATTAAAACTGATATTTTTGAAATAAGACTGATAATTTTTGAAATACCTGTTATTTTTGCATTTTAAAAAATTATTAGTTTTGTTTCAAAAATATTAGTATTAATTTTAATTGAGACATTAATTGGGATACAAAATTTCGGGACATATATTGGTGCTTTTTTTTGTGCACCCATACTGCATCATTATGTTTAGAAAGAAACATTTTGATGCTCTTTTCACCGTGTATGCTTTGGGAGTTTGAATGTTTGTCGGAGTTTATATGCCTTAATCCTCACTTCTATAATTGATGTCCCGTGCTTATTGTTATCCATTAATTTGGTTTTCTATGGTTTTGTTTCGAGTGGTGATTATTTGGATGTTCGCAAAGGCTTCCAAATTCAAGTCCAAAGATCATCAAGACGAAATTTCAACAAGCTAATATTAAACTGCCAGCATTTTTTGCCCAACAGGCTTTGAATTACAATCGCTTAGGGAAGTGCATATTTTATTTCTTTAACTTGTGCATGGTATGAGTTACTTGCTGAAAGGAATGCAGGAGATGGCAAGAAGCCCTCAAAACAAAAAGGTAAAAGCCTGCTAAAGTTGAGGTGAGGAATGAGCACAACTTACACGGTCGATTGATAAAAAATAGGATACATTTGAAAGAGAACATGTCTGTGCTTTGTTTTCACCTTTACCATTGTTTGGATAAGAGGTTTTTTTTTTGGTGTCATTCTCCAGTTTCTTTTCTTTTTTTTTTTTTTTGGTAATATGGAGGGCAGTGCCCGAAATTAAGAAACCAGTTTCTTTTCTTTATTAGGTAAGAATCACCCCCGATTTGAGTTTCTGTTATTTTGAGTTACAACCGCCAAGGTAAGACACAATGCTAATCTGGGTCTTCCTTTTTTTTTTTTTTTTTTTTTTTTCTGTTTTTTATCTTTTGTTCTTCTGGGTAAAACTAGAACATCTGCTTGGTCCCAATATAAGAATTCCTTAGGACCATTATTCTGATATGTAATTGCACATGGAAAGTTGTGGCCTACCTCTCTTAACTTTTCGTCGTCTTATGCATAAAGTTCTTGATGATCTCGATCTCAATTTGACAAAAGTTATATATAGGTGAACACAAAGGCGGTAGCCGAACTAGAAAGCTTAGCCCAACACGGCCAGTCAACCGTTTCCTGTATTATTTTGCTCTGCTATGTACCCTTTGCTGAGTCTTTAAAAATGCCCACAAAAAGCCCAATAAACTTACTAACGGAAAAAAATGTTGTTACCCACATTAACTTCCCTCAAACAACTGCCTCTTTCCATGATCATTAAGCAATTCTGAAATGGAGTGGCGGGATATATACTTACATAGCACTCTAGCCTCTTACGCCAATTTTTATCAAGTTGAAGAGGTCTTCTTTGCAACATGGCTAATGAAAGGGATCTGTTGCCCGTTGAGATTGTTAACCGTAGGATGAAGTCCTCAGGGCCTAATATCGGGTCCCCAACATTTTTGGTGAGGTCAGAAGAAGATTGCCGGACATTTCGCAATCGGTGAACTTGAAGTACGTGAAATTGGGGTATCATTATTATATCAATCATGCCATTAACTTGGCCACCACGCCCGTTCTGGTGCTTGTGTTCAGTGCTGAGGTGGGGAGTCTCAGAAACCAAGAACTGTGGAAGAAGATTCGGGAAAATGCTCGCTATGTTCTTGCAATGGTGCTTGTTTCCTCTGGTTTTCTTGTTTTCGCCGTTTGTGTTTACTTCATTTCGCGCCGTTTGTCCATTTATTATAGAATTAGTATTTTCAACATGCATCTGATTTACTATAAGATATGGGTACATATGCCGACAAAAATGCCAAATTATTATTCAACGGTAAGAGTCATTACTGAAAAAAATAAACAGTTGAAAGACATTTTGACAATTTTCTCGCCATTTAGACACTTTTCAGACATCAATTGTTTAATATTGTATTTTTTCCGTTTACTATATTTATATAATTACTATCTAACATGTAATACAATTTAGCCAATTTATATTAACAATTATTTACATATGTCTATTAATGTCTAACAAAAATACAAAATAGTCCTAAATTCTTTTTTATTTTTTAGAGAGAAAAAAAATTCGACCTTTATTTTTTTTGCTAAAAAAAAAATACTCATAACTTCATTTTTTTTTCTTTTTTTATTTTCATAAAAAACAAAAACAATTGCTCTCAAAATTTTTTTAATTTTTTTACAAAAATATTAATAATCCAATTCTCTTTTTATTTTTATTATTTAAATAAAAAATTAACAAAAATAAAATTTTCAATAAATATGATGAATTGTGTATCACGCGAATCCAATACTAGTTTGCCAGTAATTACTACATCCCCCGGCACCTGAGGGACGATATTGAAATTTTTAATTTGATTTAATTTTTTTTATAAATATAATTCACTCATAAATTTATATTATATAATAAGTAAAATCTATTTAAAATAAAAAAAATGATGATAATATTTGTGTGGTGAACTAAAAACAAAATGTCAATAGAAATAGAAAAAAGAAAAACAAATTATTATGTTGCCTTGGAACGAAAGAGCCGGTTAAACTTCTTTGGCAAACCTCCGGTCATCCACATTAGAGGATGGTGATCTAAAAGATGTCTTAGAATAGTGATGACTAACGTTCTGAGAATAAGAGACACTCAAAACCATATAAAAAAAAGTGTTCTAGTAGTTTTTAATAAATGTCTATGTTTTCTTTCTGTAATATCATTTTGAGATGAGGTATCTACACAAGAAGATTAGTAAAGTATTCTATTTTGTGACATATATGAATTGAAAGGTTCAGAAAAGTATTCTTTGGCATTGTCACTTTGTAAAGTATAAACATAGGTGTTAAATTGTATTTTAATTTCAGTATAAAAGGCACAAAATATGAAAAATAACTTTGAGCGACTTTTCATTAAATATAACCAAGTAACACGACAATAATCATCAACAAACGTCATCAAGTATCAAAAATCGAGCTTATAAACACCTGAACATAGACCCCAAACATCATAATGGACTAACTCAAAAGGACATATAATATGTTTATTGACTCTAAGAAAATAGAGACACGATGATGTCTAACAAACTGACATAACTCACAATCTAAAGTAAACAAATACTGAAAATAAGGAAATAATTTCTTTAAAGTAGATGAAATGGGTGCCCCAAACGACAATGAATCTCAAATGATGTCATAACACTCGAACAAACAGTGTACTTTGAGACTAGTGGAGAAGTAATTTCAAACACATACAAGCCTTCAGACTCATGTCCTCTACCAATAATCTTTTTCGTCATAAGATTATGAAAAACACAATAATTAGGGAAAAATGAGACATAACAATTTAGTGCTTGAGTAAATTACTAAAAGAAAGTAAGTTGAACGAAGAATTAGGTAAGCATAAGACAGATGTCAAAGAGAGGAAAGATGTAGGAACAACAGTTCCAAGACCTACAACAGGAGTAGTTGAACTATCAGCTAAAGTAACACTTGGAAGACTCGTGTGATTTAAAAGATTAAAGAACACTTGTATTACTTGTCATATGATTTGTGGCACCTGAGTCAATGACCCATTTTTGAGAGGATGACACAAGACATATAGTTGATTTACCTGACTGATCACTGGTAGCTACACTGGGAGCAAAAGACTTTTGCAAGGCATTGTATTTAGAAAAACGAGCAAACTCATCACCAGATTTTGAAACTGACTTATCAATAAAACTAGATAATGCAATAACAAAAAGAATATCATTTTGAATCACCATATTAGCAATTAGAGACTGAGATTTCCCATAAAACTTTCAACAATTATGCATTGTATGACCAAGTTCACCACAATGGTAGCAAATTGGTCTGTTTTGGTCGTTTTGTCTACGACCACCATTCTACCCAAAAACACAACCACCATTCCAACCAGAACCATGACTAGTACCATCTCTACTACCTCAACCACCTCTACTACCATGACTGCCAAGACCAGCCTCACTCCCAAAACCTTGACTCACTAGGGCACTACTAGAACTATGAGGAAAAGGCTGAAATCCCTCAGCTCGTTTTAATTTAGTAAAAATATCATGACGACAGGTGATCTCTGAACTGGAGAGGATCTGTGTTCGAGTAGCATCAAATTCAAATAGTAATCCTACAAAAAAAAAACTCACAATAACCATCTGCTCATGTTGAGACTGTAGAGTTTTCACATCAAAACTAAAAAGAATGAGAGCATTCAACTCCTCATACACTCGTTTGAAATCCATGAAATATTCAGTAAGACTTTTCTCTCTTCTTTGGGCAATAAAACTATTTATAAACATCATATATGTGAGATAAGTTACCCTTCTCATAATATAAAAAGGCCAAATATTCTATAAGTTCTTTAACCAACTCACAATGATTAACCAATCTAATTACCTCAACATCAATGAAATTATGAATCTGCAGAAATATTGTGGCATCTTCCCTCAACCAAATCTTTCACTTGTCAGGATTCAGTCGCGAATCATCAATAAGATGGTCATCTTTGTCAACACTACAGAGATAAACCTGTACTATTTTGCTCCAATCCAAATAATTTTTATCATTAAGTTTGTGTTCTGTAATTTTTGTTGTCACTGGAATAAGATCAAAAACTATAGACTGCATCTTTGAGCTCTCAGTTATTGTCAAAACAACACCCACAACAAAAACAAATCGCTATAGATGAGAGAGAAAAAAAATAGTAGAATATTGTTACTATAGCTCAGCATTGTTCATTGGCACTGTTCATAGGTATTATAACGGCAGCACTGTTCATAGTTTTTTTTTACTAGTGTTTCTCTCTTGGGAAACTCACTTTCTTAACAACTAGAGTTTCTCTCTTGGGAAATTCATTTGGGTTTCTTTCTTGTGGAACTCACACAACAATTAGGGTTTCTCTCTGAAGAAACTAACAAAAAACTTAGGGTTGCTTTAATACCATGTAAGAGAATATTCTCATTTAACTTGATTTCAAAAATAGTACAAGAGGTCTATATATAGACAAGCATGAATAACTATAGAATTAAAATCTTATATTCAATTAATCCCTATAATCAAGTTATTATAATTACCTACCATATATATACAATAGTATAATTACCTACTATATTTATAATATTACTCAATTAAGATCTAACATATATTACACTTTATATTATTCACTTCATATAAAACTTTCGTTGACTTTTTGGAACAATTTAATATCTTGCATTATGTAATATAATGACTATAGATTCTCTCATTTTATAGTTTTTTAATTTTGGATGTTTCAGCTTTAATTACATTCTATGACCATCTACTATATAAACTCCTCTGTGGTAAAAGTTTACAGCACAAGAAACAAAATTGAAGAGAAAATGTGAAAAGAGAGCGTATGTTTTATTTGCTTTTTTGTCATCATGACAAAAAAGATGTTGAATCTTGCTTTGAAAAGAATTGCTTGTTTTAAAAAGACAAAATCTTGTATATTTAAAACATTTTATGAGCTCTCCACACTATGTAATGTTGAAGTCTTCACGATTATTTTTAGTAGTTATGACATGGAGTCAACGGTGTGGCCATCATCACACTATTTAGTCCAAGAATGCTTGGATAATACACTCTCTCTATATGAAAAGAAAACGTATTTTTTATTTTTTATTTTGTCATCATGATAAGAAATATGTTAAATCTTTCTTTAACAAAAGAGATATGTTCCAAAAAGAGAAATCTGGTATATTGAAAAAAGATAATAAGCTCTCCACATTATATGGTGTTGAGGCCTTTATGATGACATCCAATCATTAGACATAAAGCCAACGGTGTAGCCATCATCACCCTATGAATTCCAAGAACACTCAGAAAAGTATGAAAACAAGTCAAGAACTCAACCCATCGAAGAAAATGATAATCACGAAGGCTATTTGAGATGGAGGATTGGCAAAATGAATGATCTTTCTAACAATCAAGTAGCATTCAATAAGATTATAGAAATGTAGTACCTTATATATCAAGGAGTCTATGTTGTTACTACAACAATTTGACTTTTGCACCCAATAAATTGTAATAAATAGTTTCTTCATTTCTCAATTATTTAGCTAAATAAGAAAATTTTTTTAAATATATAAAATTTAGATAGCTCTTTAAAATAATGCAGATCTTACAATGTTCCATATTTATAGTATATGATATGCCTTTCAATAAAAGTTCTATTAAATCGTTTAATTTTTTTTGGTACAAAAAATAATAATATTCAATCTTTTAATTTCAGATTTACTACCGTCCAATTTTAATTTCATTTAATCTTTCCAACTCAAGCATGCTAAATTTAAAATACTAATATTCAAAAAAACTGAATCAAGTAGATTTTTTTACTAATTAATCATTATCATAAATTAACATTGTATAATGAAAAAAAAAATTGTAAAAGAATTTGTCATTGTATATTGTATATTGTTATTTCTAATTATTCAGTTTAATAAATAGTATTTAAGATTAATTTAAAAGTTTAATAAAATTAAGATTTGAATTCTTTAAACATTAATAAATCTTATAATTTTAAGTCTAATATATGAATCATAACATTATAATTAAGAAATTCATTCTACTCAATTAAGATGTAATACATATTGCATTTTACTCAATCCATGTTAATGATTATTCTTATACATTTAAACTTGTGCAACATGCAGACTCTATGCTAATATCATTATGTAGTGTCAAAGTTATTTTAAGAATTGGCTTCTATATTCCACTTGAAACTTTTTTGAAGGAACAAAAAAACAACAAAAACAAACATAAGGATAAATTACATATTACAACCTATAAATAGAGTAAATTCACATATCGAGACCTCTTGTTCTAGAATGAACGAAAAACAACCTCACTTTAACATACAATAACAAAAGCGACCTTAGTTAAGTTGCCGTTAGCAAAAGTTTGTTACAATAACAAAAATACCACTGAAACGTGTCAAAAGGATCTTACATACCCCCTTCCATATGACCCTTTGGAACACAAAAACATGGGCAAAAAAAAAAAAAAAAACAGCAGAAAAAGTCACTGCTCCAATGGCTACAAAGTAGTCCAAAATATTATAAAAGGCAGTCCAAAATACATGCTATCTTCTTTTTATATTCTTCTACTGCCATGATCTTCTATTTTCTTATCCTATCTACTGCTGCCTTCTTTTATCTGTAGCTATCTTTTTCCAAAACATCTGCTATGTCTTTCAATGGTAGTATCTATATGCAGTCTAAAGGTCTCAAATTTAATAACATCTAATACAAAATATGTAAAAAAAAAAGGGCATTAGTGAAAATTTCTGAGTAAAAAAAAAACAAAAATAAATTATATTACTATTGTGATGACAGAAACTGTGGGGCAAGCTTTGTAGGTAGGTGTAAACCATTAAACATACAAGGGGAAGATTATAGGGCAACAACAGAAATTCATTATGCAACATCTAGGAGAAGTAATGAAGTAAAGGTTGAAGTCATACTAAATGAAGTGTCTGCAATGAGACCAGAGATGATAAAGTATTGTATTATGCTTCACAATATAAAAAGTCTTTTATTCATTTTAATATGTTGCTTTATGATTTTATATGCGTTGGTAATTTTATTAGTACATGTTAAATGACAAAGAAATAGATATTAGTGTAGAGTTGACATCCAAGGTAGTTGTGTTTTGCTTAAACTTGTGAATCTTAGGGTTGGGAGTTAGATGTGTGGGTTTCCTGTGTTGCTACTACTTGTGTATTTCCTTTCTTTTTTACTTACCAAAAAACCAAAAAAAAAAAAAAAGCAAATTAAGTTGATTTAACTTATGCATTCATCCAAAACAAAAGACTTCATTCAAGTATGTTGTTTGAATAAACAAAACAACCTTTTTTAGTTTCTGGGTTGAAGTACAAGTAATTGGTCTTTATTATGGGTTGTTTGTTTTTTTACCTTGAACTTGAAGCAAATGGTTGACTTAGAGGTGGAGCTGGATTTACTTCAGTTGGAGCTACAGAACTTGGACCCTAATATCAAAGATAGTGCTCAATTAGTTAGTTGACAAAAATGAAAAACATATTTTACAAAGAAAAATGGACAAAAATGTGGCCATATAATACCTCTTTACATGTCCTTAAATTGTTCCAAATTTTTTTGCAGTTTTTGCACTTCACAATTGAAGCTCTCTTCCTCCCAAGCCTATCTTCTCCCTTATCTCTTGTCCTCACCTACTTCAGCTTGCCAACTTTCTTTTTCAATTTCGGTGGCAGTATTTGTGATTCTCCATCAACATGGTCTAACTTGGTTTCATAAAGAGGATGTATAACCTCTTTATGAGCTGCCCAATACCTTTTAATAGTGAAGTAGTCATCACACAGGCCTTCAAGGTTTACTTTGGTGTGACTTGTATAGTAAGCCACATGCTTGTAAGGAAGTCTAGACACCATCCACTCTCTACAACTGCATGTCTTGTGCTTCAAATTTACACATTCCCATATAGCATGTTCTTTTAAAACTTCTCTAAATGAATACACATTTGAGAATATGCGTTTCATTTTAAACTTTACCATACCTCCCTTCTCATACTTAAAAGGTATGCCCTTAAACCCATAATTTGGATCGAGTGTTTTCAAGTTGATCTTATTGTGGTCCCCATTCTCTTCAATAGAGATCTCACCATTTGACCCACTTAGGTCTGATAAATCATGATTGAGATCATCATCTAAGTCACTCTCACTGTTATGGGCATTAAGTCCACCAACTAATCCATCAAGATTTTTATCTTGGACTATTTCTTCATCAATACAAGTCTTAAGTCACTCATCATCATCTGACTTAGTGAATTCATATTCTTCATCAAACACTTTAAAATCTAAGTCTTTATTCTCACTGGTTTCATCTATGTCATCATCATAGTCACTGCTAACAAAATTCATATTCTTTATTAGACACTTTAAAATCTAAGTCTTCACTCTCATTGGTTTCATCTAAGTCATCATCATTGTCACTGCTAACTTTTTCGTTTTTTTCCTTCGCTCTCTCACTTCTTCTCATATTACGTTTAGGATCATTTCTAGACGGTTTTCTTAATGCTACATGTTTCTTAGCTAGATGCTTTTTTGGTTTCTAGTTAGTAGAAAAACTGGCTTGTCCAGTTTTTTTTACTTGTTTAGATGGAGCTGAAGTCTTAGTCATGGGTAATTCCTTCCAAGGAATAGGTTTGGTGGCCTTTTTAAACTTCCTTACATTTGTTTTTGTTGTCTGTTTAACCCTAAGACTTTTTTTTAAGAATTTCAGGTGACCCTATCTTATTGTCAACTATAGGAGCTAATATCTCAGAAGGGTTTTCATACACAACAATTGTACCCTCAGCTTCAACATTCACATCATTATTTCTTAACTCAACATTCTCAGCTGCAAAATCAATATTATCATCGTGTATAAAGGGATGGTCAAGAGATATACCCTAAGGGTTGGATACCTTATATATAAGAGGTTTAGCTGTGCGATTTGGACTGAGGTCAAAGTGGATGATTTCACTTTCTGCCTCATCAATAGCCTTTTGAAAGTCTACATCATCTTTTATATGTAAACCACCCCATGTTGCCAGTTTGAAACCATGTTTTTCAACATCATCGATCTGTTTAGACATAATCATCAAGACAATAAAGGTTGCAAAGTCTCTGTTGGGAATATCCAGCATCTCTTGCTTGTCTCGTAAGTGCACATGCACAGTACTCATTGTCTTTGCCCTGTTTATAGCAAAAGAATACAAAATTAATAACCTCAACCACAAACAAAAGCACTTGCATAATAAAAAAATTGCTAAACAGAAACTGAACCACACATTTGCACAACTTTAATTCAAAAAATTGAACCCCCAATTTAAAATTCATCTTCTAGAACCCTAAAAACCCTAATTTCAACCCACAAAAGCACTTGCATAATAAAAAAAAAAAGTTCCTAAGTAGAAACTAAACCCCACATTTGCACAACTTTAATTAAAAAAATTGAACCCTTAATTTAAAATTCATTTTCCAGAACCCTAAAAACCCTAATTTCAACCCACAAAAGCACTTGCATAATAAAAAAAAAATTACTAAACAAAAACTGAACCTCATATTTGCACAACTTTAATTTGAAAAATTGAACCCCCCCCATTTAAAATTCATCTTTCAGAACCCTACAAACCTAATTTCAACCCACAAAAGCACTTGCATAATAAAAAAATTGCTAAACAGAAACTAAACCCCACATTTGCACAGATTTAATTTAAAAAATTGAACTCCCAATTTAAAATTTATGTTACAGAACCCTAAAAACCCTAATTTCAATTCACAATTTAAAATTCATGTCCAGAAGCCTAAAAACCCTAATTTCAACCCCCAACTCATGAATTTTAGATAATCCCCTTTCAATTTGATGAAAACCCATCGATTTCATCCTTAATTGTGAAAAAATTTCTAGCAAATATAACCTTATACCCCAAAAGCCCTATTATCAAATCCCAACACATCTACCCTAAGAAAAAACTATAAACAACCCAATCACATGCTCCCACGAACAAAACCCTGCCTTTTTCACATTAAAATACTTTGACTCCATAATCCAATCATGTTTTTTATTTCAAAATCCCAAGCCAAAAACGCTAGATTCAGCACATTACACTAAAAGAGCACAAAAATACAAAACAAACACTTTACTAAGTCTAAACTTATTATTTCAAAACGAAAAACACAAAAAAAAAAAAAAAAACCAACTAATTTCTTGAAAAATCGCAGGTTTCAAGAGAAGAGGTAGATGGGAAGTGGCAGAGAATTTGAGAGAAGAGAGAAAAATGAAACTAGGGTTCTGAGATTCTTTGCTGATTGTTTATTATATATACAAGGGTACTTTTGTCTTTACATATTTTCCGCCTATATTGACTCGCGGTCGTTAGTCAGAAGGTGTTTTTTGTAATATCAAAAATAGGTTGTAATTTGTAATTTACCTCAAAAATAGCCACCAAACAGTTAAAAAAAGATATTCGCTTAGTACAAGGTTTCAATGCTGCCATCAGCTCGACTCCAACATATTGACAAAATATGATTCATTGTTACTGATAAGGAGTGGTTTAAGTGGAGAGCCTGGTTCAATCATCTGGGCCTGTTTAGCCGCAGCCCGCAGCTCACTTTCACGAGTCCCTCAAGTTGCAAGCCACAGACTGCGACGACCGAAGTTGGGTACGGTAAGATCTTTAAAACTAATGTCTATCATGAGCCCAAGGATTCATGTCAGACCCAGTCTCTATTTTGAAGCCATAATCATCTTGAACCTGTCTCATTATCGTTAAAATTCATTAATAATAGGAATTTTTATTTGACCAAAAAATAATAATAATAGGAATTTTTATGAATCTATAAATAATTGAAATCACTACGTTCAAAGTAACATTCTAATCATATATCATTAAGCTTATTTTAGTCATTCCCATTGTTTCTTAGGGAGTACTTACGCTCTGTGTGTTTTCTTTGTGAGCCCAACGTTATACTTGATGACCCCTCACCAATCGTGCTTAAAGTTGACTCTTGAATTGAGTTTAACCGAAGTTTTAATTAAAAATTAAGCAGAACATTAAAGGATGAAAAGTAGTAATATTAAATATATAAAAATTAAATTTTTATATAGCTTATATAATTATATAAAATGTTATATTATATAAGAATGATAATAAATATTTAAAATAAATTATATTTTAAAAATTATATTAATATTTACATACATTAAGGATATTACAATTAGTATATTTAACAAAATATAATTTATAAAAATTAATTGAAAAAATAATATTTATAAATAGTAATTAAATATTAATTTTTAAATTTTAAAAATTAAATTGAAAATTTTAATCAATTGATGACTAAATTAAAATTTTTAGTTAAAATTAGAGTATTAATTATAATTTAGATAAAGTTTTGGGTCAAATTATAATTTAAAATTTTTTGGTTTAAATTGAACCGGTTCAACCGATTCGATTTTTTGCCGGTTTTCCCGATTTTTGACCGATTTTTTCCAGTTCGGTCCGAATTCCATTTTTAAGCTTGAACCGGACCAGACTTAGGACCGGTTCCCGACTTTTTCGGTTGAACTGACCGATTCAGTCCAATTCTTAATTCATTGATATAAAGTAGGAGTCTAATAATAAATCAGAGTATCTTCCCATTTCAACTAAAGTTTAAATTCCTAAAGTGTTGCCCCTCTCTAATAAATGGAATGTACACGAATGTACACGAGTTCATGTTAACAAGTTACAGATTCAATATATTGTAGTTAAGTGTTAGGAAAACCCGCACAATCCCATTATCACGAGAGTGGCCGGACCGACCCCTCTCCACGAGGATGGTTGAATTAAGAAAGCAACCAGTGACTCTTAGCCTAATGCCATAGAGACTACGATTAATATCCTTCAATACAAGAGAACGCCTAATATCCTTCGATGCCCGTTCTTTTGACAAATAAATGAATAAATAAATAATTGAAGTCACCGAGCAAATTCCATAGAAATTAAGATCCTCTCAATTTAAATGCAGCACTGTCCTGCTAAATGATAGGATTTCGAAGGTGTGGCTCCGGCAGCTAAAGCAAGTATTGAAATCCAGACAAAAAATTATGGAACAAGAACCGAAAAGGCACTAATGACTTTGAAACTAGAATAAGAGGAACAAGAACAGCTACAAAAATATATTTTAGATAATGAACAGCCGAATATGGAGGAACACTACCCCTTTGGCACATTATTTCACTGTGGTCTGCCAACCCCAAACGTCTTTGCAGACCTTATTACATCATCAAAAGGCTCCTAAAACACAAGCCCCGCAAAAAAAAAGATAAAATCGATTTTCAATTAAAAAAAAAAAAGAATAAAAGATCCAAAGATTTGATCAACAAAAAAGCAATCAATCCTTGTCAAGCTAGCCACTCCCCGTCCATTCCTTCAATTTCTTCAATGTCCATGCTGTGTACCACAAAATTACAAAACCAAATGATAACATATAATCAGAGAACTTGCCAATATGTCAACGGATTTTGAACATATTTGGAATTAAAATAAACACCATACCGGTAAAACTAATTTATTAACTACAGATAATGTATGCAAATAAGATAAGGGCTGGAAAAAAATTATTCAAAAACTATAAAAACATTCATAATTTAAAGGTCACAAGTAAGTAACGAAAACACTCTCTTTGTTGAAATCAATGGGATTACCACTGTTGTCCGTGATTTGCATCAAAAGTTGATGATCAGAATGGAAAAAATATATATATGAAAAAGCATCAATTTCAAATATTTCTTACTAGTAAGCTGAACACACGGTGGCAAATCTCTAAGGTCAATTGTAAATGTATGTACTTGAGTGGGGTCCAAACAACATTTACAGATCCAGAAAGAAAGTGTAATGAAATAAAGTCCTTGACGTTCCCTTATTCATTTTATAAAATGAACTGAACCTGCAGCAGTGCCAAAGGAACAGAAAACATTTCCTCACTATTATTATTATTATTTTTACTGGCTATTTCTTCAATGATTGAAAATTGGGCGCTTACCAAGGCAAGGCAGGATCATGAAAATAGTCCTGGGAGCAGTCATCATTCAAATGTTGTTGCAAGTAGCCATCATTTGCATTCAACCAAGCCGGGAATTCCATGACCTGATCGTACGGATGGTACCCATCATCCTCGTCGTCCTTCACTTCTGGTCCGAGATCGATGGTCTTCAAGAACTTGAACCACCATGCAGATGTGACCAAATTCATAGTATCATTCCATTCCATCTGATGTTGTTCCCCAATTGACCTCATCTCTGCCATCTCTTCAGCATCCATTACTTGATGCAAACCGCCTCCGCTATAAGATTCAGTCACATCAGACATGGCGGGAGGTGCCACTTGTGGTTTTACTACCGAAGGAACTTCCTCTGTAGCCATGGAAAGAGGAGGGGAAGAAGATGACGATGGAGATGAGGTTGAATAAATGGATGACGGGTAATTGCTGTTATGGTAAAAACTTGTTTCTATGTTATTAAAATCATGAAAATTTAGATTTAGGCCTAAGGTTTGGTCTGGAAGCGGAAAGTTGAAATTGTCAGGGAAAGTTGGAGGAAGAACTGGGGTAGGCCATGGAAAAGCATATGGAGGAGGAGGATGAGAGGAAGATGGGTAACCTACGATTTCTTGATGATTATCAAAGAAATTGACGGTGCTCGATTGGTATATTCTAGGATTCCTCCTGGAGCTTATCTTTCCTTCCTGCTCAAAAGATGGTGGAGAAATTGGCAACGATGATTGTTGCAAATGTTGTTGCTCTTGATTTAGTCCTTGAAATTGTTGCTGCTGCTGCTGCTGTTGTCGTTGTTCATTGGCTTGCTTCATGGCTGCCCTGTGGAATTTTAAGGCAGTAACAATTTCTCTTCTTGCCTCGGCCATGTTAAGAAGCCTTTCTTGGTAAGGCCTACTGGTGTGAAGTCTTCTCCTAACTTGTTTCTTGTGTGGTTGAGATTGTTGGGTCTGCCGGGTTTGCTGGTTTTCACTTAAACCTTCGCCCAACTTGGTGATATTTTGGCTGGAGAAACCATCACCATCACCATCCTGGCAGCCACGGTCTTTTGGATTCATGGGGTCTTTGGTTCTAGCAGAGGTTAACTGCTTCACTAGACTACGGATATAAGCACCAGAAAGATGGGGCTCTTCTTTCACCTTATTAAGTTTATCAATTTCCATTCCCTGTTTAGTTTCATGCTTGGATGATCTACCCCTCATCTCTATTATCTCTCTCTTTCTCTCTTATTTCAAATTATGAATGCAGAAACAAGCTTCGGGTTGAGAGAATCCGAAGGTTTTTTTTTTTTTTTTTTCCTATTTTTGGGGTTTTTTTTTTCTAGTTTCTGAGACAAAAGTACACAATGCAGAGAGAGGCAGAGGCTGATCCCAAGTACTAGTCCGGAGGGCCTCATGGGTGATATAAATACTAGCTTGCTAAGGACAGTCTAGGGTTTTATAATGTTTTTTGGATTTTTCCCTGTTTTGGCAAGCCACAGTTGTTACCCTTTAACACCCACCTTAAATGAGTAGTTAGGACGTTTTCATTACCAGAGTGCCCCCATCCTTCTGCTACAACTACAAGAAGTTTACGTATCCAAATAGCCTTCCTAAATGAGCAGTTAGGAAATGCTTATTTTTGCCTTCTAGAAGGAACTTCAAGCTAAAAATCATCACTACCGCAACATAGACAAGTTGATCAATGGCAATACAGTCACACATGCAAAAAAAAAAACAAAAGGAACTAAAAAGAGTTGGTGACAATAATGGCAATTGTGAGACTAGCATGAGAAATTAGGCATGGATTTGTTAGTTCCATTTAGAAGTTACCCTATTTGTTGTTCACATAGGTTTCTCGAGCCATAGCATTGTTAACATTGAAAATCAGCCTAGCACCTCATTGGAGAAGTAATGTTTTTCGCTAAGACCTATATTGGTTTACATAGTTCACACAATTTCTAACCATAAGTCCACAGATGAACCAATGCACCACAAATCAATCTCTATGGGTAAAGCAAACCAGTCCTAGTCATGTAAAAGGACAGGTGGTGTTTCCTAGGTAGGAATAGACACCGATGGATCCTAGGATTGATGATGTGGGGGAGTAAGGTTCTTTTGGTAATTGAATGGTGCTTTGGATGAACACAATACAATGATTTACAGGTGATTCTGCATACAAATGGGCATTGTGGGCAAAGAACGGTTAATTGGCATTCTGGTATTTTGTTTATAAGTACCATGGGACCAGGCTCATTAAACGTCAGCAAAAGCCTACAGAGACTGACAGAAGAATCTCCATTACTGTTGAAACCTTCTCTATTCACATCCCTAAAAAGGAGAAAAAGAGAGAACAGCAATTTCTCTGTCTAAACAAAATTTTCACCATGATTTGAGTATGTTCATAACAAACAGAGAACTTGGACCTTTTTTAAAGGCATACTACAGCATGTTAAAGACAGAAATGCTCCATACCACCCCATTTCTTTCCTTTTTATGTAACTTTCCTCTCTAGCCAACCTTTTCACCAGACAATTTTTTCACTACAAGTTTTCACCGTAATTGGAGGTGGCAGGACCAGAGGCATGGCATCTGAGTCTTTTAGCAGAGGTTTCAGGGTGCAATAACAGTGACAATAGAGCCTAGAGAAAAGAATTTATTATTGCTATAAATATGAACAGATCAACAGTTACTGTTCAGAAAAGAGAGCAGCGGTTATATTTAGAGCTAACATCTAACTTTTATATTTAAATTCCCAGGTGAGACTGTTAGTTCGGAAGGATAAATTGTTATGCATATGGGGAGCAAAGAGTAAGACTTTGTCCCAAAAAAATAGTAACCTAACGATTCCCAAAGTGTACAAACACCACCACCACCAAGTGCTGTACCGAGACATTTCATATATTATTCCATACAATCAAATGAGTCTACTTAGGTCACGTTAAGGCAAAGCAATAAAAGATCGTACCAGCTATCGACAAATTTAGATAGGAATGAAACGTCAAACTAAAAATGAGCTATGGAAGTTCACCACAAGACTGCATATCATTGACACCATTAATTTATTTTTTCGCCTAGATTGGATTGAATGATTGTTCATCTGGTCATCAAAATGTCTATCAATCATTCCCAAATCCAATGCCGAACACATAGAAGAACACGTCCCAAAGGCGGATTTTCAGACCAAGTTTACTTTCATTCCCGCCATAATTACCAAGGAAAATGAGAAATCATCAAACCCCTGAGCCTGATTGGATCAGCAGACTTAAATCATTTTGCCAAAAATGGTTCAACACGAACACTCTTTGACTAGATTGGCTGATTATCAAAAAAGTGGTTTGTCAATGTAGACACATCCTGCACCACAATGCCTACAGCTACTCCCACCCTGCAGAAGAGCCACAACATCCCCTTCCTACCCTTTCTTCAGAAACAGCCTGCTCTCCGATAGGGTTAATCAAGAAGTTGGTCACATATTTACAAGCTATCATTGCCAATTAAGACTACCAACATCCTCTAATAGTCCTCTAATTTTTTTTTTTTTTAAAGGTTAGGAATGGTGTGGTCTGGATAAGAGTTAGGTTAAAGAATGGATAAACAGAAAAGCCAGATGAATCTACCTAAATCATGGTATTTTTACCCCTCTTATAATCCTTCGTATCAAAAGCCATTTCTCTAACACATCAGTCTCACATTTTGACTGTTTAAACTTAAAGATAAACTAAGCTTCAATATAAGGGTCCACCAACAAAGTTTCAAAACTAGCAAAATGATACATTTGTGTTCTTGTGCCTCATAAGATTATAATTCACCATTTTGTCATCTCATGTACTTGGCTCAATGAAGATCTACGATTCTAACCAGATTTTCAAGTAGATGGACCACAAAATAGCTTTAACTCCACAAAATGGTTACATAGTACTTCAACATCATGTTTATCTTTGGAAAAAAAAAAATGATAATAGGGAAATCTAATGACCAATTCTTCCTCTTCATTAGAAGTTCACAATTGGGGGATCATGAAAAGACACAAAAACAAGGGGGTTGGTGCTACTCTCTAATTCCTAAGTTCCTAACAAAAGAAAGGAAAATTTTTTAGCAGTAACACAATGATTTACTAGCAATTTCCAATGAACCCATGACAAGTAGCTTCCACTTGTCAGAATGATCTTCTGGGATGCTTACATAAGCTTAAGCTTAACGGTCATAAGGATCCAAAGCGACCAGAAGAAGCCTCATTTTCATGTAATAATTGATCAACTATAGCAGCCTTAACAGCCACTCTATTTGACTCCCTCTCAGTGTATGACTAAATTGTAACCTAAATAAAACCATAAGGGGAAAAAATAAAAACATAAAGGAATTTTGGACAAAAAAATAAATAAAATCAACTTCAATCATCAAGATCAGATCACCCAAAACGTTTCTGATTATAAATTTGTAGAGCTTAGAGTTATGATCACAGGGTCCAAGTTATCATCATGTGTAATCAAAAAAAAAAAAAAAAGAGGTGACACAAAAATTAATAAATAAAATATAAGAGAGACAGAGGCATCCAATCCAAGTAGCAAAGTGCAGAAGCTTGGTTACAGAAATAGGATAATATTGCAGAGTAAAAATGGGAAAAAAAAACATAAATTAAAAAAAAAAAGATAAATAAGAGAGAGAAAGAGAGGAACAGGCCTTTTTATTTGGGTTATGGATAAAGATTGCATATATGACAATTAGGACCCTTCTGAAACCATGCTGATGGGAGGAAACCGGCTTCCACCAATCCCCTTGGAGCGGCAGATTTCAGACGTTTCTTTCTTTCTTTCTTTTTTTTAATGAACAAAAAAACAAAAGAAAAAACGCCAGAAATACAATGGCTGCTTTCCACGAATCACATTTTTACAGCCCACTCCATCCAATCCAAAACCCCAACAAATGACGCCCCCACCCCCCCCCCCCCTCTTCAAAGTTGCACAATCTCTGTCTCTCTCTCTCTCTCTCTCTCTCCCAACCCCACAAATAAATTCAGCCCCCCCCCCCCTGGATTCCATTCACACCAAAAAGAAAATCAAAAGTAAAAAAAAAAAAAAACCCAATATGCATTAGCAATTTGACATTCATTTTCTATATTTTATATATTTTATTTTTTGTTTTTTTTAATGCTCCTCCTCCTCCTTAGTGGACAAGAGAGAAAAACCAACCCAGAAAACCAGCACTATTATTTTGGAAATAATAAATTCAATCTCATAAATCTTTGACTGTTATTTATTCGGTCCCTGAGGCCTTTCCCAGGCTGCAGACCTGCTTCTGCTTCCCCACCCCCCACCCCCACCCCTCACCCCTGTGCTGTGTGGCTGTGCCTTCACCTCTTTGCTTGCGCATTCACTCCCTTTTCAAAACTCTCTCCCTACTGAGCGAAAAAGTTTAAGTCTACGTTTTTCACCTCTCAGATTTGTATGTAAGTGGATGACAGCTGAAAACGGGGCAAGAACAGTGATTCTAGGGCCCATTAAATTTATTTTTTTTAACCAAAATCAAAATCGATTTATTGATGCTCGAAAAAATCATACACGAAACCGACGAATAAACACCGACAAAGCCTATATGAAGCAGGAGAAGAACACGGCTCAAACCGTTTACATGATAAGTGGTTAAATTAATTATTAATATAATAGATACGAGACTACCAACTGAATCTAATCTAATTGAAAGAAGTTACATATAACAGTATATACCACACAAATATGATTTAGAGTAGAAATCGTTCAAATATTTCTGACATTAATTTTTGAAACAGTCAAATTATATATACAAAAATAAATACAAACAGTATAAATAATACAAATCAACTCATATAAAAGACTAAAGAGGGCCCATTAAATTTATTAGATGCATGAAAGACTGTACACAGAATTTTATTAACATTCATTTTGGGTAAATACGAATTCTTTTTTGCTGTAAAAAAATTCATTATCATACCAATATTTTTTATGTCCATTTTTTTGTTAGGAAAATAGGATAACATACGTGGTAACCGAGCATAGTCCTCGGGTCACTTGTACTACTATAATTATAGTGTCAGACGTATGTTTCCCTTCATAAAATATTTTATTTAGAATTTAATTTTATAATTTTATAATACAAATAAATATTTTAACTATTAAACTATAATTATAATGATAATGATTTTCATGAGTGCTATGAGCAGGACGCATGACATACAATATAAATGTGCTTAAATTCTACCTTGGTATGAAATATCAAGAAAAAAGTAAACGAAAATATCAATCTTTTTTTTCTCACCATTTTTAAATTATGAAACTTTTAGCTTATAATTATATTATTCTTCTATCGCAAAATAGATTGAAAATAATATTAATATAATTAATTGAGACACTCTTATTAAAATCTCTTCATTTAATACTAATTACTCTATTTTTATTTCTTAATACTTCGACTTGCCTCGTGTTATTAAAAAATAAATCAAAAATTTTAGTAATTGGCATAAAAATAAAATAAAATAAAAGGGACAACTAACGTGTAGGTAATGTTGCGTACTTGTATCGCATGCCATCAAATTGCCTGAGTGGAGGGAGTGGGTGGGGCCGCCTGCAAAGCACAGACGGACATGATGGGACGGGTCATGATCAACCGGCTATTCTCCACTTGAGGTGGGTGCTGACAGCATCGCCACGTGGGCAGGCGTTTAGGGCTCCAATCAAAAGAAAGTTGACACGTGGGAACCACAGATGGGGACAAGGAATAGGCAGCACCGCTGTTCCTTCCTTCCGTCCACCGCCGGAAAAAGCCTGCATCCTTAATCAATTGCCCATGTATTGCTGCTGTTCATTCATTCATTCTCATCAGACAACAACAGGGAAAATTTATTTAAAAAAAAAAAAAACAAATGATTTGCTACCGTGAGCTTGTGGTACTGTACGATGCCACGAATTAAAACCTTAATTATTTGCTCAAAAAACAAAGGGAAAAAATAGTAGTTGGTTTGCTCCATCCAAGGGAAACAAATGTTGTGATTTTGTATCTCGTTATTTGTGATCTAATAAGTAAAAAATTTGTTATACTGTTAAATTTTTGTTAAAATGTTGAGCGGAAGTAAACTAATTGAACATAAAAATAAATAAATAAATAAATAAGAGGCAATTGGCAAATTAGGCTATGGATAGCATGGAAGAAAAAGGGTAAGGGAGGGAAAAAGGGATCGGGATGTACTAGATCAGCCATCTCATGCCGTTAAATTACTATGATATCAGGCACTTTTTTGTTTTTTTGATATCATCCACCTTTAGTAGTAGTGGATTTTGTCCTCAATTTTCTGTTAAAGAAGGATATGCATGTATGCATATATACCTTTTTTTTTCTTTGCTTTCTGAAACTCGATAAAAACGACACCAACTGACCAACAATTTGATTTTGCAAGTCAATTGTTCGTATTAGGAAGCAGGAATCAGGATTGATCTTGAGCTTGGTCCCCTCCCTACCTTTATCTGACACAGTGGCTGGGCGGTCGGTTAGTCTTAGCACAAGAAAAGGAAAGGTGTAAATTCCGAAACTACGAATTTTTCCGACGGGATATTAGACTCTAAATTACCGATCGAACGGCAGTCATTTCCTTATCCTGTAACTGTACTGTTCAAGCTATTTCTAGAACTGTAAACCGAACTACGGATTAAATTGCTAAATAATCTAAATTTATGATATGTTGCCTAAATTGGAGTCAGCAGTCTACTGTATGACTTCCAAAATCTCTTACGTAACGATCTTATCATTCGATGAAATTTGTCCATGATTATGTCCAAAAAAAAAAAAAAAAAGTAGTCATTTCCTTGTCGCATAACTTTCTCGCTAAACCACCAAGCAGTATGATTTAATTTTTTGTAACGAGTGATGAAAAAAATCTTTCATTGTCGTGTCACGAGTTCGATTATCTAAATGAGTAAATAAATTTCTAGTTATATTTTCATTAACTTCGGATCTGTGTTTAGTAAACCGCTGATTAGAAGTCAAATGAGGGTCCGGATAAACCAAAGTTGTGGCGTTTTTAAGTTTTTCCTTTTTTTTAATTGAAATTAAAATAATTTTTATTTGTTCGAACCTCGTTCAATTATTTTTAAGAGATAGATCTACTACATGAATACTGTTGAGTCTAATGAACCTCTTTTACATCTAAATATAGTATTAATCAGTTTTAAGCTGATAAACACACTCTTATTAAATCTCAAATAATTAGAACAAACAAATTTTTTTATATGAAGACTCGAACCTGAGCCGTGGTAGGAGGATACAATTCCAGTTTGACTTTGAATATAACTTGCTGATGTCTCTCTCTTGTTTTTTTTTTTTTTCGGTCTATATGAAAAGAAGATTTTTTCTTTCTGGCCTTGTTTCTCTTGTTCTTGTCTTCCTGATACGTGATAGAAGTCTAGTATTCAACTTTAGGTGGAGATATCAATGAGTTATACTTAATAAATACTGAAATTTGAGTTTCATTCATAACCAATTAATAAAAATAAATAAATAAATCTCGTAGGACATGGTAAAATTTCATAATGACATTAATGGAATGGAATTGAATTTAGAGACATGCGGATGTTGAAGCCCTCGCTTTCTTTTTCATCTGCGAAGTGTGTAGTCATTTTCCTCTATTAGTGCGGGGGTGGCAGTGGGACCATGAATTTAATTTTTAATCTGCCACCAACAAAACAATGTATACTGTACCATACACACACTCACACAAAAATTAAAATTGTGTAAATTATAAGATAACAGACACAAAGAGAGAGAGAGAGAGAGAGAGGCAAGTTCTAGAAGCCGATGGAGGGTAAGGATCGAAGAAGGGAAGAATGACAAGTTGCAACCAATGAAAATGAAGGAAAATCAATCTTCACTCTATCAAAATGGGAGATTGTGGCCAGACGACGATGTGCCCTTCTGGTCACTCGCCCTTTAATGAATTGAATTAGCAACAATGGCGCCAAGGATAACAATGAGAATAAGTGCAGTGCAGTAGTCTCCATCTTCTGTTTTTATTGTTCGAGTAATTAATGATATTATTATTTATTTTATTATTATTATTATTATTAGCGTTGCTGCTGTCTTTATTTATTTATTTATTTATTTATGGTGTGTTTGTGATGATAAGGTGTATCTGCATGCACTGTTAAATTGGTGGCATGTGAGATGTGTAGGGTGTAGGTGGCATGCACGAACAAAAGTTGCAATAGGATGCAATGCATTGAAAGCAGAAACAATGAGCCGTCCCTGAAATTGTTTCCCATTTCCATTATTGATTACTTATTTCTACCGAAATTGTCAGCCTCTTCCCGTCTTTAAATAGGTGAAACAAGTGTACCCTTTTTTTTTTTTTTGGCTTGAGTTTCAATGTACCAATATTAGTAGATAAAGGAAAAAAAATAAAAAATTATTCAAACAATTTTTAATCATGTAAATATATATTTCTTTTTACCTTTTTATCAACGCTTCAATTTTTTTTATATATTCTTCAAATTTTTCCCTTTATTTTTCACATCGACATTGCACATTGAAGCGCACCGGAGGCACCCAATCTATCTAACTATATTTATTAGCTCAATTTTTTTTTGAAAATTTAATATAATTTTTATAATCTAACAGTTTATATTATTACATGTTTATTCTTTCTTGTGCTGAAAAAAAAAACCTTTTTTCATATATCTTAATGTAATGATAAAAGGCTTTCTCACCGAGCGGCAGCTCTTACAAGATCTTCTTTTGTTTTTATGTTAAATGGATGATTGGACGGCGGCAATATCCTACTGAAGATAAATACCATGAGCTGAGGTCGCTAACATTATCTTTGCCTTGTGTCTCTATGTGCGTATAGTTCATGTACACATTTGGTTATCTATTTACACTTTGCGGTGAGTTCTCCTTTAGATAAAGATCTAATCTCGTATGATGTATTCAAACAATCTTGCCAAGCGCCATACACTCATATACATGGAAACGGAAATTTCTAAATTGACTCATTTTTTTTAAGCGATTAACACCATTTTAGTCCTATACATTTTAAGATTTTTTTTAATTTAATCTTATATCGTTTTTTGCTTTCATTTTAGTCCTACAATTATGGTTTTAGCTTCAATTAAGTCTTATGTGAACTAAATTGTTAACCAAAACATTAAAATATGTATTTAGTGGCCTTCGTACATTACCAAAACAATCTCTGTTGTTTCAAGCCCTTGTACTTTTCCTCTAATTTGCAAATTTGTGTTACACAACATTTATTCTACTTGTGAAAGTTGATATTTTACTGCAGCGAGTGATCTCTACAAATATATAAATAAAGTATTCACAAATTCCTTAAGCTAAATACATATTTTAATGTTTTGACAATTCCGTCCATATAAGACGTAATTGCAGCTAAGACCATGGCTATAGGACTAAAATGCAAACAAAAAACCAATACAGTATTGGAGTGAAAAAATATTAAAAGGTTTAGGATAAAAATAGTATTAATCCCATTTTTTTAGTGAATATAACTTACTTATAAACTTACTATGCATAATAAATAAGATCTATTTCAAATATAAAAATAAAAAAATAAAAGTATAATGTGAAATTATAAGTAAGTTATACTTTTTTATTGTGAAAGAATAAGTTATACTAAAAAAATGAATAAAAATAGTAATTACTGTACAAATAAATGCAATACAATCGTAAATTTTTTCCATCTCCCAATAAATTTATGGTAGCTATAGATAAGTTTTTTTAAAAAAAATTTGGTCATTAGCTGTAGATAAGTATTATATTGCTTTTCTAATCTCCTTTTCTAATTTTCTTTAGTGGGTGGGCTTTTAAGGTGCTTGTAACTTTGGGCCTGTAGGACTGGCCTTGACGAAGATATATGAAGATTGAATAAAGTAGCTGGATCATCTTGGGCTCCAGGCAGACTGGAGGCAGGTTTTTCCTGGCCCAAATTCTTTTTTTTTGGTTATCCATTAGAGACCAATGCCTATACTACTGAGGGGGAAAGGTAAGGTTTTTTTCAGTTCAATTAATTAAATTGAATTATTATAATTATTTTTGAATTAAAATTTTTAATTATATAAAATTAAAAATTATTTTTAAACTGAAAATTTTTATTAATTGAAAATTTCGGTTCAGTTTTAGTTTACAGTTCAGATAACTGAATTTAATGACAAAAAATTTAAAATTCTAACATAATTGGAAAAAAATTATTTTTGATATATTTTTTACAATAAAATTATGATTATTATTATACATTTATAAGATAAAATAAGTGAGTATTTATAATACAATAATATAAGAAAATTATAATTATTATTATACATGTACAAGATAAATAAGTGTATATTTATAATATAATAACATTTTATTAACATTTATTTATTAATAATAGTTGTAGTAATAATATTTTTTGTTATATATATATAACACTTTAGATCAGTTCAGTTAATCAATTATAAAATTAATTTAATTAACTAAAAATTTAATTCGGTTCAATTTAATTTTTTCAGTTAAATAAAATTTTTTATTTTTTAAACACTTTTCCTAATTTCCAAGAATGTTCCTTTTTGCAAGAAAAGAAACTAAGAAAGGCTTCAAGTGACATTCTCTCATATCCACGTTAAAATTACCAGCGGACAGGGAAAATGGTGGTCAAAATTCCAATAACTGCACGGCATAGGAAACTTCGTCTTCTCCTCTCCTTTTTATGCGTTGAAACTTGGGCATCTCGACACCTAACTCTTTGAACTACAGACAAGTAGGGTAATTTGCAAATTGTCTTTCTATTATTTCATTATTATCAGAAGGAAAAAAAATTCTTTGAGTTTATAAGAGTTTTTTTTTTTTTTTTACTAAAGAAAATTATTTCATTAAGATGACGTAAAAATTTTGAAAAATCTACACAAAATAAAAATAAAAATTGATATATAATAATCTATAATAGATATTGTTAAAATGACCTTTTACTGATTAAATTTAAAATTTATTTTAATAAATCCCTCAAAAAAGAAAATAAATCAAACTAAATCTAAATCTATCTAAAATTAGAGTTTGAGCTAAGTCTACATCAACCAAACTAAACTACACAAGACAGCAAACATCATATTTCGATAGACTTACGACAGAAATCCTAACTCAACAATAATTTCCAACACTGCTAAGAGATAAATAGAAACAACTACAATAGCAGTTAAGGAACACATAAAAATAAACACACAAATATAATCAGTACAAGACAACACCCATCCAAAAGTAAAACAGCAGCAACTAATCTCCACAGATTCGGCTATGGCGGTGGTGGCCGGGACGGAGACGCCAATAGTAAGACCTGCGGTGATGTTGATGGCGGAGCCGGCGACGGCGTCAACGTGGTCGAAGGGACAGAAAGCGGGACTGGAATGATAGTAACGGCCGTAGCAGAGCCAGCGACAGCGTAGTTGGAGATTCTGGCTCCAGCAAAGGAGGCGTTGGCCTCCACAGCAGCAGGAGGAGCACCAGCTTCTGCTCCTGCAGCAACAACAGAAGGAGCAGCGGCGGGTTCAGCGATGGTGGCAGCGAAGACGGCAGCGGCGACAGCATAAGCAGAGGAGGAGACGACAATTTGGTCTTCCTAGTGCAAGGGAATACAGATCCGGTATGAGAGAGGTGTGGGGGGTTTTATTTAAACTAGATTTAAAGAAAATTAAACTAAGAAAACCATACTTAAAGAAATGAGGAAGAGAGAAGGTCGAGTGGAGGGAGGGAAGAGCAAAAATAAGTGGAAATGAGGAGGACGAGAAGCATTGGGCGGGAGTTGAGTGCCAGCCAGCCACCGCCGGCCAAAAGAGTATTGTGCACTTATGGAGGGGCTACAGGAGCTTTTAAAAAGAGGAATGTTTTTCTTCAAGTTAGTATTTTTAGAATTTATAAAAATAATTTTAAAATAATAATAAAATAATATAAAATATTGATGGTTAAAACAAATAAATAAATAAAACTTGGTGACTTAAGAACTTGATGGTCAGATCATTTTATCAGATTGGATAACATTTGGATTGATGAAACTCCGATGGATATTTTTAAAATCCAACAGCCGCTTATGTCCAACTCCACCAAGTTGCTTACTATCAAAAATCTAAACTTATTGGATGATTTATAATAATACATAATTTCATCCTAAATTTAGTTCATAATTATACAAAAATGGAGAGAAAAAATTCATGCAGCCAATCTTAAATTAAATTTAGGATTGAGGTTTTATTATTTTTGTTGTGCTTAATTTTTTTTGACTGAATCGAAATCATTACATTTATGCTCAGAAGATACGTATATGAGACCAACACGAAATGGTCGAGAAAACCTGCACGAAACAGGAGAGAGACTCAGCACAAATGGCCTACATATCGTGTGGTCACACTGATCATTAACAAATCGGATAAAAATCTCAAAATTAGCCGACTTGCACCTAAATCTAAGAAAGCTGCAAAAAGCAACAGATACCGCACTTTGACGGACCTATATTCAGAATCGTCCGGGCACACCCTACAACAATATCCGAAACAGCCAAACAACACACACAAAAAACCACAACAACATCAGTCACCCAAAACAACACTAAACAGAGGCACTTCCAAGGTCCGGCGACGACTGGCGGCGATGGAGTATCGTGTGACGGCGGGATGCTGGGCGGGAGCAGAGGACCCTTCAACGATGGTAGTAGCGCCAGGGGAAACAACAACAGAAGTTGCAGCTCCGCCATCATCTGGTACGGCGGCAACTCTAGCGAGCTCACCGAAGGCTGGTACAACGACGTCGGTGAAGAAAGCCCGGTCAGAAACCTACTTGCCTGCAGCCAGAACGGTGGCACCGGCGGGAGTAGTTACGGCGGATACGGCGGCGGTGACACCACTGGAAGCGTCGAAAGTGACAGAAAGGCAGCGGGAACAATAGATCCAGATCTTGGGAAATCAAAGGTGATTTTATTAGAGCCCAAATTCACACGAATCGAGCCAAAAAGCCCCATACACAGCTCTCGCGGGTCTAATGACAAGAAAACAAACGGGAGGAGAGGAGATAGAGACAGCGACCAGAAGAAATGCAAAAGAAAGAAGGAATCGGGGTGAAAAATGTCTAAAGTGACCAGTGGCAGGTGGCTGGCCAGCGTAGGAGATAGGTCACCACCGCCGGCCAGCAAAATTCAAATTTCGGTGGAAAGGGTTGAGAGAGTTTAGTGAGAGAGAGAGCTTAGAAAGAAGAGTTTTCCTCCCGTTTGTCTACTTAACTCTGTTCACTTTTGTTGTGCTTGATGAGACAAGTATAAATGAAAATGAAGATGAACATAAAGATGAATGTGGGACTAATATAAATTGTGATGACAACTTGTTTTTATAATGAAGATACATCACCACCTTAATGATAAGAAGAAGGACGAAGCTCTTAACGTAGAGGGAATGGGATTTGGATCAGTGATTTTTTTTTTTTTAATAGTTTGTTTTAGTATTGCAAATTCAAGCTTTATAAGATGGGGCCTAAACATTTTTCATATGTGTACTAAAACTGCTTAATGCGATGTTTTTCAATTTATGCCCTCTTATAGATTTTATTAAATTTCTTTTTCGTTGATTTTACTCTTTTGCTCGACTCGACCATTTACAACTCTTTACTGCTGCCAGTTTCCTCATTAGATAACATTCTCGCCTAGGTTGTTTTATTTTATTATAACTAAAGAATCCTCTTCAAATAAAGCGGCGAGGCAAAATTTTTATTCGTTACTCGGTAGGAAACTGATCACTCACATTAGCAAAAACACTTGCATTGAGCCGCCATTGGGACTTGGAAGCCAAGCTTCGTAAAGTTTTGTCTCTAGAATTTCAATTCCAGCAAACGGGAGATTGGGGAGACTGCAAAGCAGATGGCCTGCCAAGCATTTGAGACCCAAAAATCCGTATGCTTAATTTTAAGCTTTCAAAATCGCGGTGAATATTTAGAGGAATAAAATATTAAAACATGGAGATTGAAAACCGATATGTGGACTGCCCACCCGCATGGAAAAAAAAAAAATTCGCCGTTAGCATGCAACCCAGAAACACTGGACAAGAATTTCTTCTATTCTAACTAGATACAATGAGCATTACCTATCATCTAAATAAAATTTTCCAGTATCTTTGATCTATTTGGACCTGGAGGCCGAAAATCCTCCAACCGCAAATTTGAGGATTTACGAATATCATTCAAGACATTTTCGCCTTTCTCTGCTTTTATCATCTCCAGTGTACTTCCAAGAACATCCCCCGCCAACCCAACCTCAAGAAGACGGCCTGGCTCATGGAATAGCTGACAGATCTCTCCCAAAGTGACAACGTTGTCCAAAACAACTTTGGCAAAGATGCGGCCAAGAAATTCTGCAGCTTTCGGGGCATCATTTATGGCGTCTTCCAATGAAGTCAGAACTGATTCGAACCTGCATAAAAAGAAGCAATCACGTTAATGATAGAAAAGCTAAACTGAACTAGTCACACCCAAATGATTCAATCTTTCTACCCTTTGATAAGCTGAGCTGGAGTCAATATGCCATCCTGAGATTGCGTAAGATTCACAAGAAGCTTAGCCAAAAGATCCCTTTCAATATCCTTCCTCTCAAACGAATCATTTATCCAGAGAGAGATCATAGATGGATGGAAACTCGACGAATTCAAATCTTTGATGCACAAGGCGACTTCTTTTTCATCTCTGGCACTGTTGAATAAAAAAAAACATGCAGTTAGTGTGAGAACTATAATCGGTAAAATTAGGTACAGAGTCATGTCATACATGTTTGGCAATCAGCAATCCACAATCATTTACTTCATAACAATGGTCAGCAATAGATCAAATTAAGCCCTTGAATGATAGTGAAAAGGAAGTGGCAAGCATACAATGTGGAAAGGGAAGAGAGGGGGATGGGAACAAAAGATGAAAATACAGCATAGTACGCCTATGCTTCCAACCACCAAGCATATCTCTGGTCGTTCAACATCAGTAATATATCCATCACTAACCGCATAATATCTAAAATAAACTCTATAATTTTACTGAGATCTGCACCAAATTCAACCAATTCAATAACACCAATAACCAAAGCACATATTCAAATTTTCTTTATTACTTTGTCTAATAATATAGGGAATTACTCAAAACCATAGCAAGAGTATATAAACAAGACACATAATCAGGAAAATGGTGACTCAAACTCTAAGCATAAGCATGCATGCAGGCCTATATTCAAAAAACTCAAAAGATAAAAAAATATAACCAAAATGAAAAAGTAAAATATGGCACTAAAGTTGGGGCAAAAGAGTTCAACTTTCCTGAGACAACATTAAATTCTAATTATGCAAAGGCAATGTTTACATACAATTGAACTGGGTAATAATACCATGAATTGGACAGAAAAATACCTGTAAAATTCTTTTATTGCCGCCATGGACATATCTGCAAGGCGCACTTCAGACCAGACCTCTTCTGAGGGAACATTTTGGGTCAAAGATGGCCCCAGAGATTGAGACGATGGTGATGTAGCTAGATGTCTATCAAAACCATGATCTACGTTCCTTGGATCTTTATTAATGTGAGGTAAATTACATTCTTGAGAGCCCAGTTGATCATAAGCAGCTGGACCTGTAAATCTATCCGGACCAAATCTTGGAACAAAATCATCTCGTACACCATACATCGGTCGTTCTGACACATTGCTTAAACCATTCAAAGCAGGTGTCATTCTTCTCCATTCGCCTGGGCCAATATCAGCTACAGTAGTACTAGCAATTGCAGGTCCTCTGATAGACATTCCTCTAGCAAGACCACCCTGCGGGCCCAAAGTAATAGAATCATCACCAGGTCTGTGAGGCAAGGGAACTAAAAGGGTCCTAGCCTCATAAGACTGCCTGTCCTCAAAACGAAAATCCTGAGTTCCAGAGCCACGTGCTTGAGTGGGTGATCCCCGGAAGCCACCCATCTGTGCACTAGGAGAGGTTAGCATAGGTGACCCTCTCACACCAAAATCAACAGGTACCCTTCTTGCAGAAGCATTGATACTTGAATTGCGAGCCAGCCTACCAGCCTGATGGTGACGCTCTTGAGCAGCATCTCTGTGCACTTCCTCAATCTTTTTCGGCCCTTCAACCTTCCTCCTCTGCTGCCATTTGTTCTTTCTCAGATCAATCATATCCTTCAACATGAACCTCAACCTTGACGATAATTTCATGTTGTTTGATAACATTGTCATCATTTCAAAATATGCATCCAGATGTTCCTTGGCTTTTGGGTGATCAATCATCTCTCCAATTGTGCTCATTAATTTGCATAGAGCCTCAACATCTTCCTCATCAGGATTCTGATACTCACCCAACAACTTTTTGATGCACTCATGCATTATTCTCTCGGTCAACATTTTTTTCTTGTATAACTCTCCTATCAGTCTAATATTACCAAGCATTCGTCTCCGTGCCTTGAGTCTCTTCTCCTCTCTTTCCTCTTCCGAACATTTTGTTTCGCCCTCTTCGTCAGCTTTATTAGCCTCTTCTTGCTCTCTTTCCCCTCTCTCAAACTCCTCCTGGCACTTATTCAGAAGTAGCCTCTTGAAAGTTATCTTTTCATTATCTTCACTAAAATCAGGCAATACTCCAGCCAGATGATAGCAGAAGTCAGCATACATTTCACAGAAAGTAGGCTCCATCAAAGCTTTATCAAAGATCTGTGAGATAACCCCATTAAGTGTGCCTGTGTTGTCAATGTTAACTGCCTTCACTTGCTCAAAAAGTTTTTCGAAATTTTGAGGAGTTAGCTTGTTCAAGATAGCTTTCAACTGCCTTTGCTTGGCCTGCTCCTCATCAGTTACTTTGCCCACCTCATATTTTCTCTCGGCTTTGTGCATCATTTGTAATGGAGTCTGAGGAGAAGGGATTAATCCCTTCTGCTGAATGTTAGTAGCACGCTGCCACCTATCAGCATCTGGACCACTTCTTTGCATCCCTCCCTGAGGACCCATCACTTGTATTGGCCCAGAAAATATTCCTCCCATATACGCTAGAGGAGTCTGCGCCCGTGGGTTCCTTAGAACACCAAAATTGCCTCCTTGGGCAGGTTGAAAACCAATATTACCCCCATATCCTATATCCACACGCAGATCCCTCCCCAAGCCATAAGAAACAGGCGGTTTACTCCATCGGTCATCATCACCCACACCACTCCCTCGCCGGTCCAACCTAGGTCCACCATTTGACCTATCTATTACTCTTCCTAGACTAGGGCGTAAATCGCGATCTACAGGATGAGATATGTTAATGCTCGTAAAAGCTTCTGCTATATCAGTCGTGATCTCGAAACCTTCCGGGAGACCGGTACACTGCTCCGCAAACTTGAGAAGGAAATCCCGGGAATACTTTTTTGCAGTATTTGCATTTCCATTTTTGTCATGTTGCACTTCTCCTGCATAAGCCTGTGCCTGAACATCTGATGTTTCCAATTTTGGGGTGGAGATATCAGCAGCATCTTCCCAATCATCTGGCTCAACCTTAGGCCGAGTGTCTTCTGCATTCAACAGGGAGTCCCCTTGAAGACCGCCAGGCAGTGAAGGCTTCGGACTAGATACAGTAGAGGAGCTTTCCCCAACTCCTGAAGAGATGATATCTTCTTTCTTTTCCTCTGGACCTTTATATGCCATATAAAGATCTGAAGTTGTTCCAGCAGCATCTGCCTTCTGGAGAATTTCTTTCAACTTCTTCTTCGCTCTAGAGTTGGTACTCTTTAATATAGTCAGCTCAACAGGTTTCTCCCTGGAACCAGGAACTGCAGGGGAGAATGAACCAACAATGCTTTCCACACTTTCGGCTTCATGTTTTGAAGATGCCACAGAAACATCAGAGCCTAGAACAGAATCACTCTGCTGATCCGATGCAGAGAATTCATTACTAAAAGATTCTTCGTAACCCGCATCACTACCTTTGCTTAAAGGTGCATCCATGGACAAGAAGTGATTGTCAAGAGCCTTTCCTGCATCAATAGAACCTGTATTTGTGCATACAGAAATATCCATCTTATCCGGTGGCATGTAATTTTCCATGTGACAAGTCACAGGTTCATCCAACCACCCTTCAGCACTTTCAGAGGTCCGAGCATCATTGCCGAAATCTGTAGCTGTTGCAGCAGATTTCTCCTTGGCTTGCTTGACAGGACTGGCAGTTTCTGATGTACCATGTTCTGTGCAAATCTCAGAACTTTCATCATCTTGTTTAAAACTTTCTGACAATCTGTTTTGTCCTTGCTCTTCTATTATTGAAGTTTCACTTTTCAATTGTTCCAATGGGGAAGAATCTTCTAACTTACCATAGTGAACAGTTTCAGTACCCCCGGCAATGGCTCCAACACCAGAAAGTTCAGAGGAAACATCAGCAAAACTATCTCCAGCACTGTCAACTATGGATATAGAAGGGTAAGAAGGTGAAGCACTGACCGTCGACATAGAAACCCCGCTTAATTTGGTTGAAACATCATCCATCACTGATGCAAGTGGTTTCTTGCTTTCAACAGTTTCAGAAGCTCCCCTGTCGGAAGAGGAACCACGTTCCAAACTGCGAGAAGGTAGGCTTGACACCGAGGTTGATTGGCCAACGGTCTGTAAAAGAAGTAAATCCACGTCTAATAAACATGAGAGGATTGCCCAAATATTAAACAACAAATGCAAGATAAAATAAAAAAATTATAACACCTGCTGCTGGAACTGGTTATGCACTTTCTTGGCGTTCTCTCTCTGATGGTCCTTTATAGAGTTTGATCTACTCAAAGCTTCCTTCTTTCCACTATCGGTATTCGCCACCACTGGACATGATTCCTCAGCCTGAGCAGGTGCAGAAGACGACAAAGCACTTGAGTCCACAAGATCGTTGACTGCCACAGGTTGTTTAGTTGCCACCGTCAAAGACTTGGATGCAGAAGATTCACTGTCAGGCATTGGCTGCTGTAGAGAGCTCTCTGAACAAAATTCTGAATCCCTTTGTGCATGAGACAAAGTAACTTCCTCAATTGGTTTTGAAGATTTATGGGACACAGTCTTTTCAAGGACAGACGAGCTATTTGATAGTGGTAGCTCCACTTTCTGTCCAATAGAGCCAGTAGCTGGTTTGACTGTCACCTGCACAATTCCTGATGAAGTAGAAGAGATTGTATTGTGCCCATCACGCAAATGCTCAGAGCTCACTGGCTCTACAATACCAAGCGCCGTAATACCAGGCTTATTTAATTGCATGGAATTGATAGCCGATATATTTGCAAATGGTTGAGGACCCTGGCTAGGATAGTTGAATCTTGGTGGCTGGGAATTTGGTGCCATCTGACTACTGGTTAATGGCAGTGAACTTGGAGGAAAATATACATTGCCGGTATTGTAAGAACTAGGATAATAGTTTCCAGGATGAGAAGGTGCGAATTGAATTGGCTGGGACAAGGCAGGCACATTAGTGTGAGTCCTCAATCCTGATGATTGAGAATCCCCATATGTATCTGCCCGCTTGTCAAGTCTGAGCTCTTCATGAGTCTTTGGATCAGTAATCTTGACAAGTGTTTTACGTGGACCACCAAAGTTTCCACCCTGCTGTTGCGGATATCGTGAAGTGATACTGATTCCTAAATTACCTACTTGTGGGGGCAACTGAGGACCCATTGGAGTTGGAAAACCTAAGCTCTGTGCCTGATGCATGATTCCCTGAGGCTGCATTGGATGGGGTCGGAGGCTTTGAACATATATTGGCTGCTGAATCTGGCCAACATTTCCCATAGAGTATGCCATAGGCATACCCATTTGCAGTGAACTTGCTGCAACACCCTGAGACTGAATCTGTGGATTTGGGCCACCAAACTGTACAGGCACCTGTGGTGGGTGATATGGCATTTGCATGGAATTAATAGGAATGGAATGAACTGATGTCTTCGGTGCCTGGCTGACTGGCAATGCAAGAGAGACCTGTGTTTCCTTTTTGGCCTTGGATAGTTGTGGCTCCCCAACATTAGATTGATCAACAGCAGTTGTATCATTCCTTGGCAATTGTGGCTTAGGAGCAGCAGTTGGCAAGGGGGGAACAGATCTATGAGTATCAAGGCGTGCCTGCAAGTTTTAAAGCACAACCACTTTATATTTATTTGCCCACATTTACCAATTTGCAAAAGCATAAACTTATAATCAGCATGTGACAACAACATTATTCAACTTCAAATAGAAACAGAATAATAATAACATCATGCACCAAGACTGGAAGCATATTTTGAGCAAATCCCATTCAAAACCCTTAGAAAATGGTAGCAACATATTTTCATCACCTTAGAAAATTGCCAGGGGCACACCTAAAAATATTAACACTAGAAATAATACAACGAGTAAAAGAGCAACATCCATACCAGATCACGTTTCTGCTCATCCAGATTTGGAGGAGCCGAAGTTGTCCGAGCAGGAATCTGCAGCACAATCCTTTTGCAATTCAAAAAAATATATACACACTTTACAACTTGCAAGGAAAGGACAAACAAGATGTAAAAAAAGAATTACCTGCATCCCATTCATGAAACCAGGACTTAAGGACCCAAACTGGAAAGCATATCCCTTTGACGCTTCTCCAGGGACTATGCAATGAGAAACAAAAGCAAATAAGGATAATGCAAGATTAAGATTTTAAAAAGGGGGACGAGGTCCCAAACCACACACCTTCAAACGCTCAATTGCATTATAAGCAAGTTCAAACTTCACACGCACAGAAACTAACCCTTAGATGGAGTTTTGGGGCACGAAGTGTCACAAGTCACAGGGACAGACTGACCAGCAGTGTCAGAACTCATGGTGGCAGGTTGAGAAACTGGAGCTTTCGGAATAGCTCGTGTGCTTCTCTGAGCGGGCGGACCTTCAGCGGGCTTTGCAGCACTGCTTGCAACTGGAGCGTCAAACGATCCTCCTACCAGGCATTTGACAAAAGAACTTAAAAAATTCAGAAAAAAAAAAAAAATTTGGTGGGAAAAACACAATAGAAAATAGAAACTGCTATGCTACCTCGTTACGAAAATTTCAACCACAATTAGCATCAAAACGTTTCCAATAAACAAAACACTACGGAAAAATCAAAGCCATACCATGTGATGGAGGCTGCCCATGTGCACCATTCTGTAAATTACGAGGTGCGGAAGAAGTATTACTGGAATCCGAAGAATTCACGACCGATGAGATTACCCTAGATTGCCCTTCTTGAACATTGTTATATTTCTTGAAGCTACCATCACATATGACAAAAAATAAATAAATAAATAAAACAAGGAACAATAGTGAACAAACCCATACAAAGAAACCCTAGCAAATGCTATCCCATCAACCACCAAAAAAAGCCCTAAAATGGCAATGGAGAAAAAAAAAAAAAAAAAAAGAAAGGAAAAATTCGGAATTCCTAAGATTAAACTTAAAAAAAAAAAAAGGAATATTCACCTTCGATTGGAAGAGAAAGGAGTGGAGGAGGAGGAAGAAGAAGAAAAAGACGGTGAAGGGGCGGGCCCGGCGCCGCCGCCGCCCTTACCGTAGGATCCTGAGGAAGAGCGCAGCTGATTAGAGCTGGAGGATCGTCCCGATTTCCGGTACTGCGCTGTCTCGTTCTTGTCGGACCTTGATTGCTTGAAGGACATAAATTCTTACCCTTGTAATCCCTTCTTTTTCCTTTCGTTTCACTGCGCCCAAAACAACGATCCAATTTTTTTTTCTTTATTTTAAACAAATGATCACTTACCACCAAACACATCAACAAACACACACACACACACAAAAAGAAATCCAAACAGGGCCCAACTGATCGTGATTAGGGCTTTTGATTCAATTTCGCGTACCTGTCGAGTGAAAGAGAGTACAAACCAAGAAATTAGGGTTTTATGATTTTAATGGCGGTCATGCAAACCAGAGAGAGAGAGAGAGAGAAGTGGGGGGGGGGGGGAGAAAATTACTTTTGATGTGAGTAGAGAGAGACGGTAACAAACTTTTTTTTTTTTTTTGAAAGCAGAGACGGTAACAAACAGACGAGGCAAGTGTGGTCAAAATGGTAGGTTTTTCAGGAGATCGTAAACCAATGGGTCGCGCTCTAATGTTTTTCCTTCGATAATTGGATTTCAAAAAAAAAAAAAAATGGTGGTTTCACTTAATAATTAAAGTAATTTTAAAATTATATAAATTATTATATAATTAAATTAAATAAATTATTAAATATTATTACTAAGATTGTCTAATTACTTAAATAAAATTACATAATATTACTCTTAAAAATATATGTATTATTAGACATAATTGCATTAAATGAATTATCACTTTCATACTATTTAAAAAATAATTATATATTATTACTCAAAAAAAAATTCCTACTCCTTAGTCAACGGAGGTGTAATGGAAACTATCAATTTCACGCATTTAATCAAACTCATAGTGGAAGACATGGGAAAGTTTAGTTGAAGCAAATAACATTTATATGGTGAGTTTATTTTTTAAAATAATTGAATGAAATTCAAATAAATAAGTGTTATTCTGGTATCAACTCACAATTTTTATAATTATTATATTTATTCAAATTTATATCTAAAAAAACCTAACTGTAAACTTATTCCAATTAAAAAAATTTTGGAGGAGGTTTTTAACTTAATGGATTCTAATTTTGAGAGTTTAGAAATTACAAACACTAAACCAACCACTTCTTACAAGTAAAAGTGTAAAACGGTCGAACGGCACATGAGTCCCCCCAAATTGGCTTAATGTATGCCTTGTCAAGTACGATTCGCACTTAAGGCTTGGACTCGGCTTAGAGTTTTCGGCCAATAAATCATGCGCAGTATGATAGACCTAAGACCCGCGTCAAGGCCAAGTTGGCCATTTTGTATTTCTACGATGTGTAAGTTCGTCTAACATTTTTATGTTAAATCTATGTATAAATATATTTAATATTAATGTAATGATTTACCCATGATAAAAAAAAAAAAAAAAAAAAAGAAGAAGACCCGTGTAAAGGCATGTTCCATTTTAAGTATGAGCTTGCTTTGGACCTGTATCTTTTTTTTCTTCGAAAAAAAAGAAAGGTCTAAGTAGAACGTGAGGCGTCAAATTTTAAAATATATAAAATGTTTGTTTTACTATTAGACTATTATGTATTGTTTTTTAAATTAGAAAAATTTTACCTCGAATTTATCAATCATATGACTGATAGTTTATATAAATTATAAATTTTATGTAAAAAATTATTTTGTTAATATATATTATTGAACTCATAAAATTTTTTGTCTTTCAATTGAATTGAATTGTATTTTTAGTTTTATTTATTTTGTATTACCTCACTTTTTATTTCAAGACGTAAAAAGTAATTATTGTCATTGCTTTGTTTTTTTTTTTAAGTTAAAACTTGAACAATATGAAAGTATCCAATTAGGTTTTTTTATTGTTAGTAGTATATCAGGAAATGAGAGGTTGATGATTTAAACCTTTTGACTTCCCCAGTTATTTCCCTTTTTTCTAATCAATTAGTTTAAATTTAAAAAAATTAAAAAATATATATTCTTTTGCATTTCTAAAAAAAAATATCCAGGTCCTCTCTCTTCCTCCCCCTCACCCTCCCGGTGAAATGCCTAAAACTCGTCGGTGCAAGAGCGCATTATCGCCGATTGACGATCAGTTGATACTCTCTTTCTCCCTGTTTGTGTCAGAATTAGTTATTTGGTTTTTGTTTCTTTTTCTTGTTTTTTTTTTTTAAATTTTCGGAAATTGAAGTGAATGACCACTTTGGTATTCTTTCGAATTCACTTAATTACTACTTTATTATTATCACTATTATAATGCCTGGTTGCATGCCTCTTCATTTCTTGGATCAAAGGTTCCAATTTGCTTGGCTAATTTGGAGAAAGAATGTCGCATTTTGTTGTTGCAAACACAATTATGGTGAAGAACAATCACTGAACAAGTACCTTAATTTCTTTGTTCTCTCGAGTCTTTGTTATGACTACTTTTATGGGTTTTTATATCAATTTTTTAAAAATATTAGAACGTTTCATGCATCTTTATCTTTCTTGTGGTAGTTGTAGCTATTTTATGAGAAGGGCTTTATTGATCGTTTATTATTTTTTTAGTTATCAAAATAATTTAGAGATTAACTTATTCAATGCTTAGGGTTTAGAATTGTCTTTTGTAGGCCGAATTGTGTCGCTTCAGAGGAGAGTTGAATCTAGGCACTCCTGTGAATTGTTGGATTGGCATTGACAATTTTCGTTGGTTTTAGTGTTAATTAGTTTGGTCTCACGCTAAAATGTTGTAAATTTGTTGTTTTTCTTCTCTGAGTGCTTGTCTTTGGGAGAAATTGTATGGATTGCTATTTCATTCTACTCACAGCACAAATGAGTAACCCAGAATCCCAAAACAATCACCTTCTGCTTTTTGTTTGTATTAGCAACTGGATACTTTCCATAAGTTTATAATTCAAACGATATTAACAATATACCAATAAGTAAGAATTTAAAAATTTGAACTCTCAATTTTTTATTTTTTTTTCTTCGGTCTGTTGATTTATGTATAAAAAAAGCTAACAAAAAAAAAAAGCAATAGTGTACTCATAAATTTAAGAAATCCTGTAGGATATTTTCATGGTTTCACTAGTTTTTCAGCCGAAACCAACACTGACATAGCTTGCGACTTTCTCTTCAATACGGGGCTCGAGCCTCATAGACCAACTAAGCTAAGCAACTGGTATACCAAATTCACTGCTTTCCACGTAAGCATAAAGCGTGCATCATGATTCGGATATATTGGTCCCGTCTAGCTATAAGTTCTTTCTCAAAACTGTAATTTATGCGTCATAATTTCATACCATTCCGAATAAAAAGGTTAAATGTAGGGAGACATAAAAAAGAAGGCGTAGAAGAGACGAAATTTGTTTTTTTGTGTATTTAATTTGGTCATTTGTGTAATGAGACATTTAATTATTACAACAAAATTTAAGATTATTTTTTTAATTATTTTTTGTTGCAGAAATTAGACATCTTATTGCACAAATAAGTCTATTAGTTGTATAAAATTTTTTTTTTCATCTTTTCCACGTATTCTCTTTTGTGTCTACGTAATAGAACTCGAATAAAAAAAGAGGCTTCAATGGGCTTGGTACATCAAGTATAATCGGGTACCAAGTCAATAACAGTTCAACATGCCGGCAATATATTCAATTTTAGATGAAATTGGTTGGTCACATAAGATTGGACACCAAGTTAATAACAAAAGTGACTTGTCATAAAGATAAAAAAAAAAGACAAAAAAAAGCAACCGTGTCAACAAATTTCGTTGACGTGTCAAATTGCTGTTGGCTTGTTAGGAGATCTTAGTGCGCCTAAAAATTTCTCACTTGTGATAGGCATTGAACTTTACTCAAAAGCATTCTCATGTTTTTAGTTAAACTAAATGATCAATTTCACTTGGGAGATTTTTTAGTCTTTTGATTTGTGCCCAAAACATTTTTTTTAATCAAAATCGATCCGCCGCATTAGTTTCGTTACGCTAAATGGACCAAGCCATCAAGAGTCCTATCTCCTCTTTTTCTTGTCTTTTCTCTTTTTATTAAACAGCAAATCGTCCGCGTGATTGCAGCTTTGCTGGGGCTTCTCAAGCCAGCCCACGCAGCTTCCCTCTGATGGACCAAAATCCCAATAAAGTGCCAAGATTTATAATAAATCCCCTTTTAGCTGCTCCTCCTGTTTTTTTTTTTTTTTTTGTGTTCTCCTTCTTCGTCTTCTTCTAGAATCAGAATTCAAAATATAAAATATTTGAAGTTGGGAAGGTTGCTTCTTAAGGCGCTTGCCGGTGAGACGCTGTGTGTATGCCGAATAGAGCAAATATTTGTTGTGTTGTGATTCTGTCGTGTCGTCTTGTTAACTGTAGTAAACGCAAAACGGTTAAGCTCGTGACCCTTTCTATGCAGCCTTGAAAACAATCCCATGGCGTAATTAAATTTAAAATCCTGCGACCCTGAAGTGAAGTGACAAAAGATATGGTATTTCTCTCAGGCAGTTTAAGGGGGAGCAGAAGGGAGGAGAGAAAAAGTAAGAGAAAGGAGAGAAAAATGCGTTTATTTTTAATTTTTTTGTATTCTTTTAATAAAAATTATTAAAATTTATTTTAATTTTTTCAATAATTAAAAAAATTAAATTTCAAAATACCATGTCAATTTACAACATGACATACTGATGCAACAAGTTTTGTAGGAGATTGCAATCAATTGTTGTCATGTCGGCTAGCTTAACGGCTATGTCGGCAAAATTAATGGCAAACTTGACTATTAAGTCGATTTAGTTTAATGAAAATAAAATGGAGGCCCGATTTTGAAAAAAAAAAAAAGTTTTGAAGGAGAATTAAGAAATGCAAAAACTTTTTAGATGAAATTTGTCATTAAGCATTTTTATTGCCAAACCGACTTATTGTTGGTGTAACGTCTCACATTGCAACACAAAGATGACCCCTCCAACGATGCACACGGACGATTATTATCTCATTGTTTGGAGTCATTAATGAAGACAAACATTGAGCTCTTGCGACCATAGGCCGGCGCCAAAGAATAAGCAGACACGGAATATGGGTTTAGCCGCTCCAATTTTAAGGTCCAATACAAAATCATACATTGGAAGTATCAGCAGTTCCCGCACATATCCAGCTAGCAAGTTCATGAAAAGCTCTCTATATATACAAAAACAAGAACATCGAGGTTTCTTGATTCAGCTCAATTTATCATTACAGCACCTTTCTTTTCCAACCTTAATTTATCGAACTCCCTACATGGCCAGTTTCCTAGCAACCCCTCCATGTGCCGGGGCCGCTGTCTCCACCACTACCAAGGCCACCACTAGTCAGCAAAACAGCTTCTCCATCAATGTGAGTGCCATGTTCCTTTCAATATTTCTCCTTATAATTTGTGACAACTACAAATGTTCTTGTTTATGCAGGGGGGTCTTTCGTTTTTTGGGCTAAAGCATGCGCCAAAAATCCAACTCTTGAAGGCAGCCAACGTTTCTTCATCCCGGTCTAGGTGTTCGGGGACTGCAATTTCATGCTCTCTACTGGACCAACATAAAATTTCACACTCTGTAATAAATTCTGCTCTCCTATCTGTTGTAATCTCCTATATTATTTTTTTCTAACATCAGAATTAGAACCCCCATTTCGTTAAAATTTAAGAGAGTTAAAATTGAAACCTCCCAAGAACATTGTCCGTTTGATCCCAAAGCTATTATACTGGGACGGATAATCTTCAAAGTTCTTCTGTCCATTGTTTTTGTGTACTTGCGGAACTTTAAAAGAAACTGTTAATCGTTTGGCATAGGCTACAAGGGACACCCTGAGCATTGTTAAAAGCACAATTGCTAAGCAATTGTCCATTGACGTAAGCGCGGTGACTCCTGAAACCAAGTTGGCTGACTTGGGTGCTGACTCTCTTGACACGGTATTGCTCAGAATTCCTCTAATTTCTTGTATACGATTCCAAGTAACCGAAGAGAAGGTATTTTTGATCTGTGATCCATAAGCTGGACCGTGTTTCATAAATGTATTGTTTGCAAGGTGGAAATCATGATGGCCTTGGAAGAACAATTCGGGGTGTCAGTTGGAGAAGGGGGTGCAGAGAACATAGCAACTGTTCAGGATGCTGCAGATCTCATTGAAAAAGTGAAGGCAGTTTCTGCTTAAAGTTCAAAAGGACATAGGCTTTCCTGAAGATTGGAATAATTTCAAATAAAAACACACACACACACATACACACAAACACGCACAAAAAGCATGAGCAAATCCTCTGATCTCCGGTTGTTATCACTGAGTGCCACCGGAAATTTGTTGTTGCACAATGCGTTCTTTGTTTCAAAGTTAATCTAGAACAATAGATAGTTAACCCTTCTAATTAAAAGAGTTGTAGTTTTCTCATCAAATGGAGTTAAAAAGCCTATCCCTTGCAGGGAATCAGGGATGTGCCGCATAACCCCACCTCAGGTCTCACCTATGGGGTTGAACTCTTTATTCTTTTTGGGTGCTTTTCTTGCTCTCACAGTCTCTTTCCTACGTTGTAATAGTATAGATCGGTATAAACATATTTTTAGTCTTAAATCTTTCACTTAATTTTTAAATATTTTTTATTTTTTCTCAGTTGAGTGCAATGAGTGATGATAATACAATCAAACTATTTATTCATAGGTTAGCCGAATATAAAAACAAATAATAAATTAAATACGTTATTTGAGGTGTATTCTCCAATGAGAATACCCCAAAAACCATATCACATTTCAAATCAAGGTTAAATGATTCAAAAATTGAGTCTCGTCTTCTTTCAATTTTATAAATTTTTTTATAATAAAAAATGAGTTTTGAATTAATGAAATGGTAAAGGAGGGTGTTAATTGCGAAAGTTGAAAATTACATGAGTTGTAAAGTGTAAGTTGAAACTCTTATACTGTGTTTGGGAGAGAAGAAAGCGGGGGGGGGAGAGAAAGGAAAATGAGAGAATTAAGGTAAATTATTATATTTAGAAAATGTTTGAAAAGTGAGAAAGATGAAAGTTTCTAATTTCCCTAATCTTTACTACCCTATCAAAATCAATCTTCCCAAAAATGAAAGGAAAGTTGTTAGTTTTTTTACTAAATTTATTAAATAACTCAATTATCCCTCACATAATTTAAAAATTACAATTTTACCTAAACAAAATATTTAGTAGAATTTATTACGAAGGATAAAATTATTATTCCAACACATTTTATATTTCTCTTCCCCACTTTCCACCCTTTCTGAAACAAAAGAATTTATAATTTTTTTCTCTCCTATCTCCTTTTTTCCAAACACAAGAGAGGAAAATATTCTTCTCTTCTAATAATCCTCTCTACTACTTTCTTCTCCCTCACTTTCCTCTCTCTCAAGAATTTTATTCAAATACAGTGTTAGAAATAAAATGTCAAAGTGGTAGACCACAGGAGGTAATATGCATTTAGAATAAAATCATCGTTTAGGTCATCAACTTTACTAATTTTGTCAATTTAGGTTAAGAATTGTTTGTTTTCTTTATTTGGTTCAAGCAAGGTCACAAATTTTAAAAATTTTGTCAAATTAAGTCAATTGACAATTATCGACATCTTTGGTAAAAAAGTACAATTATTTTATGCAAAATTTTCAATAAATAATATATAATTAAACATCAACTAAAAAAAACATTGACTAATCTCTCCCTTTCCCCAACACCTTTTTCTCTGTCTAAAATTGAATTGAGCAGTAAAAATAATTGACTATTCTAATACTAAGGGATCACTAAATTATTGTGGTCACATATTAATTACGAAAAGCTTGTGAAAGAATCATAATTTACTTTATTATAGACTAACTCATTTTGACATAAATTTTAAACTTGGTAACTTATTGAACCGAAAAAAAAAATTAATAACAAAATTAACGGAGTTGGTGACACAAGGATACCTTTGTTCCAACCAGTGCATTAAACCACAGGGTTTGGTTAGGGGGTCACGGTTTCCTGATACCGGGATTCCAGGTCCCCTGCGGTGGCAGCAGTCTTTGAGTTAGTTTCGGAGACCCGCATCTGAAGCCGATCATCCCCACCAGCGCTGTTGCTTCCGATACCAGAGCGTCCACGATCTTCGACTTGGAAAGCGGAGGGATCGAGGTCGAGATCCAACCTGAAACAGGAGGTAGAGGCGACGGTCACGGAGATTTTTGCCGTGGTGGCGGTGATAGCGAGAAGGAAAGCGAGAGGGAGGATCATCGGACGATAGCGGCGTGAAGAAGAAGAAGAAGAAGAAGAAGAAGATGGCAGTGCCCATGTCCCAGAAACTGACTCTTGGTTATGCTGCTCTTGTTGGAAGTAAGTCTCCCTGATTCACTATAAAAGCGTATTAATTACTTAGAAAAAGTGTTAGTGCCTCGTAAACGTTGGTGTGTAAAATTAAAATTGATATTTTTAAAATAAAAATAATAATTTTTAAAATATTTTTTATTATTATCGTATTTAAAAATATTTTAATTTAAAAATATTAATATTAATTTTAATTAAAATATTGTTTAAAATAATAACATTCAATATATATATATATATATATATATATATATATATATATGTTAATGCTCAATTACTTAATGCATTTCATGCGATTTGATTCGTGGATAAAATATTTTGTTGTAGTGGGAGGGCTTATGGGCTATTTGAAGAGGGGTAGCCAGAAGTCTCTGTTGTCAGGAGGACTGTCTGCAGCAGTGCTGTCTTATGTCTATACACAGCTTCCTGCAAATCCTGTTTATGCGTCTTCCATTGGACTTGGTAACAACTCATGCCTCTTCGTTACTTTTTCTTTTTTATTTTCTTTTGTTCTTAGTATGGAAAGCGTTTTGTGTTATGATATTGAATTGAAGTTTTTCAATTAGATCAAAGTGGTCGACCCGTCATGCTTATGTTACTTTAATTTCACTTAAGAAATTTCATCAACATCAAGTATTTCTCTTTGAGTTATTAACAAGAGTCAGGTTGGATGATGCCAAGTTTCACTGCTCTTTTTTTTTTTTCGGTCTTCAAATTGGCAGGTGTGTCTGTTGCTCTCACAGCATTGATGGGCTTTCGTTTTGCGAGGACTGGAAAGATGTTTCCTGCAGGAGTTGTATCTCTCGTTTCGTTGGTGATGACTGGTGGATATATCCATGGAATCATGCATAGTGTGCACTAGATTACGGGAAATATTGGGCGTTAGATTAGACATATCTAACGGTGTACAAGTGTGATCTACACCTCTCTAATGTGTTTCCAACTCGATTCTAGACTTTCTGTTCTAGACGGTTCGGTGGACATGAACCTCTCAAAAGTAGTGCTTGGTGTCGACGGACCTCTCTAGTGTGGTAATTAGTGTATCCTATCCACCTTTTGTTTTCGTGTCAGAATCCTTGTGTTTTCGCTTCGGGATGCAATCGGGAATACCTTTTCCAGCGTTTATAAATTTGTTTTCAAATATATGGAGCTTCAGGTTTCTATTTTTGTTGATAATCCAAGCTGCCGTTCGCAATTACCGAAACCAAACTGCTATTGGAAATTGCTTTTTGCCAATTATTTGTTAGCCATGATTCAAAATTCTGAAATTCTGCAACTAATTATCTGTTTCTGTTGGTGTTTAGCGCCCTTTAGTATGGTGTCATACAGTTGAACAACATGCCTTCCGAACACTTGCTTTACAAATGAGAAAACTGGAAGAACGAAGCTCCATGGACAAAGTAGAGACTGTCAATCATGACAAAATGTCTACTGGAGCTCTTAGTAGAGCTCTTTTATGTCTTGAGGCCTCGAGTCCACCTTCCAGCATTGCCGATGTTGTTCAGTAAAAGTCGCATGCAGAATAATCACCGAACAAGCAACAATCATACAATATTGACTTAAGAAATGTAAACACAGCACAGTCAATCTTAAAGCTACGCGGGCTGCACATATGTCAGTTGTTTGTTACTGGCAGTTTTGAGATGTCATAAACTCACTACCCTAATACACATTTCATCTGCCTTTGGATGTGATGCAAGAGGCAAACCTTAATCTATCCAATAGCAAGTCAAAGATTAAGCATTCCTGCTCAAGCTAAGCATTGTTTAAAGGAGTAGCACAACAATATTAACAACAGCAATGGATGAGAGGTTCCCATTATTCATAAAAGCCTTGACGCCCCGGTTCAGGCAAGGTTGGCAACAACATTTGGTTGATGTTCTTCCTCTGGTGCAAGCGGTTTTCCAAAGCATGTGGCACCTGATGAAGCTTCTGCACTGAGATCAGGTTTTGTGGTCTCAGTCATTTTTGCTCCCGAAGAAGCGGGATATGGACCTTTGCTGACCAACCTGCAAGGAAGCAAAAGCAAATATAAATAAAGTACACTATGCGGCACAGTGTAATTATTAATCACAAAGAAAGTTCAATGATGCCAGATGCATAAGACATAAAACAAGTATTTCACATTTTATGGTCATACGGTTGGTCCTCAACCACAGAGAGAGAGAGAGAGATCCCAAGTGTAAAAAGAGGTACCTGTCACGTCTCTTCTCAAAGAATCGCTGAAGAGAGTGTCTCCTTGCCATTGGCAATCCTGAATCAACGACTACAACTACAGATGTCAGGGGAGAGAGAGAGAGAGAGAGAGAGAGAGAGAGGCAGGGAGGGAGGGAGGGTTGAGGGGGTTCACCAGCTTGCAAGTTGCAAAGAGAACTCTTATGAACAGGATACAGTTGAGCCTGAGTTGAAGCTAAACCTCTAGCAGTGCTTTGCATTGAAGGAGACCTTGTAAGAACTGCTGCAGGGACAGGAGAGCCAGACCGAGCCTTCTTCGTATCACCAGACTTAACGGCAGCAGCAGCAAGGAGAATAATTTCTTGAACCTAAGTATTTGAAATATGGTCAAAATTCACACTGTAAATGTTATATCCAAAACGCAACTACAACATGACTGTTGTACTCTGTTGTGAACCTTTTCCGGAGAAATTGTATCAAATACAACAACTTTTCCCCCATAGAAAATGGTAAGCTGATCCTGCACAGGAAGAGTAGCATCTGGCCCAGATATTGTCATTGTTTCAAGCCTTCAGAAAACAAAAGATAAATCATTACCACATGATGAACTTGCTTATAATATCACATTCAAACATAATTTTTCCTCTGAAAGAATTTGTGTTCTGTAACAAAAACGTCTCCAACCTACAAAAGGCATGTGGGAAGTGGGGAACAGAGAAAACGTTTGGAGATAAGATGGATGTCCAGAAATCCTTTTGAGGGTTCAAGTCCCTCCTGCTCTTGGTTTTGTCATTTAGTGATAACAAGTAGAGTAGGCAGTGAGTAACTACATATCCAAGGGATGGCTACGCCCAGACAAACTCGAAAGAGAAACAAATCAAACAATGGAGAGGGAGGAAGAATGATCCAGGTCTTCAATACCATGCCACATCCATTGTACCCCCATTATAATGCAAAGCATTTCCACCAAAATCAAACTCAACAACCATGAATGCATTCATGTGTGCATGTAATGGTCAGAAATGTAAACAAATTCCTAAAAAGACCTAAGCAGTGAAACTAAGTGAAAAAAAAAAAAACAGACTACAAGATTCACGATCACTTGATTAGTTCATTCAACCCGCTCTTTCCATTCAAGGCTTTACAACTTTCGTCCTCCCAATTCAGAGAGTTTACCAACAACTGAGTAGTTTAAATAAACAAAGATCACCGTTCATGAGCAGATCTAACTAGTCCCCCCCTAATCCAACTCCTAATTTATTTTTAACCGTGGATTCATTCCAAAGACAATAAACATCAAGAGCCAAAAGTAACATTTCCCATGGGCTCAAAGAGGTTATAGTTGCCAATTGAACTTACTGCAACTCAGAATTAATGTCTAAAGTTCAGGTCAAAGTGAGGCAGTGAAAGAATACCCAATTCAACTACATTCACACCCCACAACCCAGTTTTCGATTTTCCAATATCTCTCATCGGAAGTTTAAGAAATCTCCTTTTCTTTTTAACAAAACCAATTTTTTCTCCTCCTCCTCATCCTTCTTCCTCTCTCTCTCTGGGTGTTTTTACCTTTTCTTTTTTGTGTTTCTGATTTGGGTCTACGAAGTTGCCAAAAGAAAACAAAGAAAATTGATTTCTACAGAAACAACTAGCTAGTACCTAGGATCGGGAACCCGAACTTTCTCAGACGAATCAGGGCCGTCCTTGCGAGATCCCAGATTTCCATCACAGCCAGAACTGTTGTTGGCCACCTCCACCGGCTCCTGCTTGCACATTTCCTCTACTACAGCTTCGGGCTTCCCCTCCTTCACCGGTTCAAATTCAGCCACCACCATTGGAGTCGGATGTTGTTTTAATTGAAAGCTTCCAAATTTCTCTTCTCTTGTTTCTGTTATCGTCAGAGGCTGGGACCGGGTGGTTAAAGCAAGCAGCTTTTGCCTCTTTTCTTTATAAAAAGCAAAAGCTTTTCCAGTTTTTTAATGTTGTCGCGTGATGGTAGTTCTAGAGTTGGAAGAGCGGCGATGGCGACCACAATTAATTTTAAAATGAATAGAAAATCACAATTAAAGATAGCCACTCTGCATTTCAGCACGAGCGAAACGTTTGTGACTTAGTCAAAGTCTCCATCAGAAAAAAAAAATTTGTTAAAAAATAAATAAATACGTATAAATAAAAATGTGACGGACACATAAAAATTTATACTGTTAAATTATAAAAAATATATTAAATTTTAAAAAATAAATAAATTATTAAATATTATTAAATTAAATACGTGTTCAATATATCTATACGTCATCATTAATCCATGCAATTCCTTCTACAATACCACATCCATACACAGTTTTTCCAACTGATTTGCTCTGTTTTTTCGTGCCTTTAGCTCTCTATAGGAATTGGCCTTTTTTTTTTTCACATAAAAACATATTACTGCAAACAGGACATGTCTATCTTTAATTGTTAGAATCATATTCTTTTAGAACAATACAAACATTGGCGGAGCCACGTACAGTTGAGGGTGGGTAAATCTAAAGTTTCTAATAATTATAGGTATAATTTTTACTAGTTTTAACTTTTTGTTCTCCTCTAATTTATGTTTTTTTTCCCTTAATTGCCCTACTAGAAAAAGTTACGTAAAAAAACTTAAATTTATATCATCATCTTTACTTTAATTTATATATTGCTCCAACTAAATCGGATGTTTTACATTTTATTCTCATTTTTATTTTCTTTAAACTGAAAGATTACTATATGTATTAAAATAATATTATTTTATTGTATAAGTAAATATTTATTAATAAATTAATATTATTTTATTATTTATGTTATTGATTACAATGAAAAAAATTGAAAAAAAAATCAATGTTTATTTGCCCCTCACTTGAATTCCTAGACCCGCCACTTAATACGAACATGGCTAAAAGAATTGGGTAGATATTTCTTTTCATCATTTTTATTAATTCGGCTAAAGACTATCAACCATAATATGTTTTTTTTGTTATATTTTAAAATGTTAGTGTAAATTGAACAGAACTTAAACTAGAGTATTTTAAATGTAAATTTATTTGAACATTTTTGTCATGAATTTATTTTTTAATAAATATGTTTGAAAAATATTTTAGTCAAAAATAAAGTAAAAATTAAAAATAGCAAATGAAAATTTACGTATCTTATATATAATATTCTTTTTTTAATACATTGTTGCCCAACTAAATTAAATTTCTGGATCCGCAAAGCAAATCATCACGTATTTTTCCTCATTTAATCATACGTGGATTAATCATATCTTATTTGGTCTCACAAATAAATAAATAAATAAAAATGTAAAAAATTATTATGTTGCCCTCTTTTTACTCTCATATTGCTCCTTTATAGTGCTCCTTTATAGTGTGTTTGGATTTTAAAAAAAGTTGAGAAAAAAAAAGTAATGAGAAAGAAAGTGGTGAGAATAAAAATTATTTGAATAAATTAAAAATATGTAAGAAAAAAAGTAATGAGAAAGTAAAATTATCATTTAGATATAGTGAGAAAATATAGGAAAAGAAAATTTTATATATACTAAATTACAATTTTACCCCTCAACTTCATGTTTATAGCAAAAAAAAAAGTAATAGACTCAAAATAAGGGTAATTTTATAATTTCATGGGTGACAAATTAACTTTTTTAATTTTTTTAGATTAGTCAAAAAGTTTGTTGGGGGCCATAATTAAAAATTTTTGTGCACTTTTATTATGAGTAAAGAAAGTTCTTCGTTTTTTTGTGTTTTATTTCCTCTGAGATTCTTCCCCACAATTTCTCTCAAACCAAACGGATGATTAGTGTTGATGCGCCTGGCATTTGAAAGAGAAAAAAGAAAGATAAAAAAAAATATGGGAGTTAACTAAAGTTTTGGAGATTATGAGATTATTCTCCAAAATTGCAAATACGGTGCTTGCCGAGTTAATATTCTTAACCTACCACCACAAAATAGTAATAAATGTATCTTTTTTTTTTTTTTCAGAATTGAATAAATCATTGAACATAAAAACTTATATAACTGTGATATATATATACACACACACTAGCATTGGATATTTTATTAGATAGTACTAATTATATAAATTTAGTTAGAAACTGAGATGAAACATAATATTTATGCCAATGCATTAGATGCAATAATAATATAATTATATCTCGAAATTAACACTTACCGTTAATGTGGATAACTTCTATGAAAATTAGAATTTTTAATATTTTTCTATTTTATTCATTTTATTGGTCACGCGTTTTAGATTATTTATTTGATCAGAAACTAATATGTGAACTATTTTATTTATTGTCTTTCATACAAATATTATAAGCTGCAATAATTCTCTACAAATAAAGATGTTCCACGATGTAAATATAACAACAGTCAAACCGGAAAAAAAAAAAACACTTTAAGATAATCACCAAACGGTTACTAAGCAAAAGAAGCAAGGATGTTAATTATTACATACATGAGCACAGTTACATTTTCAGAAAAAAAAAAAATTAAAATAATTTTCTGAATATGATTAATTTGATTCAGTTTATAACTATTTTAATTACAAGTACAATTAAAAAAAAATTACTATTATTTTTTTCACATTAAATCTAGCTGGTCGCATATTGAATTCAATCTATTGTATTCAGACAACTTTTCAGATAATTTTTTCTTCGGAAAGGTAAATTTTTTGTACATATAATTATTATAGTAAATCTTAGAAATATGAAAAATGCCTTCGTCTTAACACAATCAAATTTGAAAGTTACACGAAATAAATGCAACATCATATTTTGGAATCTAAAAATTATAAGCTGATACTTTTTTTATTTGTGCTAGTGTTTGTAATTACAATTATTCCAACATAATTTCTTTTATATCTTAAAGAATGATCAAAACTCAAATTGTTATTAAAAGAGTAAGAATTTAAAAAAAGTCAGGGATCGGACCCCAACTTCCTCTGCGGTATATTACCAATAAACTAGCTGTTGAGTTCATTGTCCCAATATTATGTGTTGGAAAAAATTAGGCTGCCAAAATTGGTTATCTGCTCAAATGTTTTTTTTATGCAATAAGACAATAATTTTGTGTAATAAGACTGATATTTTGTGCAATAAAAAAATATGTATTTTTTTGTATTTTTTTTGTTGCATAAAATAATAGTCTTATTGTACAAAATTACTGTCTTGTTACACAAAAAAATATTCGGGCAGATGCCCGATTCTGGATATGTAATAGCACCAGTATGTGTTTGGAAATGGAAACGCAAACCAATAAACGTGATCCATGCCCGACTTCCTTTCTAGTATATTGCCACTGAGCGTCATTACGTCTCCTGAGAATTATGCCCGACTGGATGCCCCATCCTATGTGGCACGTGGGACCCACTAATATAACAATAAAAAAGTACAGTTTGGCGTTAAAATTAAAATTGAGAAAAGCAAATAATTTAAACAAACGGCGTTAAGGTTTCTATCAAGATTTTAAAATTTGAAATTCAAAATAAAAATAAGAAAAAAAAAAAAAAAGACACTGCAACCTAGTGGTTGCCCCATCACTTTCGTTTCCAATTGTTCTTTTGGCTGGATTGTGCTCATGCGTTCCACAGCGGTGGCTAAGAGGAAGCAGAGGTTCTTTCGATCTCCTTAGTCTGTACTTGAAAGGTAAGGTTACTCAATATTCATGGTCCCACCGACAACAAAAGAAAAGGAGTAATGTGTTCATGAAACGAAAGGCGATTGGGTTAAGCAGTGAAAAATTCTTTGTCTACAGAGGCTTCTTTGCATAAATCAGCAGTTATATCATTGCAAGGGTAGAGGACGGCAGCAGCTAACGTTACTTGCGAAGTTTAAAGTCTTGGGTGGTGGGAATTGGGGTTTGAAGCCGAAATTGGCGACAAGAAGGAAGATGTGACCCTTCTGAACCTTTTGTCTCAGTAAGTTGTAATTGCCAGTTGAAAGATGTGCATTTTTCTACAATGGGTAGTAGGATGTCTAATACTTTTATTCATTTAAACATTGGTGGTTTGTTTCTTTTCTTGTTATCGTGTGTTCCCTGCAAACAAGGGTTTATATTTGGACAAGAACTTCTGTTGGGAGATGGGTTATATTTTGTCCAGCTTGGATTTTAGGTGGTTGCTTTTTTTTTTTTTTTTGAGATCCAAGCGGTTGTTTTTTTTTGCTATTGTGACGTAGTGTTGTTATTTCAATTGCTTGTAGATTATCTAGGTCGAAGATGAACGAGAATATTGTTTTTTCCTTAATTTTTTCTTTGATAAATTAGTTGGTTTTCAAATTGCGGGGCATGAACGTAGTTGCTCAATTTCAAGTCTTAGTTCAGAAATTTCTAGCATTGACCTGTGTTCTGGGTTTTATTGGCTGCCATAAATTGTAATTACCAGGTGAAAATAGTAAGATTAAGATAATTTTTGTTCTGGTTTGTTGCTGGCATTCCTCTGCAGTCAATTAATTTTATGCTAGTGTGCCTTATTTTGGTGGTTGAAGTGGAGTATGTTGCTGTCTTTAGTAATTGTAGCTCTACCTTATAAGTGAAGTCATTGACGAAAGGGAGAATTTTGTACTAAACATGTAGTTTAAATTTAGTTTTCATAGATTAATATTGATATAATATCCTCAATAGGGGAAAGAGATTAAATTATAAATGAGATAATGTACATTAAGTTAAACGTGAAAAAGTTCGTAAAGGATTATATATAATTATATTGTCTGTAAGTAATCATAACACGTTGAATTTAATAAATAAAATGCTAAGCCAATGTTGTTTCATTGGTTATAGCAATGTGAAACAAGGGATATAATTTCGTTGATTTTTTTGCACAAAAAGTGGTATATGGCAAAATCACGAGAAGCAAGTAAGAGGCCTAAAAAGTTTTGTAGTGTAAGTATTCGTCAAATCACCCATATGCATCTCAGTATTGTATGTTTCTATATTTTGAGGTCAGTAAATCAATATTTTGAATGATGATTTTTAATGTGCAGCCGCAAGTTCAAGCTGAAGCGTCGAAGGCATGGCAGTTGTTATCATAAATTGTGAGAGAGAGATTAGTAAAAGAAGCAAAAGCCGCAAAGCTAAAATTCTCAGTTGGGGAACTTGATGGACTACTTTGGTACCAAAACTAAGGCTGAAATTCTCACTGGATACATCCTGAAAATGTCTAAATCCTTTGATAGAAAAAAGGATTGGGCTATGATCATATTTGTTACTAAGCCTTTGAAGAAACAAGCCAAAGGATGGTTTAATGACAAAGAAACTGGTGAATCTGAAGGTGGCCCTAATGACTTCAAAGCATTGACTTTGTACTATTTTACATATAATCCGAGATCTCTACAATGAGGGCATGCCTTAAGATCCTTATCTCAGTTTCTCATTGTGTGCATATGGGCAACTTTTTGACATAAAGAAAGGCAAAGCCCGTGACAATGATTATTGGTCTACTTCATCCCCTCAAGGATTGGTTCAGTTACTCACTAAGCTTCAATTCAGATATTTATGACTGGATGGATTCTTGCAAGCATGCTCTGAAGAATTCAAATGCATCAAAAATGTTCTTTGTTACTAGTGTTTGAAGCCAAATTTTGTGTAGATACGTGATTGAATGTGGTCATCTAGTATAACTTCGTTGCCTTTGTCTTTGCCTTTTGTTATAGTCACGTTTGTTAGAAGTTTTGTGAAATGTAATTAGGGATTTTAGTGCTATTATTAAATCAAATGTTGGTTTGCCGTCAATGTTTTCCCAGTCAAAAGAAATTTATATTGCTTGTAATTGTGTTGCAGAATATTATTGCAATCAGCAGCTCATATTGCTTTCTTCCCTACGAATAAGATGTCATTTGGTCTTTGCATTTGTTTGTTTGTTTTGTTCAATCATGCATGATTTTTGGCTCATCCTACTTGGCTTTAGTGGAAAAATTAAAGAGGAAAAAATATTCGGCTCTTAATCTATTCCCAATTCAAAAGTAGTTAGACTCATTGCTGTTGAATATGGTATGGGTTAGAAACCAGATGATTTTGTCCCAAAATTTTCTCAGGCATGTATTAAAAAAGTAACAACTTATCAATTTTTTGCAACAACATTAATGAAAAGAATAACAAAATAATGAAATATATCTTATTGTATTTTTTTTTTGTTACACAAATTATACATGCGGTTACAAAATATTAATAGTTGATTGCTTTTTCATTACATGTCGGGACAACTTAGTGAGGACAATTTCTCCAATTCCAGAATTTAATCATTGTTAAATCTTTTTCGTCAAATATGTTCTTGGACAACTTTTTTGTGTACACCTCTTTTTAAGTTAATTGCTTTTTATTTTTTTCAAAAAAGTTTTGGATCCGGAGAAATTTTCAATGCTAAATTGTTTCGATATGTATTAGAAAAGGAATTAATTGTTAATTTTTTGCAATCACATGTATATTTTGTGTAACAAAAAAATAAAGTAATAAAATATGTTATTATTTTTTTTGTTACTTTTTTTTATTTATATGGTTGTAAAAAGTTGATAATTAGTTAATTTTTGAATATATGTTAAAACAAAATGTCAAGACAAAATCCTGTCTCTCAATCTATGCCTTTCTTTTTATGACAATTTAGTGATTTTTCCTGAAGAAGGCACTTTAATTAATTAAAAATGACCATTTAGTCACAAAATTTTAAAATTTAATTGCAATTATCTAGCAAGCTATTGGACAAAGAAAAAAAAACTTTGATTTCAATATTGATCATTACATACATAGTTCGTCTAGAGCAAACTTGGAATAAGAGTGGTTGTTCAACATCTTTTACACCTTTTTCAGGAGAACATCTTTAGGCCTTATTCTTATCAAATAATTATAATTACAGAATGTGCTCTAGTCACGTGGTAGCCAATAGAATTTTTTTCTGGATAAAGAATAGTTCCATGTATTAGTAGTCAACAAAATGCTACATAGAGAGTTAAAGAAAAATTATAATACATATAATGTGCATTTTGTTTTAAATTTTTTAGTGGACATGCCACGAGGTCAATTAAATTTGCAATAAACAGATTAATTTCATAAGAAGTTGCAAGCTCTTAAAAATTTCAGTAGACAACTTGTTCCATATTTTTATAAGTCTTGTTGCATATCTAATAGAAATCATTGCACATCAACCTATTTTAGCATGGAATTTAAATTGTTATAAGTTCAAAGAGAGAATCCTTTAAAGACCAAAACACAGCCAAACCCAATACCAGACCCAGGTGATTCTTTCATACTTTCAAAAATTATTTTTTGATTGCAACCTAAGGCTTGTTGAACTTTAATAAAAATACAACAATAGTGATTGAATTTGTAACAAGACTTGTAGAATGATTGGTTGACAGTATAGATTATGAGTCCAAACTTAAGAGGCTACTTATTTTTTCAATTGCAACTTAACTCTCGCCAAAATTGACATATGCAACGAAAGGAGTTAAATTTGCAACAAGAATAATAAAATGACTAATAAGCAATATGACTGATTAAACTTAATGGAGAATATTATAATCAAAATAAAAAGGATAAGGTAATGTGTATGGGATATAGTAGTTGATAGAAATGTTTTCATGTCAAACAAGAAAGATTCATGCATTACTTGTTAATAAAATAAAAATAAATAGAGAGTTAAAAGAATGGGCGCCATTACGATTTCAGAATTTTTTTTCCCCATTTTTTGTCTTAATGCAATTGGACTACAATTTTCTGTAACCATGATAATACTTTCTACAACAAAATAATGAGTACATTTTTTTGTTGCAAAAAGTATCATTGTAGTTGCACAAAATCATCGCACCGTTGCATTAAGGCAGAAAATGGGGAAAAAATTTCCGAAAATCTAATGTTTTTTTTTTCTAAAAAATGACATAATTATATTTTTGTTTTCAAAATTTTTATTTGACTTGCAACGAAGCCACTTAAATTGGCATCGAGGTCAATTAAATTAACAACAAGGCATATTGATTGAGTAATAAATTGTGAGCTCTTAAAAATTGCACAATACAACTTTCATTCTTTTTATTAATTTCATAATTTTTTTCTAACTTTCAGTCTTTTTATTAATTTTGTTTTCTTTCATTTCTCTTAATCCATATGTATATACTTTGACATCCATACATTGGCATTAAAGCTCGTTTACAGAAATGTTAGATGACCATACGATTTTGTAGCCAAATAGTGTCTATATTGCAACAAACATTGTATTTTATGCAACTGCAATAATAAAATGTGCAATAAAAAATTAACACAATTTTTTTTTTTATTCACATTTTTTAATTGTGGTTGCACAAAATATACCGTTAATTGCAATATAAACACTAATTGGCCACAAAATTGTATGGCCATAAAACAGTGCTTGTTTTTTTAGTTAAAATTTTTGTTAAAAAAGGTAAAAAATAAAACATGCAAGAAAGAATTAATTATATAATTTGAGGCTCACGTTACTTTTTGGCCTGCTTTAGCTTTCGTCCATAATTTATTTAAAATGAATAATTAATAATTTTCTCTCAATTTCAATCTGTATTTTCTACTCTATTTTATGACATTTTTCAAATATTTGTATAGAAAATTAATTCTTTGATATAATATTTTTTTGTGTAAACTCATGAATTCTTCATATGTCTACTTTGAAAACTACATAGGAAATCAATTGTCCCCCCATCTCGTTGAATATTTGGCTAACCCACAGGTTTAATATTTCTAGAAATACGAAAAATTTAAGTGGATAGGAAAAAGAGAACGCGAAAGAGACAGAGAAATTTATTTGTGCAACTAGCTGGTTTATTTGTGCAAAGAGATACTACATTATTGCAACAAAATTTGAAACTATTTTTTCATCTATTTTTTCGTTGCAGAAATTAAAAGTTTTGTTGCACAAATAAATCCGCTGGTTGCACAAAAAAAATTTTCCATCTATTTTGCGTCTTCTTTTTTCCGTCCACGTAATGGGGGTCATAGAAATTAACATAGACCGTAGTAATTGCATTTGGTAAAAATCTTTTAGTAAATATCGTGCACTTTTTTTTGGCCAAAAAATATCATGTAGTTTATAGTTCTAATCACCTGGTTATCTAAGATGTTTTAGTTTATCAGGTCCAACAAATCTTTGTTTGCCTCATGATCATTTTTTATATTATTTGTAATAAAAGTCTGCACACTTTGGAACACGAGCCAAACCTGACCTGATAAATGTCGGCCCTTCTGAATTGTAACCCTCAAATGAGTATTGGTGAACTGAGAGTATTTCAGAGTTCCCTGTAGGCTTGACTGGCTTCACTTTCGCAATTCCCCAATAAGAAAATGTAAAAAACATATGGCATTTTACAACAGCAGCCCGTAATATGAAATAAAAATCAAACAAAGGATTGGTGCAAATAATGTTGTTTTATATTCATTAAAAGATATACATCTAAGAATGAGAGTATATTAGTATTTCCTATATTTGTTGTCATCATGACAAGAAATGCAAATTAGATAAATATAGTCTTACCCCCATTACACGGTACTAAAAAACATAATTTATAATATTGTATTAAGGAACAAAACAATGTGTGGTAAAATGAGTTTAGCAGCTAGTTTGTGGTTTTTATCTATCTGTCGGTACCTTCTTAGTTAGGATGGAATGATGGACATAAAATTTGCTTCCAATAGTTTTTTACAATAGTCTACTAACTATTCAATATTGCCATTAGCCAGTACCATACCCTGCCCAAAGATGATAGTCTCCTGAAAACAAATGTGCTGACCAACCAACTTGTTCTGCACCCTGCAACAACAGACAAGCAGCATTGATTGCAAACTATTAATATGTCTAAGTATTCAGATGGTGTCACATACGAATTTAAGGTAAATAAGCCTATTGCCAATAACTGACAATCAATTGAAATACTACCTCGCTACTATCATTAGCAATATTTGGTTTATTTGCCGACCATGGCCACAAAGAGGATGAACTTGGTTGTTGGAGCCTTCCTTCATTAGCCTAAATGAGACAATTTTGGGATTGATTGAAGATATGATCACTAAAAGCCCCATAGTTATTAGTGTTAATTTTCAAAGTTTCTTTCCATAGATGTTTGTAAAAGTGCATTAGAAAACAATTAAGAGCTTCATAAATTTTCACTCAAGATCAAATGCATATATATAAAACTTCAATTATAAAAATAATGGTAAAAATCAAGTTTCACAAATCTGTGTATTAATATGGCTTACTTACTGAAGTAACCCTGTAACAGAAGATCTTGTGGTCGGCTGCAATGCAGTTTGTGGAAATGTATTAGAAAACAATTATAAGCCTTGCAAAAGTTTCCTCAACTTCAAGTGCATATATACAGAAAACAATTATAAGACTAGTAGTAAAATCAAGTTTCACACATCAGTATATGGCCAACCTGTTGACAATGCACTGTAGCAGAAGGTCTTGTGTTTGGCTGCAATGCATCTGGGGTCATTAAAGGAGTTTGCCTCATAGACAATGCTCTTCTACGAGTGCCTCTCTCTATTGATGACATGTACCTCTTTGTTCTCGGCCTTCCCCTTCTCTTCACTAATGTTGGATCTTTGTACCTAATATTAGAGCCATGATTGGCTGCCTCATCATCACTTGCATCAGCCCTACGATTAATCCCAACATGCTGGCCAGGTATTGTTGGACCACTAGGAGTCCAATTCTCTAGAAGTCTAATCTGGTCTTTGAGCACTCTCAGCAAATGTTCAAACTTACTTTTATCCTCAATTGCCTTCTGAACAGATGAATAAAATGCATTCTCCAACTTTTTAGTGCGTCGAAAAGCTATTGTACAATTACTCTTACTAATTTTCTTTGTGCTATGACATCGAACGATATCCTTCCTCCATCGACTCAATATATACCTCTCGGGTATCAACCCAACATTATTACTAGCAAGAACCTTGAAAATGTGTGAACATAATATGCCCTTAAACTCAAATAATTTACAATTACAATTGATAATATGGTCGTTTGCATTAAACTTAACCACGAATCTTTTGCAATTATTCTTCTCAGACTCACTTTTTACTATTTCCATAACCTCACACATTATATTGCTGCCCTCCTCAGCTATCACTTTAATATCACAATACATGATATCTGTCAAATTTTTTTGTACTTGCCTGAAAATATTATTTGTGTAAGCATTACGAAGTTGTACCTCAAATTTGAAATGAGTCACGCAAGGAATTTGAGAATTCAAAGTCAAAAAATCCTCTTGCATTTCCTTTTCTACCTTATTTTGTACGGCCAGCTGATATTGCTCAACAAACTGCCTTAGCGTTGTCCTCCAGTGCACATAACCATCAAAAAAAGAATGCATGCTCTCACTCCTTTGAGTTGAGGACATTCCAGCCCAAAAAAAGGAGTTCACATAAACAGGAGCCCACTGCTGCCTATTTTCAAACAAAGTGGCTAACCAATCATTTGACTCTAATTGAAACTCAAAAAGCATGCTTGCCCACTTCTCCTCAAATTCTTCCACAGAAAGAGTATCATATATCACTTCCATAAAAGCATCTTTCAAAGCCCAATACTGAGAATTTCTTGCAAACTTTTTTGGATGCTTATTTATAATGTGCCACAAACACCACCTGTGTCGAGTATTGGGAAAAACAGTCTTTATGGCTTCTCCGATGGCTCCACATTGATCTGTGATAATGCCATTCGGGTGGTTGCCACCCATGCAACTCAACCAAGACTCGAAGAGCCACTTATATGTCTTCGTCTTCTCATTGTTAAGTAGAGCACATCCTAAGAGGATTGAATGGCCATGGTGATTAACACCAATAAATGACGCAAAAGGCATTTGGTACTTATTCACAAGGTAGGTTGTGTCAAATGTGATTACATCATAAAATTCTTGGTAAGCTGACCTACATCTCCCATCGGCCCAGAAGACATGTTTTAATCTTCCCTCTTTGTCAGGCTTCATCAAATATACAAAATCTCTACTTTCTGTTTGCATTTTCCCAAACATTTGGTGGATTGCCTCAGCATCTCCTCCATTTATCTGCAATCTTCGGACTTTATTAACATGGTTGGTTAGATCAACGTTAAGACAAGTCAACTCCTCATGTCCCCCTGCTTGGAAAATAACTGTTTTGACATTATCACATGGTCGTAAACCAGCCATATCATTAACTTCTAACTGTCTCTTAGAGTGGACATCTACTTTACGGTGTTGCCTAATAAATCGAGCAATAGTCGGGCTCACCTCATGGTTATGCTCGAGGTTGACCTTTGTTATCATCCATAACCCTTCTATCCTAGCACAACAAATACGTGCTTTACAATCCACTTTCTCACTAGGACGTTGTGATAATATATTTATCCCCTTTGGCTTGTGTTGCCGACTTTACAGCAAGTATATGTCATCCACCTATGCTCCCTAGTCAATGCATCCTTTTTAGCCCCCCGTTTGGTAATCCCAAATCCCTTGGATTTAGCATAAGCCTTGTAAAATACATAGACTTCTTCGAGATCCGTAAAAGTCATTCCAACTCTTGGTTCCCCCTCATCTATCTGTTCGGACTCCACTCCATGTTCAACAACAATGTTTTCGGACTCTAAAAAAGTATTGTGAACCTCGCCTTCTTTACCTCTATCGCCTTGCAAATCGTCAGCCATTCCACAAGCTCAACAGATTCAACCCTACCATACACATTTCACTATTAATAAACATTTGAATCTTAGTCTCGTTATTTCATTTTGCTAGCTGCTTTCACTATTATACCTCGTACTCAATAATTAGCATTTCACAAATTATCCGCATCATTACAACAACTTCAATTGCAAACTTATGGATATTGAATTTCGTAGACAAAAAATCAATATTTCATTTTCCCAACCCAAACTTTCATGCGAAATATGTCTACTTTTCAAGAATCTTATATATTAAAGAACCTTTTATTTTTACTACTTTTTTAATTCACCATTGTTTCCTGTAGGTTCCATTTCCACACATGCTTTTTCAATATCATCAGGGGTTTAACATAGCTTCAATTACCATTTTCCTATGGCTTAAAACGTCACCGCCAACTTCATAGCTTTTAAGTTCCATGCAAACACTATATATGTTCATTGAGTTTCCAACAATTTGAAAGCAAATGTTACCTCTTAATTACTTCAAAAACAACTACACATTCATTGAAATTCATGATAATAGGTAACACCCAATACTTGCATCAATTTAATTTAATATATCAATGAGCAATTTCAAGAATATGTTACTGGACTTCCTTCAATTCATTGCTTACCAGTATCACGCTACGTCTCAACACTGCAGATCCTCTGGTTGACAAATAGAGCGTTCCCCTTAACTTAGCAATTCTTCACCTTTTATAGCATCATTACCATTATTTGAAACTCTAATCTCTCATCACCACTGCCCCATTTGCACTGCATTGTCTTCCATTCTGCCACATATAAACCCAAAGCTGCAAATCAAATAATCTTCCAACAAAAACCAGCAAATGAAGCAAACTGACAAGTAGGAAAACACTTTTTTTTTAGCAGGGAGGCAAGAAATTGGCACTACATTCGAGGGGAGCTGAGTTTCCATGGATTGAGGATTTGCGCGCCTTCTCTGAAAAATTTTCCCAATCTTTCCCGGCTATTTTGCCAATTTGTGTTTTAACGCTACAGTGCACTTTTTCGATTTGGCAATTTATGTTTTAGCACTACAGTGCTCCCGTCATGTTTCCGTTATCCCCTTTTGCATTTGATTTCTATTAAATATATATATATTATATTGTGGCCACATTGGATCGGGCATCCCATCCGGCAAAGTTTTCCGGAGCTCTACTTTTATCCATTGCCACCGAACCAGCTGCTAAGTTCATTATCCCAATGTGATAAAGAGATTGCGATCGGCATATAATGCAAGCGGCGTTTAAATATTATTATTATGTGTTTAAAAATGGGAATCCAAATCATTGGCGCTGTGATGACACCAGGAGAATAAGTCAATAACGTGATCCATGCCCGTTAGTTATAAAAAAGAAGAGCGAATGACGTTCCTCTTGACATTGTCCATCTATGGGGCTGCAGCCATTGTTAGAAGTTATATGTTTTTGTGGAAATCAAATATAAGATATTCAAGGGATAAGACGTAGAGGGGAGATGGGAGAATCAATACTTGAAACACTTTCAATTAGTGCAGTGGCAGAAGTAGAAGAAGAAGAGGAGGAGTCAAGAGCAGCAGTAGAAATATGGAAATATGTATTTGGGTTTGCCGGCATTGCTGTGGTAAAATGCGCAATTGAGCTTGGAATAGCCGAAGCTCTGGAAAACCATGATGGTCCTATGACACTGCCGGACCTATCTTCTACTCTCGGTTGCTCTTCACCCTTGCTTTACCGAATCATGAGGTACTGGGTGCACAGGCGGGTGTTCAAAGAAAAACCCACCAGCCAAGGCACGGTAGGCTACGTGCAAACGCCTCTATCTCGCCGGTTGCTCCTGATGGGAGAGCAGAGCCTTGCTGCGTTTGTTTGTTTTAGCGGAAGCAACCCCAGAATTGCTGGCACCCTGACACGGTTTAAGTCCACGCGTCAAGCTGGCTGATCATACAAATCCACCTTTCAATCAGGCTCACGGAGTGGACTTGTGGAAGTATGCAGCAGCACATCCAGCTTACAGCAAGATGATTAACGACGCAATGGCTTCCGATGCTAGAATAGCAATACCGGCAATAATTGAAGGATGTCCACAAGTGTTTGATGGGGTCAAGACTTTGGTTGATGCTGGTGGCGGGAATGGCACTGCTTTGTGCCTTTTGATTACTGCTTTCCCTTGGCTTCACGGCATCAACTTCGATCTTCCCCATGTGGTGTCCGTCACACCAGAGCATGATGGGATTGACCATGTTGGTGGTGACATGTTTGAGAGTGTTCCACAGGCTGATGCTGCTTTCCTCATGGTCAGTACTATTGAATCATATAAATATTTGCTCCAATGTAATTTTACTTGCTGTTGCTAAATGCTGAATGCAGTGGATTCTGCACGATTGAAACGACGATGAGTGCATTCAAATCCTGAAGAATTGTAGAAAGGCCTTTCCAGGGGGCAAGGGGGCCAAGGCAAAAATGACAAGCTTGAGTACGTGAGATTGATGCTAGACATAGTTATGATGGTCCATACTAGCTCGGGTAGAGAAAGGACCTCCGAAGAATGGGAATATGTCCTCCGGGAGGCTGGCTTTACCCGCCACACCATAAAGCCCATCCGGACTTTTCAATCTGTTATCGAAGCTTTCCCCTGAAGTGCTTTGCTTTCAACTTGGCGACATATTAATTTCATGGTGTTGGTGTTCTTGTGTGTTAATGTTTGGACATTGGCTTCTTAATTTTTGTTTTCTGGTTTTCATTGGGTGAACTTTTATTCCTGTGGTGTGCTGATAATTTGATAATTAAGGATTGTAAGCCAGAAATGTACTTATTCTACTACTGTTTTCAACTTTCCAAGGCAGCAATTACCGATCGGCTTCATGCCTTGCCTCAAATTTGAATGCCTACAAGGCCAAACCTATAAGATGTGCAACTTGAGGGCCAACTTGGAGGCAATAAGCACGTCCAACGAAGAAGATAAATGCCAGTTTGTAAAGCACATGGCAAAGCACAGTACACACCGACGAAATCCCTTCTCTAGCATCTAGCTGCCATTAACAGATCAAGAGAACCAAACCGGGCCTCTTAGATGGCTTCTAAGCCTCTTATTGACTTGAGTGTCGGAGTGTTTATACCAGAACAACCCCTGACTCAAGTCTCACTGTTTTGTAAGTCCATAGATTAGGCTCAACGGCAGCTGAGCTCACGATCCAGGACAACTATCGGTAAGAATTGTTTATCAATAGGGACTGCATTTTCCGGATATTAAAGGTAAGACGTGGACAAGACATCCACTAAAAATCAGGGTTCCTATTTGAGGCATGGTGTCGACGTGTTCCCATGAAATTCATATCAAATCTTCATGAGATTTGTACACACTGATAACTCAGGGTTCCTATCAATTACGATCAATGTCTGAGCAGCAACATGTCTAGTTCGAGGCATCCTGTACTCCCTCAACTGCTCTTGAAGTGGCCAAAAGAGGCTTCATTTTGCTTGTGGTTATCGCATCCTGAACCCAGTAGTCGGCCAAGGATGGGGTAAATGCGCGTACACCCGTGTCCTCAATTGCCGATTGCATGTGCTTGAAAGGAACCACATTTCCCTGATCAGACATTGAAACTAAGCGATTAATTGAATTTAAATCTTAAGATCTTAAGCACTATTTCCACCACAACAAGCCAGAAGCAGAAGTAATCCAAGAGGAGAGAACTCATTTGATTAACGACAACTTGGATTGGGCTTCTCTCCCATTAGAAATAGAAAAGAAATGATAATATTATATCGGATGAATCTGGTCCATCAGTTTTGAAATCAAAAGTTGAGATTGAGATTTCAGAACACATAACAGCGTGCTCTGTTTAGAAATCAAAAGTTTAAGGTGTTGCAAAACAGTCTCAAAAATGTTCCCAACCCTACAAGAGATGATGACATGGTACAAAGGGAAAAGATTTATTGTCTTCAGGAATAAATAAATAAAAAAAAACCCATTTCACACGGCACAAGATGCTGATTTGCTGCTTATCTGCTACCGGGCACAACTATTGTACAGAGCCAGGTAGCAATTAATTCAAAGCACTTTCTTCAGCTAAAAACGATAACTTGCACTTGCAGGTTTCACAATAATGCCCCTATGTGCCACTAAGTGCTAGTAGTTGGGCCTTGCTTCCCACCTTCTTCCATTTTCTTTCTCATCTTGTATTGCAAGGTTGCGGGCGCACAATCCAATGGTGTTTCCCCTAGAAAAGAGAAAGCATATTAGAATCGAGGGGGAACAGGATACACACAGATACAACGACCAGCTTCTAAGTTCAACTCTCTAGTCTCTACCTACTAACCTATGTTATCCAACCTTCGACTTTTTCAGAAAGTTTGGAAATGCTATTTGACTTGTAATTTCCTTTTTGTCCCCTAAGATATTTAAGTTATCTTATATAGATAAACCATAGAATGAAAATTGCTAATGAATGCTACAGCAGTTTCCAGAGAATTCCAGGATTAAATGAGTGAAAGAGCCCAATAAGCACCCTTTAAACATTCAGCAATTTATGATCTCAGAAAATGGATCTAACCATATCATTTGTCGTATGATTCATAGGCATGATACAACTTCTCCACAAAAATGCCTCTAAACCTGCCTTCCACATCTTTATTCCTCGTCACCACTCAATACCAATTTATCAAACTGGGCACAGTAATTAGACATAATGAGCAAATATAAACTTGATTACCTTGTGCATTCTTGTAGTCCAGGCTTGCGCCAGACTCCATGAGGATAAAAGCTATCTCAGTTCGGTTAAACAATGCAGCCTATAATCAGATATTCTCTAATCAGGGACAACGCTTCAAAAAGCAATTTCATCAGCATTAAAGACACGGAAATTGCAATGCAAGAGGGAAGGAAAATCACTACCAGATGTAGCAAAGACATTCCTTGCCTGTCATGGTAATTTGCATCCACACCCTGTCAGTGTGACAATGTTTAGGACCCTTATGGGTTTCAATATTTACTAAAGATGGTAAATACCTCACTCAGAAGCTTCTTTACGGCAAGGGCATCGCCATTCTTTATAGCTTCCCTTAAACCCTAACCACAAAGAACATACATTAATGAAGATTTAAATTACCAGATCACATAGTAATGAAGATGTATACCTCTCCATTAACCTCATAATCCATTTGAGATTTATCATTGGCGCTATCGTTCATCTGGCTGAGATTGAAAATTGAACTGCAAATAGTGCATAAAAGAAACATTGAGAAAATCCAGATTAAGATTTTTGTCAAGCACCAATGTCCACAAGCCAGCAGCTTGAAATCTAAACAAAGCGAGAACCTTGATTCAACATTGTGCATTCAGAACAGTAAGTCGTACAAATGACAGCTGTGCATTTTTTTCTATAATTCCATCCCGACAACACACTATGAACAAACCAAAAAATTAATGAATCAAGCACTAGCGAGAAACTTGGTTTTGTGCTTCAACTTGACAAATTTATCAGACCATTGGATTCAAGTTCTGAGTTTTGCTAAGTTTGAATCCACTTTTCTACTAAATTAAACATAAAAATGTCAAAGTTGGGCCTGCTAGGCACATTTTGCAACCTCAAGTCTTCCTTCCCACATGGCAAGAAACCTTTTTTCAGTGGAGCACAGGATTATCCTAGTCCCAATTTGGTGAGTCAACGTGCCTGACTCTACCAGATGATGACGGAATGTGGGTTTTCAGCTGCAAAGCATAATGAAAACAGAAATACAGGTCGCTCTGCTGAACATTTTTCATTAGTTCTACGTATATGCATCTTATAAATTCTTATCTCAGAATACCATGTATATCAGCTGCATTAATGCACCAACCACGAAGTAAGAAAAATGGATAGTGGAAAGTAGATGTTGGGCATCAATAGAAAAAGAACCTTGGTCTGTTGTTTGATGTTGAACCCTTGTTCTTTGATACGCCATCTGACTTCCTCTGTTTTGGAACAGACTGAGATGCAGAGGTGGAAGGAGTCCTTGACTGCTATATGGTAATTTTACAAAAGTTAGGCACATGGATAACAAAAAGGTATGTGAAGTATGGAACTATTGAACAAATTCCTACCTGCAGGGGAAGTGCCTTGGCAATTGGAGCTTCAGCTGGAGCTTTGCAGATGCACAAAGGCATCCCGCACTTGCACTCGACAACACTTGCAGAAGAAGGATGCGGTATGGTCCGTTCTGCTTTTGAATCTGCATCGGCACCAATGTCTAGTCGAGAAACTTCGTCTGATATGGTATTAACTCCATCTGAGGAAGCCTGTGGATCAACTTCTGCCGAACTGTGTCAAAAACAAAAATCTGTTATCTATTTAACAACTATACAATAGAAAAAGACAAAAAGAATGAATGTGAGAAATAAGCCAAAAGTTTCCCCGAGAATCTTAAGCTATGAGAAACTTTATGTGCTGATGAGCAACAAACAAGAGGGATGCAAAAATCAAACATAGAAGAGGAACAAAAAACATTCAAATATATAAGCGGATGACATCTACTCTCATGCTCATACAAGTTTTACAGGAAGAAAAAAAAAAAAAGGCACAAGCCACACCATCTGACCCAATTAGTGAAGTGCATAACAAAACACAAACACTAGTGAAAAAGAAACAAGATTAGCAATCAAGCTAAGAAATTCAACGAGTAAGTGTGCGGAAACTCTACAGGTTCAATGAAAGGGGATTTACCGGGAAGAACCATTGTAACAGTCAGAGCAAACTCTAACGTTGGTATAGATGCCAAATTGTGGCAGAGCCTGAGATAGCAGCCATAATTGAAGTAAGCTAATTTATAACTAAAATGAATTATCAACCAAAATTAAAAAAAAAAAAAATTCCCATTTAGACAGGTAGGAAGAGGAGCCAAACCATTTGATCCGACGAATGTTCGTGGCATAATGTTCTACCACAACACCGGCAATGATGCTAAAAACAAACCAAAAAAAAAAAAAAACAAGCTCACTAAACCAAATCCAAACAATCTAAAACATTAGAAAGCATCCCATTAAGATCACAATACGGATTATTTGCGCGATTAATTACCAATTGCTATGGTTGATTATAGATTATTTTAGACCTAATTGAACCAATCTGAACAAGTGATCGAAGTTGGTTCGCATGGATCGCATCTGAATCAACGTCAAGACAACGACAGAAAGAGATAGAGAGAGGGAGAGAGGGATTACGCGGCGGCGGAAAGTGCTAAAACTACATTTGCAGACGTCGCAGCGAGCTGCTTCCTGAAAAGGCGGTGGCTCCGGTGGCATTTCTCCTCCCTGCTCCGAACTTTCACTTTTGCCCTATGTTCCTTTTTTTTTTTTTTTTCCCCTTTAGTTTTTCCTTTTTCTTTTTGTGCTCTTAAATTCAACCAAGATCAATTTTAATGTCCTTAAAACCTTATGGCTCTTTTGGTTCATAATTGGGAATCAGAATAAGAATAAAAAAAAATAGTGGCCCATTGAGAAATTATTCGAAAAATTTATTTATAATTTTAGATTATTTTTTCTCCCAATAAGTGCCATTTTTTAGATTTGATTTCCTGTTCGTTGACAGGTAATGCCTATTCAGAATAAGAATAAAAATGAAGTGAAATTAATGAAATGCTTAATTTTAAAACATATTTTTGCTTACTTTGAAATCAAATTAGCTTTTTTTTGTAACAATTTATTTTAATTTAAAATCAGAATCAATATTAAATATATTTCTTGTTATCAAAATTAAAAAAATAATTGTACATTGAAAACTATGAAATATAAAATAATATATAATATCAAAATTAAAATATTAAACTTAGTATCAAAATTAAAGTGTAATTAATATCAACATCATGAATTTATCTAGAAGTAATAATAATAATATGTATTTGATATTCATATAATTTGAATAATAATAATAATAATAATAGTATTATTATTATTATTATTATTAAAATGCATTTTATATCAATATCTTTTAAAAAAAATATTTTTCCATATTATAATAATAATTATTATAGATAATTTAATTGTTGTCACAATTTTTACATGCTTAATGTCAATATAATTCATAATTTAATTATTTATTATTATAAACATTATTCTTATTATATTAGTATTATCACATATATATTTTTGTTGACATTTTACATATAAGATTTCTTTTTAGTATTTATAATAATATATTCTATTATATTTCTAATTATTCACATATTTTTTAAAAATATGTATATCTGTATGTACGAAAATGAGTGATTTTTATATATAAAATAACTCCATTCTCAAGAGTAAAATAATGAGAATGAAATTAAATTTTAACATGACGTAAATCACTTGTTCTTATTCCTATTGCTGAGTAGAAAAATCTCGAACCAAATGTCCCTAGCTAATTTAATTAAACAAAAAAATCTTAAACAATCTAACGAAAATAACCAAAAAAAATTACCCAAAGAACAAAAAAAAAAAGGAAAAAAAGGCTTTTGACATTCGAGAATTTGGGCCCGAAAAAAAAAAGGTGGCAATGGCATCCCCTTACCGTTGAAAATAATAATAGTAATAAAATAAAGCTAGGCATGCCCTTCGCTCCTGGAAATCAAAACCGGGCAAGTCCGGCGCGACTGTCTTAACATTGTCGGAGCATAACGCCACAGCGCACGACGGCGGATTTACTCTCAGGTACGTTCAGCTTCCCTATTCACAGATCCTCCCTGCGCCGCCAATCTCTTCTCCTAGTCCTCTGACCAGCACGTATGTGTCTCCTTTCTTGTCCCAACTCCTAGTTTCTCTAATCAACATTTACCGTCTTGTTATTGAATTCAGAACCCTAATAATTCTTTTTTATTTTATTTTTCTGTTTATTAAAGAAAGAATGGCCGCGGGGGGCTTCGTGAGCCGGGCGTTCGAGGCAATGCTCAAAGAATGTTCGGCCAAGAAATATCCGGATCTTCAAAAGGCCATCCGAACTTATCTAGGTTTTTTTTTTTTAAATTTACAGAAAATACATTATCCATCCGATTTCTTTGAATTTAAGTTGCTGTTTCTTGAATTGACTGAAAGTAGTTTTCCATCAGAGTTGGATTTCTTTCATTCTTCCATATTTGCATTGTGCATTAATGAATGTAATTTTTCTGATCATTATGATGCGTGACTAATGGTATTCCTCAACTGAATTGTTGTGGTGATGTTCTTTGGGAGTCTGACTATCGTATGTCTTTTTATCTGTTGCTTCCTTCTCTGTTTTTTTTTTTTTCCTGGAAAATGATTGAGGATCTGATTTGAAAATGCAAATTTGTGTGCGTAAGCCCGATTCTCATTTTGTATGTCATTAGTGGATCAATCAGTTTCTGAATAACATTTTTGTGGATTCTGGAGGATATGACTTAATGTTTTTATTTTTCTGTGGCAACATTAGGCTGCTGTGTTTTTTTTTTGAGAATCCTTACCTACCAAAGAGATCATTCCACCTTGGCTTTATTTTGAAGGATTTTTTTTAATTTTATCTTTATGTATGGAAAATTTTTATTTGCTGAAAATTTTTATTTGCTCTCGTGTTGTTTAACATTCTTTTCTTTTTTAATTTTTATTTTTGGGTCACAACAGATGCTACAAAAGAAGTGAATCAGTCATCTAAATTGAATGAGACAAGTCAAGCAGCATCATTGGATGGAGAAGGGAGGTGTTTTCTTGAACTTTGTTTTCCTTATCTATCAATCATTTTTATTGCAATTTTTAACAACATTAGGGATACATATTTGGTCTGCCCACAAAAAATGCTATTGTGGCACTCGGATGCTTATAGGCAATTATGAATGTGCTGTTTAGTGCTTGTTGCGAATCAAACTGTTGTTTCATGATCTATTTACATATTTGTATGTGAATTTGTTTATATGATTTTTCTTTTTATTATTCTCTCCTAGCAATGTTTGTGAAACATTTTTTATTTGTCTCTTTGTAATTTTTTGGATTCCCTATATATTCACATTTTAGTTCTTCTTCATAATATTTTCATCTCAGATTCTGTCAACAAATTCATTTCTTCGTTCTTTGCTTGAATTGGCAATTTTTTATTGATTATCTACCAATTCCAAGTGTTTGGTATATTTCATAAAATGCAGTTTTCCTTATGTAAAAAATGCCCATATTTCATTCTGCAATCTATTTTGTTTTGTCAGCATCTCTGCCCTTATCTTAAAACTGTACTCAATCTGTTCTGAACAAAACCGAGGATCTCTCTCTCTCTCTCTCACACACACACAGTTTATTTTTCTGCATCTGAATAATTTCTTTTCTTCACATGACATGCTTTTCTTACCTCTATTTATTGTGTCAATTTTCACTCTTTGCAATTTTTTCAGTATAACATGACAGTTTGCATTGCATCCGCTTGTAATTGAGACTTGGTCTATATTATAGATGTGTAACACGCCTTATTAGCTTTCAGTTTGCAAACTATTGAAAACAATGGTATCAAGTAAATTTCGACTACAACAAGACTATTCCTTATCGGAATCTTACATAATTTTTAAACCTATGGTTAAGCACAATGATTCAATTATAGCTTTCATTGATGCTGAAGTTGATCTAGATGTGCTTTAATAATATCTCTTTTCTGATCTTTCTGGTTTTCAGTTCACTTGAATCTGAGGACGGAGTTGCAAAAGCTGGAACACACTCGGTTCACTCACAAACAGTTTCACAGATTTCTGAGGAGGCACAACATGTTGGTAAACCTGTAGCATTTGGCAGAAAAATTGCAACTGCATTAGCAAATGCTGGGTATACCTTAGAAGCAGCTGACGCAGAGCTTGTTCTGAATCCCCTCCGGCTTGCATTTGAGACAAAGAATCTAAAGATCCTAGACCTTGCGCTGGACTGTCTTCATGTATGTTGCTATATGAGATGAGAAAAGCCCGAATTCTTCTTAAACTTTATCCACAGACTAAAATGAGTGTCATTGCCGTTGTTGTATTGTAACTGCCTACTTATTTGATGCGATTTTTATGTGCAGAAACTCATTGCATACAATCATCTTGAGGGAGATCCTGGCTTAGATGGCAGTAATAGTGTCCCACTATTTACAGATATTCTAAACATGGTTTGCAGCTGTGTCGATAATTTGTCACCTGATAGGTATCTATTTGCAATTGTTTTCATTGTTTTTCCTGGATATGTTATTCTTCTCTGTTAAGCTTTGGTGATCATATGCAGCACAATTTTGCAAGTGTTGAAGGTACTTCTGACTGCAGTAGCATCTACAAAGTTTAGAGGTACATTGTTTAGTGGATAAAAGAATAGCTTTTAGATGCTTTTGGTGGCTAAAATGTCTTGCCATGTGTTGTAAGTGTATGTAACAAAAAACGAGTTTTGCTGCTTTTGCAATTAAAAGAGTAGTGATATACAACAGTTTGTTATCCTGTTTGCTTTCTCGTAATGGTTGTTATGCTTCAAAATGGATTACAAAATGTTGTTCTTTTGGGTTTTGACATGGTTTGGCTTTGGATGATAGCTTACCTCATTACGCTCTTCTGACATTTCTATCTTAAACACAGTACATGGGGAGCCTTTGCTGGAAGTCATCAGGATTTGCTACAATATTGCTCTTCACAGGTTTTCTTGTTCACTCAATTTTTTCCAGATCAATTTACGGGTTCTTATTTTCAAATATATTGATTGTATAGTATTATTTATTTTCAGTAGCACTCATGAATCACAGTTTGCTTGTGCAGCAAGAGCCATATAAATCAAGCAACATCGAAGGCGATGTTAACTCAGATGATCAGCATCGTATTCAGGAGGATGGAAACTGATCATGTATAGGATTTTGAAATGGTCATTTGTGTTAATTGGTCGATAGAAAGGCAAAAAAGTTTCCAACTAATAAAGGTATATGGATGTGGATCCAGGTTTCACCTTCATCCCATTCTTCTCAAAAAATGGAAGTTGCTTCAGCAGAGAAACCAGATGAAATAGTTGAAGAAACTCCGAATGTTGACCAAAATGAGGAAGCAGTTAGTTTGGAAGATGTCAGAGAGACATTTGCATCTGTTGAAGAACTATATAATCTTGCTGGTGGTGCTGATATTAAGGTGTATACATAAGACACTATTATGGGATTTCTTGCTCGCCTTCAACTGCAACGCCCAGTCCTAAAATGGAAAATTAAGACGAAATAGAAAGACACATTGCAGCGCACACATTTCAGTAGCAATGCAGGATTGATGCCTTTTGTTTTTTGTGGTTCTAGGATATCTGGCAAAAGATTGTTAGCTGTGGATGCTGTTTCTTTATTATTACAGTGATACTACACTACTGTACATACATGAAGGTTTGCCTTCTGATATGTGTGGTCTTAAGGGTGTACTTTTATATTTATACAGGGCCTGGAGGCTGTACTTGACAAAGCTGTGCATATTGAAGATGGGAAAAAAATAATACGGTATGAATTTCACCCCATAATTTGGATATGATCCCTGATTTGTTGCCCAATGATAATTGATATGCCTTTTTTTGGGTTGTTGAATTAAAACTGTTAAACATAAAGAGGGATTGACCTGGAGAGCATGAACATTGCACAACGGGATGCTTTACTGGTATTCCGCACCCTTTGCAAGGTTGGTATATCAGTATTCTCTTTACTTCATTATTAGGTTTAAAGCTTCTTCTTAATAGTTTGAATATAATGTGTTAGATGGGTATGAAGGTAGATAATGATGAGGTTACGACTAAGACACGGATTTTATCTCTGGAGCTTCTGCAGGTTAGTTTCATGGACTCTCCAGCGCATTTTTTTGTTCCTCTCCTTTTTCTTTGCATACTTTGATGGAGAACTTATACTCAATGAAATAGAGCCTTATCAGAAAACTTACCTGCCTTGGGACATATCTAGCCCTTTCTCTTTTAACCATCTTTCTGATTTCATGTCTTTGCTTTCAGTCATCATATTCATTGGTTTTGCATGTATCTTCAGGGGGGAATCATAGGGGAGTCTGATTATTTAATTTGAAGCACAGAAGCAATGCAAATGTGACTAACTCATATTTGTTGTTTTCCTGTTGAGAACATCAACCTGATTACGCTAACATGTAGAATGATATATACTTCCCAGGGAAAGTGATTCCTTATCCAGAGAGGTTTCAATATTACATTTTAAGATATCAAAATATGCATTTAGCTCATGACAGAATTGTAGGCAAGACAAGGGCGGTGGTAACATGTGGATGTATAGGCACATTTGAATGCCTCATTGATGTTCTTTTAGATATTTATGGGCGTATATGTATCTAAATGAGAATTTGTGCTTTGTTATTTCAGGGATTGTTGGAAGGGGTTGGCCCTTCATTTACAAAGAACTTCCATTTCATTGACTCAGTAAAAGCGTATCTTTCATATGCTTTGTTGCGTGCTTCAGTTTCTCAGTCTCCTGTCATATTTCAGGTTTAATGAATTTAGTCATTCTCCTCCTTTCTTACATCTGTTTTTGAAAGGACTTGCAGTGAGCTTTTTTTTTTTCCCTTTTTTTTCTTTTGATCATGCTTTTTTGGTGGCAGCATGCAACTGGAATCTTCTCAGTACTTTTGTTACGATTCAGGGAAAGTCTTAAAGTATGTCTGCAAACTGGACAGTTTGTTACAGCTACTTGTTTTATGATTGTTTGTTTTAATATATTAACTTTTGATATTAGGGTGAAATTGCTGTCTTCTTTCCATTGATAGTTCTACGATGTTTGGATGGTTTGGTGATTAACCAAAAAATAAGTGTTTTGCGGTAATTATTTTCTTCCTAAGTGATTGAATTTCGCAATTACCATCCATATACTGCCATCAGTGAAACTCTTTGGCTTTATCATTTTGACATTCAATTATTTTCCTTAATTATCATCTGATTTAGTGTGGTTTCTTAGGATGCTTGAGAAAGTTTGCAAGGAACCACAGATGCTTGTGGATGTATATGTGAACTATGACTGTGATCTTGAGGCACCTAACTTGTTTGAACGCATGGTATAATCTCTCATTTAGTTGTAGTCTGTTTTTTGTGCACTACATTTGATGGAAATATTTTATGGAAATGAGGCATCCTTTGTCTTCTGGCTTGTCATATAGGTTAACACACTATCCAAACTTGCTCAAGGGACTCAGATTGCAGATCCAAATTCTGTCGCTTTATCACAGACTCATTCAATTAAAGGTTCATCACTTCAGGTCGGTTTATCTGTTGTTATGAAACAGCTACCTATTTAGCCTGTTCTTTTGTGATATGTGATTTGTGTTTCTACCATATTAGAAGATGATGGATAACTCCGGCTTCTTTTGACATTTTCAGTGTCTTGTTAATGTGCTCAAGTCACTTGTTGACTGGGAGAAGGCATGTACAGAATCTGCAAAGAAGAATTTAATTACCCAGTCTCCCGAAGAATATGACTCAGCAAGAGAATCTGCTGAGACAAAAACCAGAGAAGATGTGCCGAACAATTTTGAAAAGGTGAATGCTCACAAACCTACAATGGAAGCTGCAATTTCGGAGGTGATTGTTCTTGTGTCACCTTTACAACTTCAAGTTTCATCATCTATCCTTTTAGGTGCTTAGGACATGGAAAAGACAGGCTAAGAGTCGTTTTATATTATAGTTCAACAGGCATCCGGTGAAGGGCATAGAGTATCTAATATCAAACAAGTTGGTGGAAGGTAATCCAGCTTCAGTTGCTCAATTTCTAAGAAACACTCCCAGTTTGGACAAGGTGAAATATCCATTCTATATTGCGTGATAGTTTGTGAAGATTTGAAAGTACAGGGTTCACATTTACAACATATATCTATGTCAGGAGAAAATTTCTTATTATTTAGATATTTCAATTCAAAAAAGTTAAGGATTTAGGAAATTAAAAAAAAAAAAAAAGGATAAAGGATTAGGTCGCCATACATATGAAAGAGTATGCAATAATGATGTATTTGGTGAATTAGACACATCGTCTAATAATCAAATTCTTAGTAGTTAATAATATTGGTTGATACTTTTGAAAGATTCCTGCCAAAGGTTTCATTAACTCCTAATTCATATATGTTTGGCCGATTACAATTATTTAGGCTATGATTGGTGACTATCTGGGTCAACATGAGGATTTTCCCCTGGAAGTCATGCATGCTTATGTGGATTCCATGGAATTTTCGGGGTTGAAGTTTGATGTAGCAATTCGCGATTTTCTTCAAGGTGTCAGATTTCAAGGAGAAGCTCAAAAGATTGATTGCATCATTGAAAAGTTTGCAGAAAGGTAAAGGTGTAATTCTGTTCCATCAGCATTGGAGTTATGCTGTTCCTGTAGCATTATCGTAATCATGCACTGCTGTCCTCCATTTAGATTGCCTCATGCCTCCTACCATTGTACTTGCATTAACAGCTTAACTTGGTCGTGTCAATTTATGTTTTTTCCTTGTGTGTTGCATTGCATTCTATGCTTGTGCTTAATGTTGGATAGAAGAGAAACGGCAGCATATTGTATGACAAAAACTGTTCAATGAGTGCTATATTTCTCAGGATATATATACATGAATCCTGTACAGTTAGGGTCCTTTATTAAAGGGATAGTTTTCCTGAACTAGAGGAAAGGTTGTAAATAGGAAATATTGAATAAAATCTCATCCCATTTATTATGGGATTTGTGTCAACCCAAGATCCAATCAGTCCGGGATTTTCCCAAACTTTCCAACAAGAAGCACTACCTGGGAGGGAGGAGAGCCTTAGGTTATTTGAGTTGAGGGTTGTCCTAATGCAGATAATCTATTTATTGCCACCCCTTCCAGGTGGCCAGCATTGTTCTTAAAATCTCTCCATTTAATCTCTGTCACCGGAATAGCCTTTCCTTTGTTAGAAGATTCTCATAATTTGTAAAACTAATAAGTTTATGTCTTTCATTCAATTTTCTTCCTTCTTTTCTCTGGTATTAGGTGTAAGTCCAATGTAATATCTGTTCACAGGTCATAGTGCATGTATGCTGCACGAATGAATCATGCATCGGAAGCCTGCACTCAGTTTTTCCTCAAATTAAACCCTCCTTGTGCATTTTATCATGAGCTAGATTTGAAGCTATGCATGTCACTATCTCCAAGCCTCGATTAGTTTTCCCTAGTTCAATGTCTGGCACTCCTGATTGAAGCTTGTTGTCTTAATTCTATCTAATGTCTTCCGAATTTCTGCTTGGAGCAATTAATCTCGTTATTTCCCGGTCTTAGTTATCCCTTATTCAATTGATGACACTCTTTGGTGGAGATGTCTCTTTTATTCTGCATATTAAGGAGCACACTTTGCAAATTAAAGTTGCCCTCCATTGACAAAACATCTGGATAAAATGCAAAGATATAGGATTGAAAATTTTTCTTGCTCTTATTGTGGTCTTTGCTACTCTCTTTATGTAATAATGTTCAACCGTCATCAGGCTGATAAACACATGGTTTTATCACATTATTAAACATAACCTGGGCATCTACTTTTTGATCAGATAATGCAACTGTTTTCTTTTGCCAGCTGGCAATTGATGTCTTGTATCCTTTTTTTTTTTCCCCCTTCCGTCTTCCCTTGCAGATATTGCTCCGATAATCCAGGTCTTTTCAAAAATGCATATAGTGCGTATGTTCTTGCATTTGCAGTTATGATGCTGAATACTGATGCACATAATCCAATGGTTTGGCCCAAAATGTCAAAGTCCGATTTTTTACACATGAATGCCATGAATAATGCTGAAGAATGCGCCCCAACCAATCTTCTTGAAGAGATTTATGATTCCATTGTTAAGGAAGAGATAAAAATGAAAGATGACACACTTGGTATCGGGAAAAGCAGCAGGCAGAAGCCAGAAGGTGAAGAGAGAGGCTGCCTTGTGAATATTCTCAATCTGGCTCTTCCCAAAAGAAAGTCATCAACTGACGCCAAATCAGAGAATCAAGCTATCATTAAACAAACACAGGCAATATTCCGCAATCAAGGAGGAAGGGGAGTTTTCCATACTGTACAAGAGATTCAAATTGTAAGGCCCATGGTCGAAGCTGTAGGTTGGCCTTCGCTTGCCACTTTTTCTGTCACCATGGAGGAAGGTGAATATAAGCCTAGTGTTGTCCTCTGCATGGAGGGATTTAATGCTGGAATATACATTACACATGTGCTGGGTATGGATACCATGCGCTATGCATTCTTAACATCTCTGATCAGGTAAGAACCATGTAGAAAGAGGAGAGAGAAAACGCTAAGACAAAGTGTTCCTCAAAATCTGAGGAGTAAGCTGTATATATATATATATAGGGTTTTACTCAATATAAATAGAGAAAAGAAAAATAAAATCTGTGTGAGCCACACCTACTAAATAGCATACACACACACGCTTAACAATCCCTTTCCACCATCACTTTTTTTTTTTTCTGAATTTTCACCTTTTCTTTTTTTGCTTTTAATTTACGTCTTCTTGTGCCCTCGTGAATTACAAGTCCATTCTGTTTTTCCCTTTATGTTTGTCTTTAGTTCATAGGCAAGTACTATTGACCAGGATATTCTTGTCTGCATGTCAGATTTACGTTCTTGCATTCCCCAAAGGAAATGCGTGGTAAAAACGTTGAAGCATTGCGGACTCTACTTGTACTATGTGACTCAGAAACTGATTGCCTCCAAGATTCGTGGAATGCAGTATTGGAATGTGTTTCTCGGCTTGATTTCATTACTTCAACTCCAGCCGTTGCTGCATCTGTTATGCTGGGTTCAAATCAGATTTCCAGGGATGTGGTTCTGCAGTCATTAAGAGAGCTGGCTGGAAAACCCACCGAACAAGTTTTTGTGAATAGTGTTAAGCTACCTGGTGATTCCATTGTAGAGTTCTTCACTGCTCTCTGTGGCATATCAGCAGAAGAATTAAAACAGACCCCTGCTCGAGTGTTCAGTTTGCAAAAGCTTGTTGAGATCAGCTATTACAATATGGCTCGTATACGCATGGTATTTCCTTTATTGAAAACCCCTTTGTCTTGTCTTATTAATAATTGTTAATACTTAATAACACATCTAGTGGAATGCATTGTGCAATATATTTTTGTAATTGGGCCAAATGTAGGTCTATATTCTCAATTCAGGTTCTGCCGCCTCCAATCCACTGTTTTGGGAGGGATTAGTGGAGGCTCAAAGTAGCAGACTGCATATAACTATCTTGCTCTACATGGTCTGAGGCTAGGGCTCAGTTTCTGTGATTTATAACACCTTAGATTCATTTAAGAATGAGTTTGACATTCAATTTGGGATAGCTTTTACGTGTCACATTGATTTGACTGAGTACTTTTTTTTTGTCTATGAGATTCAAATCATTTACTATATGTTAGTCATGGCCCAACAGATTCAGTTGATGAATGATTCTTGTTCTACAATGTTTCCTATTGACCCATACAGTAGTACTTGTGAGAATGGATAAGTTTACAATAAGGATTGCATTACCTGTGCGTATGAGAGAAGGTTATGCATGCCCTTTTATTAGGATCCTGCCAACATTTGTTTGGTACAAGCGGCTTTTCTGTTGGCATATGATTTTTCTGATCTTGCTTTTGCTCATAGCTTGCATTTGGTACAGGACTGGATTTACCAATCTATGCTTTATAATTGTATGTTAAGACATCCAAATATTGAATTTTACAGCTGCATCCCGGCTGCATCTTGTGAAGGGTCAGTCCCCATTGTTATTCTAAAAGTTGTGTATTTTTTGGTACTTCTTCCAGGTTTGGGCTAGAATATGGTCTGTCCTGGCAAATCATTTTATATCTGCTGGGAGTCATCATGATGAAAAAATTTCTATTTATGCCATAGATTCTCTTAGACAGTTCAGTATGAAGTACTTGGAACGTGCTGAACTTGCCAATTTCACTTTCCAAAATGACATTTTAAAGCCGTTCGTTGTTCTCATGCGGAATAGTCGAAGTGAATACATAAGGAGCTTAATTGTTGACTGCATCATTCAAGTATGTCTAGCCAACCTTCTCGGCCTTCTTTTTCTTGATTGTTAGCCATGAGAAAGCTGTAAACAAGCTGTCTCACTTCTCTATCTGAGTTAATTTTGACTTCTCATTGTTGCAGATGATTAAATCTAAAGTTGGCAGCATAAAGTCTGGATGGCGGAGTGTTTTTATGATTTTTGCTGCCGCCGCTGATGATGAATTGGAATCAATTGTTGAAAGTGCTTTTGAAAATATTGAACAGGGTAATACGCCCGTTATCTTGTGCTTGCTGTTTTTATGCCATCGTGTAGTCATGATTTCTCGTTTACCACATTTAATCCCTTGAACACTTGCAGTTATCTTGGAGCGCTTTGACCAGGTTGTTGGAGATTGCTTTATGGACTGTGTCAACTGTCTGATCAGGTTTGCCAATAACCAGAGTTCTCACCATATAAGTTTGAAGGCAATTGCACTTTTGCGCATATGTGAAGATCGTCTTGCTGAGGTTTGTTTCACAGCCTTGACCTTCTTGTGTTAATCATATAACTTATTCTTTAATAGGTACCCCGTTTTGTCCTGGCTTAGTCCTGTGTGGATGTTTCTTTTATTGAATGCCATATCTTCCCGCTGCCCCTTCCTCCCTTCTTTTGACATACATGTTGGACCAACATTATAAATTGGAAATCCACTATAGTCTGCAGTGCTCTGTGACAAAATGCCATTGTCATTGTAAAGTATTCCTTTAGGTGGCAAACCCTTACTCTTTATTCTGATTGCGTGCTAAATAAATGGTATTGTATAATTTTCTCTACATTTGCTGATTGTAGGGCCTTATACCTGGTGGTGCTCTGAAGCCCAGTGACACTAATGTGGATGCAACCTTTGACGTAACTGAGCATTATTGGTTCCCAATGTTAGCTGGTTTGTCAGATTTGACGTTGGATCCAAGACCTGAGGTCAGAAGCTGTGCTCTAGAAGTTTTATTTGATTTGCTGAATGAGAGAGGTAGCAAGTTTTCAAAGTCATTTTGGGAGAGTATTTTCCAGCGAGTCTTATTTCCCATTTTTGACCATGTGAGAAATGCTGGAAAGGGAAGTCTAATCTCTTCTGATGATGAGTGGTCTCGGGAAAGCAGCATACATTCCCTTCAGTTGCTCTGCAACCTTTTTAATACTTTTTACAAGGTACCACTGAGTTTCTTCTTTTGCTTCTACCATTTTGAGCTTCGTGATCTGCTCCATTTGACTCCTGGTTTCATTCAGCATCATTAGTAGAGATCTCACAAATAAAATGTACAGAGTGTAGGAATACTGATAAAATGCAATTCTTGGATCAAGATCTTTGGACTCTCAGTGTCAATTCAAAATAAGTCATAAGTTATAGGAATACGAATTAGCATATGACAATTCTGTGCCTGCAAGTGCATCATTCAGGGGGATGTGCATCAGCTGATTTATATGGTACTTTGCGTCTGTATTGCAAACAGTCTAAAATGTGGAGTTCCTATGTACTTGGAATCCTCATACCCACCTCTTGGTATGTATATTGTTAATGGTATGAGTTGTCTTGATCAGGAGTGGGCTTACTGGTGCAGGTAGATGTTGGGGTCATACCCCAGAGAGAAGGGCTTTGTTGCTGTTGATGTTTAGTGATGGTAGTGCGCATATATTAGCAGTTTAGTTCCCTCGGGGAAAAAAAATGATCTTATTGGCATCTCTCTAATTGTTGGATGGGGAAATCTGTCATATGTTTCTTTCTTCCCTTATTTGCTTCGAGCTTTCTTCCTTTCTTTTTTCTTTCTTTCTTCCTTCTTCTCTCTTCTTTTGGGACATCTATCCTCCATTGGGATCCAATCTTCCTTAAAGACGTTCAAGGTTGCCAATGTAGCAAAATGTGCATCTGCAGAAATTGTTCTCTCTTCAAATGTCGAGTTACAGATTCATTCCTTTCTTAGGGCTTCTATCGTGCTGACATTGACCAGTTTTCTTTTGTCCAATAATTAGACGTTGCTCATATTTTTTATCCATAGACTAGAAAATCCTAGTAAAACCTAAGGATCTCAACCTATCAAAAACTAGGATGCCCTTCTCCTAATCCTAAGGCTTGTGAGGCTTACACAATGCCAGTTTTGAATAGTTTTCTTGATGCAATCATTTCAGAAGTTAGCATTTATCTCATAAAAGAGAATATAATGCATCTCCCTTTGGGACTTTGTGACGTCTTTAAAGTGGGTGAGTGCCGTAATTGTCGTTTTCACTTCTAATTGTTTGACCTTTCTGCCCCTTCATGAACCCATTCATAGTACAAGAATTTTCACTAGATTTTTTTTTTCCCCGCGGCCCCGGGGGGGGGGGGGGGGGGGGGGGGGGGGGGGGGGGGGGGTGGGGGGTGGGGGGGTTTGTGGTGGGTGGGGGTGGTGTGGGTCGGAGGGAAACTACAGCATGTCTATTTGCTCTTGTATATGGTAATAGAACTAGGCTGGTAAGAGAACAGTATGTTGTAAGCATTGGAGCACTATACCACTATTATAATTCATGGAGCAGATGCTGAAATGCGATGCCATAATTGATCTTCCAACCTGATGCAGTGGATCTTCTTTACATGATTGAGCACATGGGTATTGATCTTCCCTGTTTTCCTGATGCAGGAGGTAGGTTTCATGCTGCCAGCACTTCTAGGTTTGCTTTTGGATTGTGCCAAAAAAACAGATCAGACTGTTGTTTCCATCTCTCTGGGTGCATTAGGACATCTTATAGAAGTTGGAGGTCACCAGTTTAGTGAGAGTGACTGGGACACATTGTTGAAAAGCGTAAGGTGCTTGTCTTACTAAATTTGGAAAATATTATTAATTGGTTTTTGGATCTTGGTATCTTTCCACAACTAATACGCTATTTTGGCCAATAGAGATGCCTCATGCACAACCCAGCCACTTGAGCTGCTCAATACCTTCGGTTTTGAGAACTCAAAAAGACCTGCAACACTAGTAACAGACTCAGACATTGATACAGGAGATGGTGTCGATCATCAGTTTGGTGTCCTGGATAATGGAAAGATATCTCCAGTGGCATCCCCAGGTAACCGTGGCAATGAAGGGGACCTTGTTGCATCAATGTCTCTAGATCATGGTGAAGAATCAAGGTTGCAGAGTAACACTAATGCATCGGAAGGTTAGTTCACCTTGTTCTTTTGTTGATTATTGTAGTTGATAAATTGAACATAAAAAGAAAAAACTTGAAAAGATAGGCACTGAATACAGAAGTGCAAGAGCTGCCCTTTGGGCGCTGGATACATTTGGACTCGGGAAGCTAGCTTTTAAGGTTAGGTGAAGCAGAAAGCTTGTGAGAAAGAGAGGCAGTTCGCAATGTGAATTTTGTCGACCGGCTCTATGATTGCGAGATGGTTTACGATTGATTAGTGATGGCAACTGAACCTGCAGCATGCAACTTAATACTGTTCAACAGTACCTATGGACCGGTCACTCTGCTTTTGTTAGAGCTGAAGTTAGGTATCCAAATAGTTGTTCCTTGTCTTGGGTTAAGAAGCTAAACTTCTTTTGTTCTTACAGGCCTTCCATCACCATCAGGGAGAACTCAGAAGTCTTCTGAAGCTTCTGGCCTCCAAAGGAGCCAAACAAGAGGTCACAAGATTGTGGGAAATATGATGGACAATCTGTTCGTGAGAAGCTTTTCCTCCAACTCAAAGGGACAGACATCTGATGCCTCCATCCTGTCTTCTCCAACTAAGGTACTGTGCATGTTCTCTTTTCTCCAGGTCCCCTATATGTCCGTTGTCAGTTTCCTTCCTTGTTTGCCATCATGCCTTGGTGGCAACAATCATAATATCAGTCGCTTTGATATCGTGAGTGTTACTGGGCTATTAAAGGGCTGCTCAAGGGTCGCTAAAACAGGGGCAACCATCTTTTAGTCCACATAAACTCCTATTGGTCCATGCATTAGTTGTGACTAATTTGGAAAAATTAGTTGTTTAATTGCGGAAAATCATTTACCATCATACATGGCCTACATAAAGCAAGTGGATTGGTTGTTAAGGAAGTATAAAAGGAGGAATTCATCTATGATGTACGGGGCAAAACCCCACTGTGTACTGCTTGTGCAAGGTCACTAACATTCATGCATGATGAACTTTGGTCTTCTGGTGCCTGAGGTTTTTAAATCGAATTTAAATGCAGGCAACATTTTGATATAATACTTTCTCCAGTAGTCCGGTGGATTGTTGGTTATAAGTTTCTGTTGAGCGCTAAAGATTAAAAGTAAACCGTATAAACAACATTCTGATACATTTGGAATATGTGGGTTTTTTTAATCCATTTTTCTTATCTAATTGTAGCTTCCTGATGCTGTGGAGCTGGATGTCAAAGAAGAAGAGGAGAGTCCAATAATGGCAACTGTTAGGAGCAAGTGTATTACTCAATTGTTGCTTCTTGGTGCCATTGATGGTATCCAGGTAAATATATTTGTTCAGAAATAATTGTAAATCTGTTGAGATCTGGTCCAGAAATTTTGATGTATGTTAAGTTAGTTTGTCCTGAAAGCCAGTCAGTTAGGAGAGATCCATTGTTCTTTTGAGTTTCTTTGTTCTGCATATTTTCAGTTCATGCAAAGTTCTTTTTCAGCCCCACTGCCCTGGGTCGGTGATAGTTAATAATGCACCAATGAATTTTAAAACAATTTGTTATCTTTCAAAATTTGCAGAAGAAGTATTGGAGCAAGTTGAAAGCACCCCAAAAGATTGCTATAATGGACGTTTTATTATCCATGTCCGAGTTTGCTGCTTCATATAATTCATATTCAAACCTCCGAATTCGTATGCACCACATCCCTGTTGAAAGGTGGGAGTAATTTCTTGCTTAATTTCATGTTCGCTTTCCTTTTTTTTTTTTCTCCTTTTTTGTAGGAATTGTCATGTATGTATCAGAAGTATCCTATGTCACAATTTCTTTATTTTTGGACAGGCCACCTCTAAATCTTCTTCGTCAGGAATTAGCTGGAACTAGGATATATTTGGATGTGCTGCAGAAATCAACTTACAATTTACTTGACAAGAAGGGGCAACCTCTGGAATCTAGCGCTTCTGAGGATACTGATGTTACATTAGTCCAGAATGACTCTAGCTTCAATGGACTTTCTAGTGAGGAAGAGGAGCTTCAAGGAATAGCAGAAAAGAAATTGATTTCTTTCTGTGAACAGGTACTAAAGGAAGCGTCTGACTTACAGTCCATTGTTGGGGAGACCACAAATATGGATATCCATCGAGTTCTGGAGTTACGGTCACCAGTTATTGTTAAGGTTTGGACCCTCTCTGTTATATACTTTTGAAACTGTAGAGCAGAACATGAAATGCCTAATAATTGTGTTTTTTTTTTTTTTTTGGTCTGTTATGCTTTATGCGGCAGTTGACTTATTTTACTACAGCAGTGCTTATTGTCGTGTGCATCATTTATTATCAAATGCAATTACTCTCCCACATTTTGCATTTACATTAATGAAGTATGTATATTGCTGCAGATAATTCATGCTACATGTAATTAAAAAATTTTCCCGGTAAATTAGTAAATACTGCATTGTACTTCACTGACATTAGAAGCTCTCGAAATAATATTTGTATGTTAGTGAACTTGTTTATTTGTGGAAATGATTTCTGAACAATTAATGGAGAAAAGAACACAGCCTTGGTAAGAATTAAAATGTAGAAGTGAAATTTGATAAATGTTAAGTCTCCTATCATTCATCTGGTAATCCTGGATGACACTTTTCATACACTTTGTTTTCGTGCTGTAATGTACTTTATGTGTAATATAAATTCCCGAACCGTAACAGTCCGTTACATTTTTAGATATAGAAAGGGATCAATAAATCAGGCGTTATTGATAAATTGTGATGCCAGTTTGATAGAACTACTCTACTCCTAATGGTATGGGAATAATGTTGAAATGAAAATTAGGAGGTAGTTTATTAAAACAACATATATATGGTTTATCCTATCGATGTACTATCCATTTAAATACACCAAAACTGACCGAAGTAATGGGAATTTCAATTATTTTCAAATTTAATCTCTTGCTCATTGTTTAGTTATCGTACAAATTTTTTGCAGTCATGATAAACAGTTGTTGAGGAAAAAAAGAAGAAGAAGAAGGAAAGCCTTATGCCCTTGTAAAGACGTATTATTGATAGATCAGTTTATCTCCAAATGAAATAAGTGAATAATGATATCTCAGATATCAAAATATTGTGATACGTATCTTCTGAGTTAATGTATTAAAATGATATAGTCATAATGGTACCTTGGGAAATTGATCTTTAGAAAGTAGGCATCTTACTTGAGCAATTTGAGATTCTGTCACCCCCTGTACATCATGGACTTCGATTATAGATACAGATTATGGACAGAGATGGTGTCAACTGATGTGTATCCTTTATGAAATATTTGCTCATTATGCCACTACTTCACACCAAACATTGCAAGAAAACTTCAACTCTGGGCGCACATAAATTGTACACCATCCAGTAAATGAATAAGCACTATGTCAGTTTTTTTTCAGTAGCAGATATTACCATTAGCCTCTTACTGTAAAATGATGTTTCTTGCTTGCTTTCTTTCCGTCCCTCTTCAATCTTGTTAATATCTCCTGCATTATCTTATCTTAGATTTGCTGTTTGTCTCTGGCCTTTTTCCCCTGGGATTATGTTGGCAATTGAATATCTTAGATTATAAACTTGGAGAAACTGTTGTGATTTGTATATCAAGTTATCAACACGTCTGAGTGTAGCTTGTGATGTCCTTTTTTGGATTATAGAACCATCTTTGATCTCTGTGCTGTTACTTCGTCAAGTATGAGTGCTGTTTGAAGGTGTTGGAGTATAAAATATAGAAGTCTCATGTTGGAAAGGAAGGGAGGAGTAAAGCAACATATAAGTGTGGTTAGAAGACATCTTACCTAAAACCTTAAGGCTTAGGTTATGGGTCTTCTAACTACACTTATATATTGCTTTACTCCTCCCTTCCTTTCCAATATGAGACTTTTTATATTTTATACTCCAATACGCCCCCTTCACGCGAAAGTCCAAGTTTACTTGATTCCTTGGTTGATCTAATTTTGAGAATTAAAGCAGGAATTTTGTCCCTTTGACCTTTCAGGTGCTTAAAGGCATGTGCTCCATGAACAATGAGATTTTCAGAAGACACCTGAAAGAGCTCTATCCTTTGCTTTCAAAACTTATTTGCTGTGATCAGGTATCTCCTGGGTTTAGAATTATAAGCTTCCTAAGATTTAATTGTAATTATTATCATCTGTGGATTTTCTTAGAGAGTTTGGAAAGGCGGCCTCGGCCTTCTTGCTCTTTATATCAGAAACTGAAAGGCAACTATTGTTTACAGTGTCACATTAGCTTTCTTGTTTGTAATCTGATGTCTTTGGACTGGTTAATATCATGACTCACGAACATCCCCAATGGAATTTATGCGTTTCTCTTTGAGTTCAGAATCAATTCTTGTTGCTCTGAAGCGAATGCTTGCAACCGCTAAATTAGTTCTTCTCATGTTCATCACTAACACAGATTACCCGTTCATTTGTTTAGATGGACATTCGAGGAGCACTTGGTGATCTTTTCCGAGCACAGCTGAAAGCTTTGCTACCATAATGACATTTAATTGTGACTTCGTCTTCTAGAAGAAATGAATTTTTGACAGAGGTGCGCATTCCAAATCTAATTTCGGCCATTGCTTGTAGCTGTATTCCCGCACCTGGCATTTCTTTTGCATATTAGTGTATCAACGCGACTGTTTTAGGTTTCTTTTCCTTTAGTTAAAGAATCTAGAGCTGTATTGACCATTTTCAAGAACATGAGGAGGAAGAAAAATATCCGAATATGAACTTAGCACTGTTTTGGAGTCATTTTTGCTGGTTAGTGAATAGAAATAAGGTTACGTTTTTCAAGAGAAATGAGGAATTTCCATCTCTCTCTCGCTCTCGCTCTCGCTCTCTCTCTCTCATGTGTTGTAGATCGCCGGTTATCCATGTAGTTAGTAGCAATGTTATCAGCCTGTGCAGTGAGGTTTCCCGATTTTAATAGTACGAAGGTGAGTTGCATTTCAAAAGCAATAATTGACGGAAAAATAACAAAATTGTAGTTCACCATGGACCATAAAAAATCAAAGAAAAAAACACATATGCCCTTCCTACTCTCGCAGGCATGCGTCAGTGTGTCGACCCTTTTTTTGTTTTTTTTTTTAATAATATAAATAGTAAATTATATGATAAAAATAATATTATATTTTTAAGTTATTGTAATCCAAATAGTAAAAATAATACTTATTTTTATTGTGTAAATAATAACTAGCATAAATATATAAAAAAATTATAAATTATAAATTTTTATTTTGTGCAACTAACATGGTAAATTTTTTTGTATATTTATAATAAATTATAGTTAGTCTTAAAGTCACATATTTAATAAAATTTTATTTATAAATATACAAGATAAATTTTGACAAGACTAACTTAAATTGATTAGAATTAAAAAGATTATCAAAAATAATAAAATAAAATTAAAATATCTAGAATAATTATTTTATTATATAATTAACAACAATTAGTATTAATTTAATCAAGAGTTAATATACAAAAATATCACTAATTTTGTTTAAAGTAATAAATTTAACACTAATTTTAAAAGATAACAGTTTATCCTTTTTTAAATTTTTTGTAATAAATTTAGCACGCTGTAAAATTTATTAAATAAAATTTATCTATTTTGATAATATACCATTAATTTATGTAATTATCATGCCTTCAAAATAAATATATTTCTATAAATCTATTATACGAAACTGACAGATTTTATTTATATAAAATTATTGCGTATTAGATTTATTATAAAAAAAATCAAAGAAAAATAAATTGTTATTATTTAAAATTAGTGTTAAATTTATTATTTTATACAAAATTAATAATATTTTTGTATATTAATTCTTTAATTAAATATTATGATTTTATTTCATAAATCCGTAACAAGAAGAAATGACAGTAATCAACTTGCAACAAAAATTAGCAACAGATAAACCAAAATTAAATATTATGCTCGCGTCCATGGTTCATTTTCACAAGCGGCGTAAAGTTCCACGCTCACTCGAGCCATTATTTTTTTTTTTTTTCTTGTTTTTTTTTTCTCTCTCCTTCATTCCCCTCTGCCCGTGAGAAACAGGTTTCTTTCTGTATGCCCGTGAGAAGAGAAGAGGAGGGGGGAGTTCTTCCTAGAAGGAAGATGCTTAGGTTTACGGCAGCTAATAAATCTGGAGAGAAAAGGGGAAAAAGAATAGCCACCATAAGTGTAATTCAAGCAATTTTTCATTGATTATTCACGCAAAAAAACCAAAAAAAAAAGTTGTCGAGCATCCCCCCTTGCAATCCCCAGCAGGAACTCAAAACTGGTTGAGTGCTTCTTGAATCACCAGTGGCTCACCTTTAATTAGATGTCTAACAAGCAAACAAATTGAGAACTGATGATGCGAATTTGCCACCAAGGGCAGACTCACAAACATTATCCGAATGTACACTGACAATTTCTACTGGAGATCATAAAGCGAAAAGAAACTGAGAATCAATATGCATAGCTTCAACATGCATTGTACTGGCAAGTTTCAAAGTACAGCATCTCTCTCTCAATTGTAGACCATGTACTTGGGAGTTGCACTGAACTTCTGATAACCCTTGATGACCTTGTTTACTGCATCAAGGAAGTCTTTCTCAGTCACCGTCTTCCTGCGGGCTCTAATGGCAAACATCCCAGCCTCAGTACAGACACTTCTGATGTCCGCTCCTGCATAGTCGTTCGAGGTCAACAAATGGGATAAATGGAAGTACATTAAAAGTTTTAAAACTTTTGAATGGCAACTACAGACTGCCTGCAACAGTAACCTTAAGTAGCCCTTGTTTGCAACCACTAATTAGAGAAATTCTCAAAGCGGGAACTTGAATCCCACCAGTTGAATTAGGTACAACATTTTGTCATTTCATTTTACACAGCCTATTTGCTGCTTGTTAGTTGCTAGTGTCTTCTTATCTCAAAGGGCAATTAAAGGTTTCACTCCCTCATTGAAGGGAAAAATAGGCTGCCAACTTCCCTAAAATTTAGATCTCATACCCTGAAAATTTCGACTAACAAGGTTTCCTTAACAGTACAACTAATTCTCTAATGACTATCAAAGGGAGCATACAGAAAAGCACATACCAGTGGAATTTGGGCAAAGGCGTGCAAGGAGCTCGAAACGAATATCTCTTTCACAGTTCATGGTCCGCGTATGAATCTTGAAAATCTGTGTCCGGCTCTCCAGATCAGGTAGCCCAAACTCAACCTTGCGATCAAGTCTTCCTGGACGCAGCAGTGCCGGATCCAACGTATCAGGCCTGGAAAATATAGAGTACAATGAGAAACAAATATTTTTCATTATATGGCGGATAAGCAAGCAAATAAAAAGTTAGAGCCCCAAAATTTGAAACCATAAAAGGAAAAACACCAAAAGTATGGACTAATTATTGTGTCTCTGAGAAATGAAGAGCTTCATTTTCAGGATTAGAAGGAACCAATGACTCGAAGAACCACAGCTAACCAGCCTACTGACCTGTTTGTTGCCATTAAGACTTTGATGTTTCCTCGAGCATCGAAGCCATCTAGCTGATTTACAATTTCAAGCATCGTACGTTGAACCTCATTATCTCCGCCCACACCATCATCAAAGCGTGCACCCCCTATTGCATCAACTTCATCAAAAAACACAATGCAAGCTTTCTTTGAACGTGCCATCTACAGCAAACCAAAAGCGAGTTAGGTACAAGTGACCGGACAGACCCTTTCTTGGGGAAACCTCTCAGTTATGCAAGGCAGGGCTTGACCTGAAATAGCTCCCGAACCATGCGGGCTCCCTCGCCTACATATTTCTGAACAAGTTCACTCCCAATAACACGGATGAAACATGCATCAGTTCTGTTGGCCACAGCTCTAGCCAAGAGAGTCTTGCCAGTTCCAGGAGGACCATAGCACAAAACTCCTTTAGGAGGATCAATCCCAAGCTTTACAAATTTCTCTGGGTGAAGCATAGGAAGTTCAACCACCTAAGGAATGAGGCATATAAGTGAGACTGTGTTTCAGCAAAATGAAATGCAGAGAAACAAAACAATGAAAGAAATGCAGTCACTAGATTACAGACTTCTCTCATCTTTTCTATCTGCTCTTTGCATCCACCAACATCATTATAGGTCACATCTGGCTTCTCTTCCACAGTCATCATTGTAACACTTGGATCAATCTTTGGAGGCAACGGAATCTGGATCTGATATTTGTTGCGATCAACCCTGAAAAGGAAGCAAGATTGCTAGTTTGAAAACATGGGGGAAAGCAACAGACATTCATGATTTATTCAGAGGTTCAGACTTGCAACCAATCAAAAATGAAGAAAACCTACCCGACCCGCATGCCTTCTTCTATATCTGTGGGGGAGACCTTATCTCCAAGCCCAACAACAAACTAAAATAAGAGAGCCAATAAGCACCGTTAGAATGGTGTTCAATTCATAAATCAATAAAACTGACTAGGAGGGTAGCAAAATGACAGAGTTGTTAATGTCTTATATAGCAGTTTCTGCATTGTCCGTGGAGGAATACATAACTACAATTAAAACAGGTCAGCAGTCCAAATATTATAAAATAGAATATTACAATTGACAAAGAGAGCTACCTTAGCAATTTGCTTGACATTTATGACATACTTGGCATCATCCGTATTTGGGTTGATAATCTTTGTGCACCTTGCAACCTAATGCAGAAGATAATCAGTGTCGTCATTCTTTTTTCACATCTCTAAAAACACAATAAAATAACATTTTATCAAAAAAAAAGTTGAAATGTATCAGCCATACTTGAAGCGGTTGCTCTTCCTGCATCATTTGCTTGTCGGAAACAAGATCCCACTGGCTTGGCGCAGCTAAACCAGTGTCGGATTCCTTGATACCTACAATGACGAAAGGCACAGTCATAAATATCCAGAACAATTTTATCCAAATCAAACAAGAATCGCAGCAAATTAACTTTCTATTTATAAACTGAACATAATGTGTCAAAACAAGTTAAAATATTCATTCCTTGTTTAAGCAGAGGGTAAACATATAAGAGTTAACATTCCTTGGACTTGCATAGGTAAAAATTCTAGAGTTTTTAGTTAACAAATGGGCATTCTCAAGATCCTGATTTTGCATAATTAAAGCAGTATAAGAGGATGAACTGGTTTATCTTTGATGCACTCAAATTTGAACCACCAAAAAAAAAAAGCAAAAAAAAGAAAAAAAAAAACTAAAATAGAGAAAGGAAGATACCACAAAGGTCATTGATCTTCTTAGCCAAGTCCTTGATCTCCTTCTCCTCTTTCTTGATACTGTTAGCGTACGGACCTAAACCCTATCTCCCAAAACATTTAAAAAAAAAAAAACGGTATTAAGATTCAAGAAATTAAACTAAATTAAAGAAAATAGTAAAGAGAAAAAATAATAATTAAATTAAAGAAAAGGGGTTGGCGGAGGGGGAATACGTAGGTCTTGAGGAGAGTAATGTCGTCTTCGTCGAGAGGACGAGGGTTCTTCTCGTCCTTCAAGAACTCCTCGTCTTCCGCCCCCGCCGCCGGCGCCATTCTGATTCAGATCTTCTTCACCCACCAACAAATATTCCACAAACCGGACAGACTCACAATAGAAAAACAAAACAATAGATTTCTAGCAAAGTCTGATGGTTCGATTCGATGTTTCTAAGGAAACAAGAAAATAAGGATGTTCTTGCGCGCACTTGTTCTTCCGGAGCTCGGCAAAGAAGCCGATGAGTTGGAAAGTGGCGAGTTTTATAGTAGAGAGCCCGACCTCTCCCACAAGAAACAGCGAGCCGAGTCGGCGACTTTCATTTTGCTTTTTCTTTTATAATTTTTTAGACTTTTTTTTTTTGAATTTTTAAATAAAAATATCATATTTTTTAAATTCGACTTCGAGTTTTTTTGAATAACTTTTGAAATAATATTTTTAGATGTTTACAAAAATTCTGAGTTTTCTAAAATAAAATTTCAATTTTTACAAATTCTTTTAAAATTTAGATAAAATAGTTTTTTATAAAAAATATCACCTTATCAAGTATGACGACGTAACTTGATGAGTAACATTAATCTTGTAGTATGTTGTGGCATGTGACGCCAGGTAACAGGATTTAACAGAAAATACCCGTTATGAGTCGATTTTGACAAATAAAATCAACGTTCGAGGTGAATTTTGGTTAAAAACTTTGTGAATATAAATGCAAAGCTTTGAAGTGTTTTGTCAATGTAATAGCCATCGAAGCAACACTCTCAGGCCCTTTTTAGTAAAACACAATTCTCCAGTGGTCCTCTAATTTTTTAACTTTTTTTAATATGACTGTTGCACTTTTATTTAATTTTATTTCAGTCCTTAAACTTATTAAACCATATCAATCAAGTATGCACTCCCAAGTCCCAACGCTGTAACTCAACCGTAAGCAAATCATTTTTTGGTAGCAGTTCTCATCCTGCATGCATTTTGGTTGCAGAAAAACAAAGAAAAGGCTGCTGTTGTTATGTCAAATGTCACCCTGCTCACACGGATACTTGAGGATGAAATTTTAGCATAAGCTAAAAATCCTTGGAAAATTTATGGTCTCGATACAACAACACCACCCATAACAAATTCTTAATCCCAAACAGAAATAATTTTTTTGGTTTTGGGGATTGGAGTTGGGGCCTTGTCCACCGTACTGATGTTCAGTTTGAATGTCTCATATTCGATGTTTGATTGTTGATGTTGGAATCATTTGATATACAAATATTCCTGCAATAATTAAATAAAAAATATTTGATGAGATTTTTTCAGATGAGATCAAAATATGATCAAAATAATTTAAGTCGTTAGATAGTTGAATTTAAAATTTTTAAAAAAATGAAAACAAATAAGTTGTTATACATTTTCAAATGATTGTACAGCCATTTTAATACTACTTAAAATACAACCACTCTTATCAAATTGATACTTTAGTCTTATAAGGATCACCTATATCGGCCTGAAATTCTCGCACCAGCACAAAAAGGTTGGGCAGTGAAGAACACAGTAGCTATAGCCCACAAAAAATGGCTTCCTCCGAGCATTAATATATATTATTGAACTATTATGCTCTAATAATCTACAATTGGGGTTATCCGTGAATCAAATCATTAATTTAAGGAAGATTATCTATAATTGATACCTGTCAATATGCCAGAGCTTGCATTAACTCCAAGACAAAATGGGAAGTGATCCGGTGGGGGAGAATTGCTTCAAATATCACAGATCATATTCATATTGATCCTGTCAACATTGCTTTAATTGCATTGTAAGGAGCCACGCTATTCCATGGCATCATCTGTCTAGTTTGCATTTACAGAAGTTCTAATTTACAAGCACAAGCGGGACTAATACAAGCATTCATCTGATATATATATATATATATATATACTGTGAAGTTGTTGCCATAGCCCTGTAAACTTCTGAGGTCCGGTCATTCAACCTTCTCTGTGAACTTGATGCCGCATGCCTGTAAGATTTCCAGTGCTGCAAGGCCATGAACAAGCATAGTTATCTGATACATGTGGGTTTTTACAGAACCGAAAGACACGGTGAACATGCTTCACATAAATATTTCATTACCTGGCTCGTACACTTCTGGCACAATGGGCCTCAAGACACCTCTTGTCTTGATCTTGTTCTCAAGCAAAAGCTGCAGAAAATTGATGGTATAAATAGTTAAAAGCATTTTACAAGAAAAGTGGTACAGGAAGCACAAAGTATAGCAAGTACCAGCGCTCCAATGGCTGCTGGGATACCAACGGTCAGAGCCATAGCTGTGGTTTTTTTACCATTCTCAGTCCTCCCAAATTCTAATAAAGTCCCACTATGGTTCTCAGTAGGTCGGCCATCCGGGAATTCTACCTCCACTTCATGATGCAAAATCACCATATCCTGAAGACAAATTAGGCAAGTCAGTGAACAGTGACTTTAACGTAACAGTCATCCCATGCAGTCATTTGCATGCAACAAGCTGTTAATTGTAAATGCAACGGCCAAAATAGGCTGCTCTCGTATTAATGAAGTATAATAGAGGAAGCATTATGCTAGTCTTTATGAAATGCCAATCAGCACACAGTAACAGAACCCAATAAGACATGACTGTGGGATTTTCCAGTCACCAGAAAAAGAAATACGATAAAGAAATCAGTAAGTTACAAGGCACAGCAAGATATTGAAGTATGATATTGTAACTTGTTTTGGTTCTAACCAATTACCAATTAGAAAAGACAAGAAAAAGAATTTTTCTTAGGTAACAGCATAGTGGTTGTGGGTTTTGGAAAATGAAAATGCAATTGTCATTGTTGTTACTGTTGTCACTGTCATCTATTTCAAAAAAATGAAAGAAAAGCCAACTTTAAACGAAAGGAAAGACATTGTTGTGGTCATTTGCATCGGGTAAGAGGCAAAAAAGTATACCTGTTCTGTGCTGGCATAGGCCAACCTCTCTTCCATTCTGAAGCAGGCAACATCAAATGCACTTTGGCAGGAGACAGGTACTTCTGTTTGCTCATGAAGTCCTAAATATCTAATCCATGTGGGATAAAACCAAAAAACTTAGTGAGTTATGTACAAGATATTTAGAGCAATTAAGCATGACACTCATAAAAGATCACAGACAGATGGAAATTTTCGAGGCCATTATCTGATACGATAAGAATCCAGGCCCTTATTTGCCCACCATTAAATTCTCCAGAAAAAAGTAATAGCTTACATCAAGGTTTTTGCCACATTTGCTGCAGTTTCTTGATCTTTGCAATGTCCAAGGGTAAGAATTCTTTTAGATATATCCTTCTCTCCCAATATATCTCCATCCAGATTCTCATTTTCGGTCTTTAGAAGTTCACCCAGAAATGTTTTGAACGGGGGCCTCTGTCCGTGGCTAAGAACTGGATGGGGCTCATGATTAAAGAGACCAATTCTTGCCAATGCGCCCATTATTTTGCCAAATCCTACAAAAGTAGCCAGCAAATAAGTTCAAAAGCACATGATTTATGCTCATGTTGCCCAAAAGTCCTGAAGAGGACACCCTCTTTTCCATTGTGGGATATGAGAAAAGGCATTACAATCAAATTTCTCAGGTTGCAAAGTTCAGCAAATGTATCTATTGGGAAACAAAATTATGCCAACCACCTCATTGCAGCATTTTCTCTTATTGGCCTCAATGATAGCATATTTCTGGAGTTAAAATCATGTTGTTACCTTCATAGCGGAGGGTTCCACGAAAAACAGTTGATGCTTCGTCTTCTATTCCGTATAGTTTGCCGTATACCAATGAATTACGGTTTGGAAGACATTCAAATGCAAAAGCTGGAAGATGAGTAATCCGAAGCTTGACAGCTGAATCATAAAGACAGCTACCTGAAAATTTGTTGTGCACAGTGATCAGAATTTTAAAAAAAGGAGAGAGAGAAAAAATCAAGATATACAAAATTCATTGGTTATTCATAGATTTATACAGGATATTACTGACATCAAACCAGCAGCCTAACGTATTACTAAGACATGATGACAAATGTAATAGATATATGCACTTTTATTTTCAATATTAAGAAAAATTTTTATGATACAGTAAACATAAGAATTCAAAAAACCAGGAAATGACTGGTTGCTTGGTTGCGGATAGAATACCATCAATATGGACAATTTCCCCATTAGATTGATAGGTGGCTGGATTGCACCCAGCTCGGATGGCTCCAGCAGGACTCCAACTGAAAAATGAAAGCACTCAATTGCTTAATTTATTTTCCACAGACTAAAACCTAGTACTAAAATTTTACAATATTCGCTATGAATGCCAAAATCACAAATCATTAACTTGCTTAAAAAAGAACATACAAGTTCTAATTCCTGAGAGGAACTCTTAATAATTTGAACAGCAAATGATGAGTGGTAATGATTTGACAGTAAAGGCAGAAGAGGCAACCAAGGCATTCAAGAAAAGGGAAATTTCAAAGTGAACATGAATTGTGGTTCATCATAAGACTTTTGAATAAGGTCCAAAAATGTCCCCTAAAAAATAGTCAAAAATACGTCGTAGTATGCCTAAAGAAATTGAAGGACGTTAAGGTAGTTGGAAAACGGAAATCCAGGAAAAGTTGAGAACTTGAGACTTGCAGGTATAACTTTCAAGGGAACAAAACAACTGTTCACAGCAACCTCCATGACGGACCAAACTAGTTGCAAGAACCACTATGATGGAAGCCTTACTTCATCCCTTATTGTCTTCTATGCATCATTGGAGGAACTTATTAATGTTCCCATGCTAACCATGGAAGTAAACAAAACATTAAGCCTCCAAGCCCGCCAACTGAAAAAATCTTGGGTGCTATAACTCCCTATCAAGTGAAAGGAAACCCACAAATTTCTGCTCAAGTGGATTGGGTGCACTTGGAAGATTACACCATAGAATTTAGGAAGCACTTCGCATTTTCTTATGGAAGGATAAAATGCTTCACGAGAGCTTTACAATATTCTGCGGGTCTCATGTAAAATGTGTGAACTGACTTCTTAAGACTAGAGATGACCATAAAAACAGTGGTCGGTTCTCCAGTACAAGAATATAACTAAAAAAAAAAATAAAGGAAACAAAAAGCCAGGCCACATGATTGCTTCTAGTTTTGGTCAAGTGCTTCCAGAAAATACCTGAATTTATATGCCAGCGGATTATTTGCAGCTGCAGGGGATGGGAGTCCTCCACAGTAAGATTGGAAAGACTTTATTCTACCATTCTGTAAATGTGCTTCATTTATCATCTTCATCGCCATCATATGATCTGAGACAAATGCAAATAATTGATAATATATAACAAGCATTCATGAACATGTTCTAGTTAATGAAAGCAAATCATAGCTCTGTAAGACTCATCAATTGTAATCAAACATCATAGTTGAGATTCAACCTCGTGGAAGCATGCATTATGCCTTTGACTGATAAAGGCTATATTCAAGTTTAACTCTGAAAATAATCTGTTTACAATAGGTTATTTAGTTGCCACTTGAATATTCAAACATCTATATCTTATGTATTAACAACACATACAATCTATGACACAAGGTTTTCCGAGATGAGCAGCAGGTCTCAGCAATGTGGTCCGTCAAACTATTTGGGTACCGGACTTTGACATTATTGTTTTTGATCGAAAAATGGAGCCCGCGAATTCTGAAATCACTGAGGTAAAATGGGGGCCAAACATGCTTCTAGTATGATTCTTTATGATTTTACAATTTTGAATATCATGGATTAAGAGATGCATTACGTGTATGAGGCTGTTTCACATTTGGGAACACAAAACAAACAAAATTGGTTGTGCGGTGGATCAAGAATGAAGTACAATCAAACTTAACTTTAGTAGATATATTACAATGCCATGAATAACATGTTTAAATTGATTTCAAAAACATCTCCACCGATTAGATCACTTTGAAAAAAAATTTCTAAAACCCTGACTGCCTTCCCTACCCGCCAGAGAAGATAAAAGCAAATATGTAATTTAACAGGAGCACGCTGATAAGCATGTCATTTTATACGTTCAGTTCAATTGCACAACCTGCATTATCAAACTTTTGATTGACTATGGATCACCATCTGCTGTGCTTGAAATTTACCTATTCCCGGGTCCAAGCCCATCTCACCAAGAATTGTGATATTAGCAGCCTTCGCCTTCTCATCTAGCTCTGATATAGAATCATCAACATAGCTAGCAGTAACAAGGTGCTTTTTTAGCTGAGTCAAATAGGCAATCATCTCTTCAGTTACAAGGAATAAATGAATGAAATGCATGTCTAAATTGAATGATATCCCATATATGATGTTGGACTTCATGCATTGGACTAGGCCATGTGATCAGATTACTTCAAAAAATCTATCAAAATCATAAACTTAATTATCAGTGTAGTAGTTGGGTTCGTCTCGGAACATGCACCTATGACCTATGGTTCTATGTAATACCAAGAAATTCCAATTACCTTGATGCATGCATTTGCTATAGTAACGTGGAAATTTGCAGGCAGCAAGCTGACAACAACCTCGGCCTGCAAAAGTTCAAAAGGTACGAAGACAAAGTAAAATCAAACAATGGCTCGTGTTGTGATGGCCTTGAGAATGGACCAACAAATGATGCTGAACATGAAATGAATATCCAAGTAACATTTACAAGGGATTGGGAATAATTTTAATTTTAGCATTAAGAACTACCATCTCGTGTCTGTTAGGAAGGTGTCACTGCATTTGTAAATGCTGGACAAAACAATTTTTCTGAAACCTCCACCAGATGTCATTAATCCCAGTTGACTCTTGACATAAGATCAAAACAGGTACATTGGTCCTCTAAAGAACCTAGGACGACTTGATCTGATTCATCTTAGGAGGAATTTATTCATAAAAAATGAAAGAGAAAACTTTACCTGGGAAATATACTTGCAAAGACTTTCATCATCTGTCACATCAAGCCTGAATTGCAATCGCATTTGGAATTCCATCAACTATCTGCACCATATCAAATAGCAAGCAAACTATTCAAACACAAGAGAATAACAAGAATATCAAGGAAAAACCAAATACCCTCGTGTCTAGAAATCTATTATCCAAGTATGGTATGTGCATATGGAAGTTTGTTAGCCAGGCCAATAACTTGAAGTTCTATAATCTCTAAATAATTAGATCCATTAAAGTTAGAGGTCCTTGCACACGCATACCTCCTCTGCATCCTTTAGGTAGAGAGATGCAACATTAACTTGGATATCATTCTGCCCACTGAAATCAGAATCAAGATCTCCTTTGTACCAATCATCAGATGAAATATTTCCAATCGATGCTAAGAGCTCTGCAGCCGGTCGACAGACACGGCCTGCACCAACAATTAGAACTGCATTTTTCTTTTTTGCATCATTTTGCTGCTTAATGTCATTCTCCTTGATTTTTCCAACCTTCAATGAAAATTTATCTGTTTCTTTATTTAGAAAGCCATTGTTTTCATTTGTATTTGCAAGAGAGGTTAATGAATCCATAATTTGATCCAGAACTGCCATATCATTGGCACCAACCTGTCCAATCAGTAAAAAAATCTATGTAAGTGCTGTAGCCATAGAACAATTGCATATCAAGTTTCGTCTTTACCTTAGTTATGACCATCAATATGTTAATCCAATTAAAAAAATTACAAGAATTGCAATAGATATGATCAATCAACAATTTTTTTAACATCAACAACTTTCAACATGAAGACAGAAAGTATGATAGGTATTTCCAGATGATAGTCCCACAGGCTTCACAACGATGTTGCTGTTGTTTCATTTTACACACCACTTGAAAAATCATTTGCAATTCAAAAAACTTATGCCACAAAATGAAATCCTGTCACCTTGATACAATTATTACTTGAACATGGCTAAACTATTTTCCCCTATCATACTGGCCCAGAAATTTACTTACTTTGAGCTCTGAGTGTGACATGTCACCAGCGCTTTGACCCACTTGACATTTAACTAATTGAAAGGTTGCCCCAGCAGTTTCAATCACATCCAAGGCCTCATTTATCAGAAATTTATCGAATAAGTGACCACTCAGAGACACCTGTCCATTATGACCGTGATCAGCTCAAAAAAGTGGATGCTATGATGGCCTCAGGAATATATGATTAATAACAAAAATCATTCTAAACAATTTGCACACCATGGTGTACACATTATATTTGGTCTGGAACATCGAACATGCATGAAGACTCAGAAACATACCAATACATTGAATTTTTTCTCACTGGAGATTGAATTTTCTGTACTTTCTGCTATATCTCTGCAGATCAAGACAGAAAATTTGGACTTATCACTAAAGATAAGAAAGTATATGCCACACAAATAAGGTCAGCTAGGTTCTGACATAACATAATTAAACTTGCATTTGACAAATATTGGAGAAGTGGCAAAATACAAACTGGAATGAGAATCTTACTCTGGATCAGAGTGTTGCATACGCAGAATATATTCATATAAGTGGGTAAGTGATCCTCCATGAGCTATGCAAGCTTTCCTTAGATGTGCTGGTAACTTTGTTATGTCAGTTGTAGAAGCCAAACTGCCAACAAATTTGGATAGAACATTTCCAAAATGTTGCGAAGCCTTTCCATGATTGGATGATGGGAGTACATGCCATCATGAAGATTAATTAGCTAAAATTAGAGTTTAAAATTACCTAAATGTGTTGCACGCAGAGAAACATAATTGAATATAGTCTTAAAAGGGCACGTGGCTATAATGACTAACCTCCTTTGCAAACTGTGTGGGAAGAATGTCAACTGAGGAGAATATGACACCATTGCCCTCCATATCAGAATGGTATGAACTATTTAAGGGATCATATCTGACAAAAGGTTGACCAAACAATCAACAGAAGCAAATGAGATGAAAATTGTTGTTTTGCTGTGAAAATGTGGCTAGGGGCACAGAGAAAGCAGTCAGGAAAACATGATGCAGCTGGTTTAGCAAATTACAAACTGGTAACCAAATTGAAAGTACTCTACAAGGCAGGCATAATTACTGTTTTTTAACCTTGGGGAGAGGTCGAGGAAGAAATTTCAATAATTTTATCTCTACGGTTTCCCAAAGTTCTTTGCGTCACCTTACATCACATTGTTCATGTCAATGCACCAAAAGAAAGACAACTGGAGATGGAAGGGAGAACGGCTTGCAAAGTTTCAATTACTCTAAAAGGTATACACTCTACATGTGAGCAAACAAGTGTGGGGAAAAGTATAAATAAGTCATCCTATCACGATAACATTCTATAAATCAGTCAAGTTATTGGAAACCCTGGATGAACATGAAGATAAGAAAATCAGAGGCATGAAGTGATATAAAGGATGAGAGGCAACGAAAAATTGGTACCTGAAAAATGGTGAGTCAATAGAGGTTGTCTGGCTAACAAACTCTAGAGAGCCACCAATATCGCAAGTTATGTCAGCAATCCCAACAAGTGGGCATCCTTTCCTCACTAGGTCCTGCAGTTGCTGGTTACTCAACAACTGAGGAAATCTTTTCTCCCAGTACATGCAATTGACTGCAGTTAAACAATCTGACTGTCATGTGGACAAGAAAAGAAAAGATGCAAAAAATTGTATTGAGAAGGAAAGTACTCAAAGTTTGGCTATGAGATCCACAAGTGAATGAAAAATTCCTATCCAGCTGAGAACATGTACCCAGACAGAATGAAAAGCAATACTTCAGCCTGTCAGCTGATGCACGTTTTCACAGGAAATATATAACTAAAACAACAAAACAAATTATGGGACCTAAATTCAATTCAGTTATGGATTCAAATTATTCTTGCCTTTGTTTTGGCTCCCGGATGTTTAAGGACTGACAGTTCAGGTGTTAACTTGGACAGAAACTACTTCAACAGATGTATTAATATGGTTTCCCAAAACTAATAAAATTATGTCGAGGGCAAATATATAGCGTACCAATGACAGATGCATATGGTGCTACTTTTTCATGGAACACAGGCTTATAGTGTTCTGGATGCGCATAATAATCTGCCTGAAATGTGAAGAAATTGTCCTGACAGTGAGAACAGAGGTGATCGCTGTGAAACTTTAATGTTGTAGTCACTTACTTTATCAAATGCTTTTGAAGGATCTATGTGTTCAACCATGTCTTGAGAAGTCACAACACAACCGTATACTTGGTATACTCTCTTGGATGTCCGTGCAGATTGACTGACACGCTTGGCCTACATTATAACAAGAACGTTAGTGAATAAGTGAAAAGGCAGCATGGCTGAGAACCTAACCCACCAAATTGTCAATGAGAGAATAGAAGCTTCCCGGAACAGGAGCATACAATAGTTTTAAGCTGTTAAGGCCAGATTTACTAAAAGCTAATGATTATTCAACAACAAGGAATGCGTGGAGTATGACAGCATAATGCTGGACACTAATAGCTAATCCCTGATCTTAGGAATATAAGTGCAGGATCAATAATAATATTTGCTTCATACTTACTCGCTCAAATAGTTCTGGAAGTTGACTTGGCTCAACAAATGTGTGAGGAAGAAGTTTAAATATCTCTTGTGCGCCTTGAGAAACTACAGGGGAAGAAGTGTAGGGCAGAAACAGATGAAGCCCATTTGTGTTAGTTTATAAGGCTAAACTTTCCATTAAGGAATTCATATTTACAATTAGAGAAAAAAGATACAGAGCTATGTGGGAGTGCGAACATCAAAACAAAATCTTATTACCAGTAAAGCAGAAACAGATCAAGCCCATTTGTATTAGTTTATAAGGCTAAACTTTCCATTAAGGCATTCGTATTTGCTTTTAAAGGAAAAGGATAGAGAGCTATGTGGGAATGTGAACATCGAAATAATTTTTTTTTATTAACAGTAATTGTTGCAAGCAATATTTCACTTCATATTATCGAGGGAAAAAAGTCAACATTGATCAAAACTAATATCCCTATTCAGAACATAGATAGTTGAGCAGAAGATTCTAAGCTGAAATTTACAGTACCATTTCCTGAACCAGTGAATATGAAGACCAAAGGACAGATTCCTGGTGGCAATCCAAAAGTTGCTATTTCTTCACCCACAGAAATTACAGCAGCTTTGGCAGCAGCCAAGGAGGAATACATGTAAGATGCACCTAAAGAGAGCAATGGCGTCGAATATCCAAGGCTTAAATACCCTGCAAAGGAAAAATCAGATTTAAATTCTAATAAAATAGTTGCGTTTAACTTCAGTCCCCCCATATGTATACTATTTGCACTCACAAAAATTAGTTGATGTGTAGAATTATCAGTTGTTTAAAATTAATATTTTATCTACTTCATTACTAATATCTTACATTTTTGTTATCAGCTATATCACAAGTAATTGCAATCCATTCTCAATTTCTTGTAATCGTAATTATTTTTAAAAATTGCATTCTTAATTGCAAGATAAATTTGAAATATTCAACACAATATAATAATTTATATTTTGTCTTCACAGCGAGACTTAATGTAATTGAGATTTAGTACTATATGATGACAATTCATTGAGACCAAAAATGCAAAACCAGTAGAAGAGATTCTGGCCAATGGAGCATACGCAGTCCCAATCCACGCAAGAAATCTATCAACCCTGCTCTGCCAGCAAATTTCCCAAATGCAAGCAACCTTTTCCCATGGTCCCCAACAATGAGCTCATAATCAAACAAAGACACCCTTTCAGCTAGGATCTACACAAAAAGAGAAGTCAGGAAAAGCAAAATTATCCACAGGAGGATATAGATATTAATTTAAGGTTGTCCACAAATATGCAAACAAGGAGATGTACCTTATTTAATAAAGGCATGTTTTCTTTCTGGGCCTTGTGTGTATGAGAAAAGAAGGCATAAGCTCTATCTGGAAGAATCATCTCCAGCTGCACCAATGCCAAAACAATTCTATCAAACTTCCCATGCTTTCTGCTATGATGCCATACTTAGAAATATACGAAAATGGACACAGGATTTTAACACCTTTGGTTGCTTAATACCAACAATGAGACCGCATTCAGACAAGTCATCTGATATTACACAGCCCACATCCTCGTACATCGCATCGTGATGGATGCGCCTGGTGGATGGCTGTACAATAATGCGAGACACTCCAGCATTGTCCCTGCCACTGTGCAGAAGTCGAGCACAGTCTGATGGCGTCAGAGGCGCCCTTCTTTCCCACTTGTTCACAGTCTCGGCAAGGATTCCAACAACTCCATTCCCAAGCATCGTGTTCGTTTGCAACTTTTCCTGTCTCAATTTTGGGTAATCAAATCAGGAAAAAAAAAAAAAAAAAAAGGGATTCTTGAACAACACAGGCACAGCATCAAGATTGTTACCACCCTGTAACAATAAATTCAATGACAATGACAATACTTGTAATAGGGAACACGAATAATTAAATGCGTGACAAATGAACAATTATAAATCTTTCTCAAATTTATGCAAACCATTGTACTGGGAAAAAATTGAAAATCAAAACTAACCCGTTTTGGTATTAATAGGTAATTTCTTCAGACACCTTGATCTCGGTGACCGAGTATTGGGTGTGTTTTTTGGCCTACCCCAAGAAGAACAAACTCTGGAAAAAATTAAATAAAAAAAAAAAAAACTTGAAAATCTTTCAAAATAGAGAATCCAGAAAATCTTTTAAATTGAATTAAGTCTCACTCTTCCTCGCGATAAAACGAGAAGCAGCATTAAAATTATTGCACCAAAGGAGACATTTTGTCTGATGTTTTAAAGAAAAACAGAGAGAAACCAGAAAATTCAAAACTCGATGAATGGCTGTTAAAAAGATTTTCAGAGGAATGAATCACATTCAAAGAACACCGCAGTGATCACACAAATTGAAGAATCAAGGCCACAGATAACCAAAAACACCACCTTCACATCACCGGCGGTAAAGAACACGATAAACAAAAAACTAAAAACCAACAACCGGAGAAAGAAACAGACAATGAGGCCCTCACCGGAATTATCGGTTTTCTTGCCTTTTCTCCGTTAACTGATCGCTCCCTTCCGACGTGTAGTGTAGTATTGCGCTATATTTGTTCGCTGCATTGGTGGGTCCCTGTTCGTCTGTCCCACATAAAAAGAACGTAGGAAGATACAAAAAGAAAAAGAAAAAAAAAGGGAAGATCCGGGATCGACACGGAGTCGTGAGAATTATTGAAAACGGATAACTGCTAACGTAACGAAGAGTTTTGTTTTGATTTTTGTTTGTAATATAATAATTGTTATATTTTATATAATAATAATAATAATAATACATAAAAATAATATTTTTTTATTTATATTACATATTTTATAAATATAATTGTATAAATTTTTTTATTTATTGTATTACAGATAAAATTTTAGATAATTTTATTGGGTTTATGTGTTGGGACCAGTGTAATCAAAACTGGACCGGACCGACTGGTTCAACCGGTTGGATCGGTGACCGGTTCTAAGTTTGGTCCGTTTTAGGCATGAAAAAGGAGGGATAACCAGACCGGTCAAAACCGGTTAAAAATCGGTCAAAACCGGTCAAAAATCGAACCGGTCGGATCGATTTAAAATTGAACTAAAAATTTATAGGGACTCATTGAAAACGGCAGACAATTTACGCTTTCTAGTCACTGTCAGCACTGAGCCTAAAATGCACGTAATTCATATCCATGTGGAATGGACAGACGCTCTGATGATAAGTTCTTCCCCCTTTCACAACGATGAAAACATGTTATTATAAAATAAAATAATAAAATAATATATCCACTCATCTCCAAGGATGGGATGGAAATTTGTTGGATTCCCACGGTGATACTGTAAGCGTCTTTTACGACAACAATGACATATATTATAAAAATTATATTAAAAAATATTTTAAAATTTAGAATTATAAAAAAGTTATTTTTTAAAAATTTAATGATATTTTAAAAGTATTGATTATTCTCGTCAGAATTATAAATTTTAAAATATTTCATAATATAATTTTTTTGATATATATTATTATTCTCTAAAGAGTAATTTAAACTTTCATAAATATGTTTCGTAACTATAAAATGTGATCCAAGTCTCTTGAAGAATTACTATAAAATTATCAATTTGAGTTTTTGTGAATTTTAGATGTAAGTCTAACATTATATAATTATGGGACAAACTGATATTTTTATAAAACAAAGTGAAATCTATTTTTTTTATTGTAATTACGTTTCAACAGTTGTAGCCAAAAAATTAATAAAAGTACTATAAACGGTCATGCAAAAGGCAAATTCATGTGATATTTTCCTAATTTTTTAGAGAAAAAAAGGGTTTCATGCACACTAATTTCTGACCAAAAAAGACAACCCCTTTATTAATCGGTAATTCTAAATCAAGAAACGGCTTAGTCATGAAAGCTAAGAGAAAATTTGTCCACAATTATTATAGTTGGAAAATGCTGTGGCAGTCTTGTTAAGTCCATTTTCTTTCCAATTATTTCTTGATTAATTTTCTTCCCACTTACTTCTTGATTTTCTTATTATATTATATACTCCATAGTTTTAGAAGTATCCGCAGACTTCTAATTTTCATATATAATTTCTTAATAAACCACATTCTTCCGTCACATCAATTTTAATTAGACGATTTAATTACAGAATGTTCATCTTGGTAAACTGAAAAGGAGCAACAGATGGACGAGGAAATGTTTGAGAAGGTGGATAAACCGCTGCCTCAAATTCACGATAATCTATCGATTTACGACCGTGCTCCTGAAATTGGGATTGCGGCCTAGAATGTCGTTTACGTTGCCAAGCAGGAATCTGATACATGTTGTAAGAAAATGTTTGTAATGCAATAAAATTATAATTTTTTATAATTACAAAAATAAAGTGTAAAAAAAAAATAATATTTTACTTATTTTATATTTTATTATTGTAGTTATACAAATTATAATAATTGTTTTATTACGAAAACTTGTCGAACGAATATTTTCTCAGGACATAAATATTTTCCCTAGCAAGGTAATATGCTTTTGTCTTTATAAATCTCCATAATTGATGGATTACCTTTATAATGGAGATTATCTTACATATAAAATAATTATATTACAATAATATTAGGATTATAGATTGATACTGGTTGATTACTAGAATACTAATTTAATTAAATTCATATATACATAGATCTTTTTTTTTTGTGTTAGACCTCAGTATTTGAAAAACACATTAAGTCCTATTAACCTGATTCGAATATAGATAGATCTTAATAATTCATTGATTAATAAAATTTTAATTTGATCGCACTTAAAATCTACACAATTGTATAATTCTCCAACAATTTTTATGATCATAAAAGGAAGTGTTTCATGCTGTGACAATGATTATCAAGACCTATGTTGCCATTGTTCAACAATTTCACATACAATAATCAAGACGGAAGAAATATGTGCAGCCAGCAATCAATTGGATGCAAATGATCTATTAAAAAAAAAAGAAAAAAATAAAAGTCTTTGTTGCGTACAAAATTTGATTTACTATTTGTTTTCAGTTTATTTATCGTAATGAATTCTTTAAGTTTGTTCTCTGTAATTTCAAATGGTACTTTGAAGAACAATGCAAGTGATGATCTAAATACACCAAATAAAGGTGCTATTTCAGTCCATCAATATGCTAGGATAATTAAGACCCTAATCTTACTATGGCTTTAGACCTTTCAATCTTGTCGGCGGATTATAGATGTGAAAATTACTTCCTTTATTAAGAATAAAGAACTCCCTTGTATGGGTTTACCCTTCTCTAAGCCAAAAAAAAAAAAAAAAAAAACAATAAAGAACAATGAAATTTTTTTTGACGGAAAGCGTAGAATGCTTAAAGATATTTCATTAAAATTAAATGGTATGAGCTTCTTTTTTTTTTCTTTCGCACTTGGCTATCTATGTTTGTGTGCTACATTCACCTTAATTTGAATTCAACAGAAGCCTTTGTTTCAAAAAAATTTACAATTGCTGACAAATAATATTTTACTATCAGCTTGGAAACATTCTATGAGAAAATAGATTTTGTTCGAAAACTATCAAATATACTATTATAGTTTGTCTCAACCTTGATTCAATAGATATTTAAAACTCACATAACGCGTGAACTTATTTCTAAACCATGCGGTTAGTGGCATAACATAAATGTTACAATGACATTGTTCATGTAAAGTCCAAAATCAAACGTGAGGCAGATGGACATGTCAATAACCTACCGCCCCAGTTTCACTTCTTGCTATTTCGAAAGCAAATTAACAAATGTATGCAATGATCAAAATCAGCCAGGTCCAATAAGGCGGAATCTATTTTTGCGGGATTGAAGTAGCGCGGCCTATATAGATGCAACAAGCTGATCATCTTTTGCTTTACTTTACCTAATTGACAAAACTTATTTGGATTCCATGAAAATGTTGTCCAACCATCAATGTAATTTCGATTGCCCGAAATGAAGGTGAGATTCATGCCATCTCCAACCATCATGTTATTACATTCTAGTTATTGATCTTCATATTTTTATTATAGACACCCTTCTTATAATATATATATATATATAACAAAAAGCGAAGTTTATTATATCAAAAACATAACCATATACAAAGAGGGCCAAACCAACCTAAATTAGCATTAGCTGATATACATAAAACGAAAGAGGTCACCCGACCAACCAAACTAGAGCCCACCACAATCAAGCCCAGACCATGCAGCCACCATGCAGGCCAGCAAGAAAACCAAGCCCGGGCCCATAGCTCGGGGAAGACTAAGCCCACATGCAAAGTAGGATTTGGGCCCAAAGCCCAAGCATCCAACAGTCCGGAACCTCAAAATAGGGACCAAGGCACCCTGTAAAAGGGACGGGAACCCCAGCAAACAGGGCAAAAGGCGAGACCCCGACACCCTTCTTAATATAGACGATGAGACGGCGCATACTATATCATATTATAAAGTAAAAGGGCATGAGAAGACATTAATATTAATTATGACACCCGTTTCACATGTTTATTGGTATATGTCAGAAATGAAATCTGCATTTCACCATTTATTTGACACCATAGGTTCGCAGCAACATGATTGTGATAGGTCAATTTTCCATGTTAGCGAAGTAACAGAATGTGTTAGCGGATATTTACGTAAGTTCATGCTATAATGTTTTGAAAAAAGAAATTGTACTGAATTTAAAAGAATTCGAAAAATTCATATAAAAAGTATGAAGAATTTACTAACAACACAAAATCGTCTACCAAACATTTATAAAACTATTTTCATAAGTTGAATAGTAAAAAATAGTACCCAAAACTACCTAAACACCCTTTAACAATACAATTATACCGTGGAGCTATAAAATGGATCCGAAGAAAAAAGGAGAGAAAGGGATATGTTGGACCCACGTACCAAAGTGATGAAGATTCCTGTTCAACAAGGGAAGGGCAATGTTCATTGAGTACATGTTAACATGTTAAGTAAAATTAAATAAAAATTAAAATATATTAATTGTTAAATAATTAAATTTAATAAAATAAAAAAAATAATTTATTACTTATAATTAGATGTATTGTGTGTATATTTCTGTATAACCTACTGTGTAATGTTGATAAAAAAAAAAGCTACCTTGTAATCGTACTCTTTCAACAGATATTGGACACGTATGTGGCAGTTAGGCATTCATGGTGAAGTTTATCCCCGTTTAATAGTGGCCAAGTGCGACAAGTTATCGTCGGTTTTAGCCACTTTCTAGGTTTTGCTGACCCAGGAAGTTGGCACGTGGCACACGTTTTAGAATATTGTCAACGAGCTGACCGGTGTTTTCAATCGCCAAGGTTCCCGCTTCTTTCTATGATGATTATTATTATTATTATTTTATTTGTACTTATCCGGTTTCGTGCCTCGTGTTTTTTTGTTTAATGTTTTATCATCCGTTTCCGAAAAATATACACGCATAATATTTTATGCTTTTTACATCCTTTATTTAGTACCAAATACACACACCCACACACACACACACACAGGCACGCACACGTTGAAATAGAATACTAGAAACAAATACAACCAATCAATTAATTAGTTAATTTATACAATTAAAAAATTAATATTTAAAATAAAAATAAATATATATATTTTTAATTTTTTATTATAAATAATAATTATTTAGTTGTCTAAAAAAATCAATTTATTACTGTATTTTTATTTTCTATTATTTAATAAGTCTCTGTAATGGACTCTTTGTGTTATTCTTATAATTTTGGCCCATATCTCTCAAAAAGTGCGTACATTCAGAAAACACTTATCTGTAGCAACAAACAAAAAAAGCAAATAGAGTTGCAGATGAGTGGACACATTGATTATCGACTCGGTGGGGTGACTTGGCTCCATGTCATTCATTTACAATTTACAATTTTACATAGACAAGCAATACACAAGCTTAATTTCAAGCTTGAACAACGCAGATTTAAGTCATTTAAATTCGTGAACAATCTATTTGTATTTCATTTATATAATTGATCGAATGTTGACCGGGGAGGATGGAAGGCAAGCTGATCATACAAAGGAGATGAGTGCGAGCTCTGGCTCAGGACCTACACAACAAAGAAGAGCTAAGGAATGTCAGAGTGAAATTCAATATTAACACTTTTCTACTTAAATTAATAGTGTGTAAAAACAATAAAAAATATGAAATCTAGTAAAAATGAGGTCATTACCTTAAAAATATTGCACTTAAAAGTATTTATAGGAGATTTTGTGAATTCTTATTGGTTGAGAAAGAATCAAAATAGAATGATGTATTATGCTTTGACGTGTCAATAAGATGAGACTTTAGATAGTTCAGGTTTAACAGGGAATATGAGGTCATATCGGAGAGTATATATGACCGAAGATTTAGATGTTTAAATTTTGTTAAACGTGTTTACGTAGTTAAATTTTTATACTCATCAATAATTACTAAAAATTCATTTATATAATCAATCTCTAATATTCAGAAGTCAATGAGATGAACGAAGATTGTTTTTGTTCTTTCAAGGGATCAGCTCTCTTTTCTTCTTCTTCTTCTTCTTCTTGGTTTTTTTTTGGTGAAAAAACAAAACTAAAGAATGGGCCCACGCTGAATTTGCAAAACAAAGGGCCCCCTTCTTGTTTTTTTATAGATATTTGGCCCAAGACCTGTGGGTCATCAAGAATTTGATCAGCACTGCCCCAAACTCCGTCACTCTGTTGGAGATCCAATAAATGGAGCCACTAAATGGCATATTCCACAGATTTTTATCGTGGTCTTAATTTATAGGCTATAAGATTTCTGTTCATGCCAATGCTCGAAACGTACCCACAGTGTGGGTACCACAATAACCCTAGTTACCCTACCTCCAGATTTGATTTGATGTCACCTAACCCATGCCATAACTCCTCAATATAGTACATTGCCAGCACAACCTTTTGTAGTTTGATACGGATGTTTCAGTCAGATCAATCTTGTTTGATTGTTGATATATGAGGTGAGTCACAGCATTTTTGGCGTGTTCAATGCATGTGAAAGTAACAATTGCTTCATGGTAAAAGAAAATATGTGGTGTACCGTCACAATTAAAACAGTTAATTTATTAATATTATAATTATAAAAAAAAAAGTTAGAGTTTAACTTTTATATCTTCTAAATTTTTTCTTTATTCATTATAATATGAGTTTTTATATTTTTTAAAAACATAAAAACAAAAAAACAAAAATGTAATTTGGTATTCTTATTTATAACTGGCACCCAAGCTTTTAGATATATTTTTTTAATTACAAAAGAGGGCAAAAGGCTAAAAGAGAATACTATCACTAAAATTTAAAAATAAATCAAAAAATTTTAACAAAAGTCTTGTAACTAGCTATCATTTTTGTTTTTTTATTTTTTATTTTTTGTTAATTGGCTTTTATTCAGTTTTATAAATGACTACAATATCAATTAGTTTTGACTTATATTTGTATTTATTAAGAAGTTTGTTTGATTATTAATTAAATAATAAAGATAATTCTAATAATTGGCTTTTATTCAGTTTTATAAATGACTACAATATCAATTAATTTTGACTTATATTTGTATTCATTAAGAAGTTTGTTTGATTATTAATTAAATAATAAAGATAATTCAACTTATTTTTATAAAATTTGTATTTTCTCTTCGAATTAAAATTTAAAATTTTTAAAATTAAAAATCTTTGAATTTTAACTAATGAAGAGAGACCATGATCAATGTATCTTTCGCGGAAATTATTGACAACTTTTGACAGGGGTTTTGATTTCGCCCGCCCTGCTCTTTTTCAGGCCAATGGAAAATCTTCAACACAGAAAGATCAACTAAAAGGTACATACCTACAGCTGTCTTGACAAATGTCAAAAGAGACAAAGAAAAGGTTCTCCCGTAACATAATTAGCAGGCTAAGGAGAGGAGGCCTCTTCAGAGGGTCCTACTCCTACTCTTGCTAACCATGAATGCCTTTCCGTCCTATATGTAAAAGTAGATAAATATAAAAATTATAATATAAAGTTACTTAATTTAGATATAATACAATAAGATTACATGTATATGTGTTTGGATAATTTATAATAATATCATTAATTATTATTTTTATGATATTATAATATGAAACATTATTTTTTTAAGATAATTTTAAATTTTAAATTTTAAATTTTAGAGTTAAATACCAATAATAATATTTTCTTACAAATTCAAAATGCTGGTAATAAATTGGCATGAAAATATAATTATTTTTTATGCACCAAACTGATTTTGTTTTGTTCAAAAAAACAGAAAAGTAATATATAACACAAAATCCTTTTTTACGAATTTTTACCATTTATTTTTTTTATGTGACAATGAATTTTTGGTAATTTATCTTTTATTCAAACTAAACTTTAGGTAAACTGCATGTTACATTAAAATTTAAAAATTTTTTATAAAGTTTCATGAAAATTTTTTCATAATGTTTATTTTTTTCTTAAAAAAAAGAATTAAAAGCAAAGTTAGATATTTAAAAGGTCTTAGGAGTGTTTGATTTTGTTGTTGTTGATTGTTGTTACTATTGTTGATTTCTGGTTGCTGTTGCTTTGTGTTGTGCTGAAAAATAAAATGAAATTTTAATGTTTAGTTAAATTAATATTAGTTGTTGCTAATTAAATAATAAAATGACTATTTTAAACATTTATATTTCTATTTTGTCGTGATATATAAATTTTTTACCTTTATTTAGTTTAAATTAATATGATAAAAAAATATTGTATATATTTGTGAAAACCAACTTTAATTTATAGAATAAAAATATTATTTTTAGTGTTCTAAAAAATAATATTTATTGATATATTCAAACATATATAACGTACCATATTATCTAACGTTTTTTGTTCCATGTTTCCATCAATGTAATTAGAATCGAACCGGACCGACCGGCTCGACCGGAAGAATTGGGAATCGGTCGATGGTCCGGTTCAGTTCAAAGTCAGAAACTGGATTCCTATTGAACTGATCAACAACTGGTGAACCAGACCGGTTCAATCGAAAACCGATGAACCGGTCCCGGTTTAACCGGTTGGTTGGTTAGTTATTAATTACTGAAAAAATTGATAGAAATATAAGCTGAGATGATTAAACCTTAAACTTCAAGGTTAACGAAAGAGGTTGCCAACCACTACTTCACCAATTACTGTTGATGCATATTAGGTAAATTATATATATATATACACTTTCTCAAAAGAAAAAATATATATATTTCGAATTTTTTTTTATAAAAATTATGTTAAGGAAAATAAATAACATTTTGACTTTAAAAAATAAAAATAATTTTTTTATTCTAAACATTTTCTTAAAATAATTTTTTTTCTCTTTTCACGCAAAAGGTACTTTAAAATAAAAATATATGATTGTAATATACTTTATAATTAAGTTTTTAATATTATTATATATTAAATTATAAATTGCATGTAATTAAATATCTCTCTTTCATCAAAAAAATCTCTCAAATATAGTGTTATAATATGTATAATATTTATATTTTATACATTATCACATTTTATATTAAATTTTTTATATATTTAATATTAAATACCGGTTTTACCAGTTCAACCACAGTTAAACCAGTCTTACCATTCTGGTTCAGTGACCGGTTCGATTCTTAAAACCTTGGTTTCCATTTGAGCGTGGCACTTTTGGAAATTACAATAGTAAGGGTAATAAAGTAATTATATTATTTACCAGCCGCTGATTATTTTGAAAAGTAACTTCTCCTTACTTTTGAGATCAATTAGTTTTGGAAGCTTCTATCAGCAATTAACACTTGATTTTTTACTTAATCAAATACCAACTTTTCTACTTTGTAGAAAAAAAACAGCAACAACAATCATCAAATATAAAATCAAACACCCCCTTAATATACTTTACGAGTGCATTTGTTTTATGAGATATGATAAAATAGTATAATTTAGAGGCCAATAATCTCACGTTAATCCATATTTAGTTAGTTAATAAAATAAATATATGATAGCCTAATAAATGTATACTATTTTATAAATATAAAATAATACTATCTCTTTTACTCTTATATGCTAGTCTATCTCACCTTATGGATTCGTATTAATAAATTATATATTTACTAAAATATCATTTTAATTAAAATAAATTTTAAATATTTTTTTAAAATTAATATAAAATAAAAAAAATTCATTTCTCTCACATCCTTTCCTCTCCTTCTACCTCTCTTTCTATTTATTTTCTCTCTCCTCCTTCCTCTATCTCTCACTGGTCTTGTCTCTCTCCTCCCACCTCTCTCTCTCTTTCTTTTCTTTTTTCTCCTTCCCTCTTTCCTCCCGCCTCTCTCTGTCACTCCTCCTTTCTCTCTCTTCCGGTTCTCTCTCTTCTCATTCCTCCCTTCATCCTTCTCTCCTCCCTTATAATAACCATTGCTTAATTTTAATTATTTTTAATAAAAAATATTAAAATTATTAATAAATATAAATTAATTATTTTTAGAAATAAAAAATTATTTAAATATACATTAAATGAAATAATTATTATATTTTATTTCATATTATGTAAATAAAATATAAATTAATAATTTAATTTATCATATATTATATTAATTTATATTATTTTATATTATACTATATAATCTGTATGCACTAAACACATTTTAAATATACACTTTGCAAGAATGGCAATAGCGGACGCATAACATATGGGTGGCTGAAGCATATTCCAATGGAGGCATATTTTTGACTTTCGGCTTTGGGCCTTTTCAAGATCAGCAGCAACTCGTTCCACTATCTAAAATATGAGTGTCTGGGTTTCCATAATACCGTCGAAATTGACCCGCTTTTACGTAAAAAAAAAAAAAGTTTGACACCTATATTTTATTAATTATATTTAATATATATACGGTGATAAATTTATTTATTTTTATAATAAAATTAATAAAAATAATATAAAAAATTAATATATAATTTTTATTATAAAAATTATAAATATTATTATAAAAATAATTAATTTTATCATTAAAAAAATATATTTTATATATACATATATTATCTGATATGTATATGAAATTAAACTCTTTACGTAAATTGATTGTTGTCAAGTCTAACTACGTGACCCCACTCCGTTTGATGTCTGGGTTGCTGGGGGATTTTAGTCCGACTGATCAAAGCCTGGCTGAGTCAGATAACTATGATTTTCTTTCGCTTTTTTTACTTTCATTTCTTTCTTTTCTGTCGGATAGACTTTAGCATGTGATCCTTTTTCTTTCTTTTTCTTTTTTTTTTTTGTTTTTTTGAGTCCAAACATGTGATCTTTTTTCAGTTTTTACGTAATAATTAGTTAAATTTTTGGATTTAATAATCTGTTTGCATTGTGTCCGAGTGATTCATTGTTGGGGTTAGTCTAATAATTTAAACTTTTGTGCTGAATAGATTTTTAATATTTTGGGCAAATGTTTCGATTTAGATATAGTGAGTATAAGCCTCCACTTGGTGTTTCTTTCTAATTCAAGCCCACTGTGCAGGAAACAGAGGAAAACAGACTCGATTCACTAAATTATGGAGCACACGCGCTAAATCATTCAAAATTGAAACAAAATGCATTAATTTTTCTGATGAATACAAGTGTAATACAAAATAAAAATGACTACATAGGTTAAACCAAAAATAAATAAATAAGAATTCAGTGGAACCAAATACTCAAAGTTATGACTGATGGAACAACTCGCATGCAGGCAGGATGTGTAAATTTTCCGCTGCTTATATAATAAATAAAGGTTGATTATATAAATACGTAAAGAGACATACATGAAATATATAATCTATTTAATAATTTATATAATTTTTTAAAAATTTAATATATTTTTTATAATCTAATAGTTCATATTATTTTTTGTCGTATACTTCACTAATAATTGTCATAAAAGGTTTTTTTTTGTAATTCATATATCAATACAATTAATGCTGGTGGGTCTTCACTGATCTCTAGCTACGCTGGTTACAATGACATTGAAAATGAAACTCCTTGGATTGGCAATAGATGTAGAGTCCCAGACAATGGACATGCAATGGTGTGTCGGATTTGTTTTTTTCTAATCCAAAAGCTTCAACCCGCGTTAAGTACTTTATCTTGTGCAAGCTGTAAAAACGCGTTTTCTAGTCGTCTATCTTTAATGCCATCGCTTTAGCTTTTATTGCTTTTGATTTTGATGGAAAAGATCGATGGATCCGTGACCGCTACGGTTTGAGTTCTCGTAATGTCGCCGACCATAAATAATAAGAGATTTCTATTGAAACGGAATTATTTAATTTTAAATTTATTAACATTGAATAAAAGAAAATTTTATTTAGGTTTAATAATATTTTATTAATAAGTATTTTTTTTTAGAAAATTTAAACGAAAATGTGAACAAATAATTTTTGATATTGTCTTATAAATATTTTTTTCTTATCTAAAAGTCCTGGTATTCAGAAATTTATTAGATTCCGACTAATCTAGTTTGAACTGGGTAGATCCATTAAAAGGGACAAAATTCTCCTAAAGTCTATTTTTTTTATATACAAAACTTGAACTCGAGATTTTACTTAAAAAAAATCAAGCTCCTCACTACTTAAACTAATAAATATTAATATATTATCCTACAAATATGACTATTAACATATCAACAATGCACCAATTTTTTCGATAAAAAAAATGTCTACCCTTCTTCTATGAAATCAGCTAGGCTTAACACCCCCGCGCGCCAACACCCCCCCCCCCCCAACCCAACTTGTCCCTTCGAGATTCGTCCTAAAGATGTTCAGTGAAAATATATTATTATTATTATTTGCTAGAAATAAATTGTTGTTTCATATCCTACTATGTTTGAATTTTACTTGGTACAGTCGTTAATGAGACACGGCTCCTCGTGCATAATTTATGCATTTCTAATTTAATAACATCCCAGTGACCAAGGCCCTTAAGCCTTCGGGGATGTTTTCGAATTTGAATTCATACATCTCATCTCGTTCTCTAAAAATAGAAGAATCGTTTGCGTAGCATATTTTGAAATTTTAAAAACTCATATATCATAATTTCTCAAATATTTATCACTAAACAGTATTTGATAATTTATTTATTTTTTTTTAAATTTAATTATTTAACAGTTTATAATAAAGGATAACATTGAGTTTGGAATTTAAAATCAAATTCAGATGTAATCTGTTACCAACAGCTTTTATCTTTTTATCCCTTTTATATTTGAAAGTAGCACAATTGCTATACACATACATCTCTTGTATTATATATTATCCAACAATCAATGAAAAACAAAGAGAAAAATTCCAACAAATTATCTTTATGGTATCAGAGCTTTCTCGCTTAACAGCTTCTTCAATGGCCACAGAAATCACCAACTCGTCTTCCTTTACCACCAATGTCCAACCCACTGCTATTACACAACAAAACCCAACAGGCCTTGTGGCCATCAACACTACCGCTCAACTCCCATTGAAATTGACAGCTTCAAACTATGCTTCATGGGGGGCACAATTTACCTCTCTTCTATTAGGCTACAATCTTGTTGGCTATATTGATGGGACTCTTCCCTGTCCAGCAAAGACACTCAATCAAGGTGATACAATATCTTCAAATCCAGACTATGAAACTTTGGTTTCGACAAGATCAATTGTTGTTACATGCTATCATTACTTCTGTATCTGAGACATTAATCTCTTTAATAGCCTCCACAACAACTTCTCGTGAGGCTTGGGAGAAATTAGCAAAAATATTTGCTAGCCGTTCCAGATCAAGGGTCATGTCCTTAAAGGAAAAACTATTTGAAACACGTGGAAACAAACCGATTGCTACATATCTTCAGCATATCAAAACAATTGCCGATGAATTGGCAATAATCGGTACACCGCTTCCTGAAGAAGATCTTATTGTTCATATACTTAATGGTGTTGGCTCACAATTCAAAGAACTCACAGTTGCAATTCGAGCTAGAGAAACACCAATATCATTTGAAGAATTACACGATAAACTAATTGACTATGAGTCAATTCTGAAAAAGGAAGATAATTCCTATGATTTTCCAGCAACAGTTCAATATACAAGGCGGACTTCACCAAATTTTCATTCTAATGGCTCTCGTTCAAGTCCAAGAGGCAACAGCTCCAACACTCAATTTTCCTCCAACCCGCAGTCTAACTTGAAACGGCCGACATCTATGCAGGGACAACACCGTGTGGTATGCCAAATATGTGACCGACCAGGGCACTCTGCACGGCGATGCTATCGAGGGAAAAGGTTTTTTAATGACTCGTCCTCCGCCCCTAGCCCATCAGTAAACACTACAAAGGTCATTCCCAATCGTGATTCATCCTGGATTATGGATAGTGGTGCAACGCATCATGTTACTGCTGAGCTGAACAATCTTTCCACCTATACGGACTATGCTGGTGGAGATGAAGTGGTGATCGGTGATCGAAAAGGTTTGCGTATCACTCATAGTGGCTCTGCTCTTCTCCCTTCTTCTTCTCGTCACTTTGCACTCAATGATACATTATGTGTTCCAACTATCCAAAATAATTTATTATCCGTTTCCAAACTTTGTCAGACTAACAGTGTCTCTGTTGAATTTTTTCCATCTTATTTTTTGGTGAAGGATTTAAATACAGGGGCAACTCTGCTCCGGGGACCAATTAAAGACAACATTTATCACTGGCCGTCCAGGAGTGTTCCATCTTATGCAAGTTCGAGAACTTTTATTGCCAAACTGACTTCCTCCTCTACCTGGCACCAGCGGCTAGGCCACCCATCCTCCTATGTTTTAAACCATGTTCTCAGTCACTTTTCATTGTCTAGCACTAAGGATAATTCTCTGTGTAATTCCTGCCACTGCAATAAAAGTCATCGTTTACCATTCCAACAATCTAGTTTAACTACCAGTCGTCCTTTACAATTAATTTATAGTGATGTTTGGGGACCCTCACCTGTCCATTCGGTTGATGGTTATCGATACTATGTCATTTTTGTTGATCATTACACTCGGTTTGTGTGGCTTTATCCTCTGTTTAAGAAATCTGATGTTAATTCCATTTTCCAAAAATTCAAAGTCTTAGTTGAAAAACAATTTCAACATCCGATTCTTTCTATTTATACTGACGGTGGTGGCGAATATCAATCTTTAAAAGCATATCTTGCCTCTCACGGTATCACTCACCATCTCACCCCCCCTCACACGCCCCAGCACAGTGGCCTATCAGAGCGTAAACACCGGCACATTGTTGAAACAGGCTTAACCTTACTTCACCAAGCTTCTCTACCGTCAAAATTTTGGACATATGCCTTCAAAGCTGCTGTTTATTTAATTAATCGTATGCCTACTCACATTCTTCAAATGCAATCACCTTATCTCAAATTATTTCAATATCCACCAAATTATTCCAAATTACGAGTCTTCGGATGTCTATGTTATCCCTGGCTTCGCCCTTACACCACTCATAAATTAGGACTCAAGTCTATTCCATGTGTTTTCCTAGGCTACTCACCCACCCAAAGTACATTTCTTTGCCTTGACCCGATGTCCAATAGAGTACATGTGTCTCGTCACGTTGTGTTCTTTGAAAATGTGTTTGCCTTTAGTTCCGTGGCCAAGTCATCAACCCACTCCTCTCCACAATCCGTAGACACTTGGACTATTCCTTTGCCTAATTTATCTCCTATTCTATTGCCCAACTTGTCATTTAATGCATGTACACCCACGGAACACTCGGATGGCATTGACGCGTCTGCTATTGGTCCCACTGAGTTATCCAATAATTTAAATCCTATACCAGAAAAATTCGCTGCTAATTCGGACCCACTTTCTCACCCATGTGATCCCATCCTAAGTGATAACCAAGACTCATTCTTATCCTCTTTCGAAAATCTCCAGCTACCATCAATTCAAACACAAGATGATAACCCAACAACCCAATCCACTGACCCGGCTATTCAAAATTCCAATAACCACTTAATCCCTCCACTGGATCCTAATCAATTGTCTTTTACTCAAGCTAACCCGACATCAACTCTTTCACAAAATCCAGCATCCCATCCTCTTCGCACCCACCCAATGATCACAAGGTCCCAAAATCAAATTTTTAAACCAAAGAAAGTCCTTCACGCCACCAAACATCCTCTTCCTGATTCTGTTGAACCCACTTGTGCCAGTCAAGCCCTCAATGATCCTCTCTGGCGTGTAGCTATGAGTGATGAATTCAATGCATTGGTTGCAAACAACACGTGGACCCTTGTCCCTGCTAACTCTGCTACAAATGTTGTTGGCAATAAATGGATTTTTCGCATTAAGCGGAATGCGGATGGTTCCATAGATCGATACAAGGCTCGTCTTGTAGCCAAAGGCTTCCATCAACGGCCAGGAGTAGATTTTCAAGAAACTTTTAGCCCTGTTGTTAAACCAACAACAATCCGCATGGTTCTCTCACTAGCTGTCACCTATGGCTGGTCATTAAGACAGTTAGATGTTAACAATGCTTTCTTGCAGGGTACTCTCAGTGACACAGTCTTTATGGCTCAACCACCTGGTTTTATAGATTCTGATCACCTTGATTATGTTTGTAAATTGCATAAAGCCATTTATGGCCTTCGCCAAGCTCCACGTGCATGGTACAAGGAACTTAGTTCCTTCCTTATTCAACAAGGCTTCACTAATACTATTTCCGACAGCTCACTCTTTGTGTATAGCCCTGGTTCTGTCAAGCTCTATTTACTGGTCTATGTAGATGATATCATTATTATTGGCAACAATGAAGTTGCTCTGGCTCAGATGCTCACTCATCTATCTGATCGATTTTCCTTAAAGGATTTGGGCCCACTCAATTCTTCTTAGGCATGGAAGTTATACCGCTTGCGGATGGCTTGCTCCTATCTCAACAACAATACATTAGACGCCTACTTGACACATTTGGGCTTGATGCATCCAAACAACATGCGACCCCGCTGTCCCCTACACATCAACTCACGTTGCATGACAATTCTGGTATGGCAGATTCCACACGGTACCGGCAATTGGTGGGCTCTCTTCAATACCTGTCACTTACTCGACCAGATATTGCCTACTCAGTTAATAAACTTTCTCAATTTATGCATGCACCAACCCAACTGCACTGGACTAGCCTTCAACGCATCTTACGTTATCTTAAAGGAACAATAACCCATTGCCTGTTATTGCAAAAGGGAACTAGTTCATCACTATCTCTAACTGCTCATTGTGATGCTGATTGGGGTGGGAACCTCGATGATCGCACGTCCACTTCAGCTTATGTAATTTTTCTGGGCTCTAATCCAATCTCCTGGCGGTCCACTAAGCAACGCACTGTCGCCCGATCATCAACGGAAGCTGAGTATCATGCTATAGCTGGCACAGCGGCCGAACTTTCTTGGATCACCAATCTTCTTCAAGAACTGCAACTTCCATTAACTGAGCCCGCTAGGATCTTCACAGATAATGTTGGCGCCACTTATCTCTCTGCCAATCCAGTCTTCCACTCCCGGATGAAACATCTTGCCCTCGATTATCATTTTGTTCGTCAATTAGTTCAATCTGGCAAAATTGCTGTCTCCCATATTTCTACTCGCGAGCAAATTGCAGATGCTCTTACTAAAGCAGTCTCCAAGCATCGGTTTAGTGATCTCAGGTCCAAGATGCGAGTCGTTGAAGCCGCCTCCATCTTGCGGGGGCATAAAGGATAACATTGGGTTTGGAATTTAAAATCAAATTCAGATGCAATCTGTTACCAACAGCTTTTATCTTTTTATCTTTCTATATTTGAAAGTAGTACAATTGCTATACACATACATCTCTTGTATTATATATTATCCAACAATCAATGAAAAACAAAGAGCAAAATTCCAACAAATTATCTTTATATAACACTTTCAAATTATTTTAAAATTATTTAAATAAAGTTATAAAATTTTTATCTTCTCTATTTAAATAGAATTTTATATTGAAAAAAAAAAAAAGAAACTCATTAATTATGTGCAGCAATTGTGCATTATTAACTAGGCCCAACATATTGGGTCCATATGTTATGAACGGCTATCGCGTAGAGTCGTCGTATACATGCAAAAGTAGTTGCATTTTCCAATTGTAACAAAAGAAGTGAAGCATTGTCATTTGTCAAACATAGAATCAATGAAACAAAAAAATAAAATAAAATAAAGGCACGTGGACGTTTAAGAATCGCAACATCAAGCAAGAAATTAATTACCTGGAAGCGCACATTGGCCCGTCTTGTTTTGGTCGGTGTGTTTGGGTTTTGTCGTGAGCGAGACCAGGTAAGTGCTCAGAAAATGAATAATGAGAAAGAAATGAACAGAAAATAAAAATATTTTATTGGTAATTGTTTAAATATAGTAAAATTAAATGAGAGAAAATTGAAAGAAGATATAGTAAAAGATAATAAATTTATTGTCTTGATACGACTGAGAAAATGAAAAAGAAGATAAGTCATATATGCCAAATAATAATTTTAACCCTTTAACTTTTTATGAAGAATAAGTAAGATTTTGTAGCTTTTGATAATTTCATAATTCAAATCAATTTTTATTGTTCAAATTTTGTCGACATCTCACATTGCATGTTGTTCGCACTATCTTTCTTACCATTTGGTGAACTTGAAATTTGTGGGGCCTTTGTCATTTACTTTTTCATACTCTGTGCAATCCACACGTAATTATTCCACATTTTCTAATTTAATTTTTTCTAATCTAATTCTTTTTTTTTTGCAAATTCCCCAATCCAAACAGCCTGTAAGACCTGTATATTAAATGTGAAGTGGTGCAATTATTTTTCATATTGTAAGTGGAGTTCATGTTAAATTTTGCAATATATGACACAATTTAATAATGATATTTTAATATCTTTAACAAAAAAAAAAACTTCTTAGGCACTTAATCGTGGGAGTGGATATACAATTTTTTGAACTATTAAATTATAAAAAATATATTTAATTTAAAAAATAAAAAAATATATAAACTGTTAAATATCATTAAATTAATTATATATTTTCTATATATTTTACTAAGTGTGTTAATGTATTATTACTCTATTTTTAATATCCCTAACAATAACATGGAAGTAAAATACATGAAAGAGATTTATTTAAAAGGATTTATTGTCATCAAAATATACACGAAAACTTCCTTCAGTCAATTCAAGGAAGAACCAATTTAGCAAATCTTATCACTAAGCGTCTGATTTCCCAATAATTGGAGAAAAGCACGTAATCTTCGTTGCGTTATTGTTGGTGCCCATCAAAAATCATAAAATTTGACCCCAAAAGAAAAAGGAAATTGATAAAATACACGAAATTACCCTACACACGAAATTACCCTCCCGAATCTTTCCCATTTTATTCAAAATTAACAATTTTTGGCCTATGTGGTTAAGTGACAGTTTTTTTTTAATCTTTTGACCAAATGTCTTTTTTTTTTTTTTTCAAAATCATGATTTAGACTAATATAAATTTCATTTAAAATAATACTAAATATTTTTTTTTTGTACAAATCTTGTTTTTAAAACAAAATAAATGAGACACAAACCAAAAACCATATTTTGGGTTTTAAATTAAAAAAAATTACACGTCTGCATCGGGAAGCTTCGTGCTTTGTATCATTATCTAATATTATACCACACAATAAGTAGAATCCACTTAAATAAAAAAATTAAAAATAATATTTAAATAATATTAAATTATAAATTAATTTTACTTATAAAAAAATAAATAAATCTAACAAGCACCCCAAAATAAAATCATAAAACTTTTGGAAACCATGAGAGCAACTTTTCTTTTCCATTTTCTTTTCTTCCTGGTTTTTTTTTTCACCGATTCCTGGTTCATTTAAACTAATCATAAGCGCAGCCTTAATTTCTCGCTGTTTTCTTTAAAATGACTATGTCTCCGCGGTAATTAACAATTGTTTTTTTTTTTTTTCAATATCTAGAAACCATTCAGTACATGTCACCCATTATGCAATAGTTGATATATACTAAATGGGTCCAACTAGAGGATAAAAAATGGCTATAGAGCGACATAGATATGAAAAAGTTTGGAATTCTTTTTTTAAATTAAATCTTTAATATAGTTAGTGTTACTTTAAGTATATTTAATGTAATTTAAATATATTTAATTTAATGCTAAACCTTAATTTTTTTAAAAAAATTTATGCCTATGACCACTTTATAGTTATTTTCTATGTATTCCTAATTTTTTTCTCTATTAAATGTATTTTTTTCAAAATTTTATTATATTTTATCTCACATTCAATCTATTTTGCTTAAGAGTCCCATTAAAAGGATATAAATAATAGTTATAGAGTAACCACAAAAATGAGTTTAACTTCTAAAAAAAATAAAAATTTTATTTTTTCACATATAAACTTTAAACGTATTTAGTGTTATTTTCAATTTACTTAATATTACCTTAAATCTTGATGTAAAAAAAATTCAAAATTTTTTTGGCTAAAAAAAAATATTTGAGTTGCCTATAACTACTATATGACTTTTTTTTTAAGAGAGAACTTTATGACTTTTTTTTTATATCATCATAGTTTTTGCCTTTACTTTTTTTTTTTTTTGGGTAAGAAAATATATAATTCTAATTATTTATAGTCTTATCTGCGATGGCATGTCCTATTCCTACCATGTGTGACTCTTTCTTTTTTGCTTCTTATTATAAGAATCCCATTTTCCATCCCGCCTAGTTTTTGTATTTTTTAGGGGGACTCTTTATATTTATAAAAAAGTATATTATATATTTTGGAACTCCACGTGGGTCCCAATCCCATCAAAATAGAACATCTTCAACTTTTCTTGCATTATCGCACTAGCAAACCACCTAGGACAAGTAAATTAATAAACATAATATCTAATCCAACAATTGGTACTTGCATGTCATGTTTCCAAATACGAAGCTTCCACCCGAGCATTGCGTAATCACTGAAATGAGGTTCTGCCATAAAAAGAAAATAAGGGATTTGCCAACTTTAAGAAATAGAAGGTGAAAGCAATGGGCTAGCAGAAGAAGCAATCAAGCGCAGGATCAAAGGAAAAAAAAAAAAAGAAGGCAATCAAGCAAATGATTTAATGAAGCAAAACAACACCACCAAGATGCTGCATTGCTCCATCGGATTTGGCCATCCATATGGGGAAAGAGCAACATATACATCCCTTCGCTCAAAAAAAAAATAAAAATTACATATATATATATATATATATCCCATTAATAAATATCATATCATCTATTTATTGACACAGCCGACACATGGACAAACAGGACCCTCATCCCAAAAATTTTGCAAAATTCAACACATTGAAGTTGACCCATGGCATTTAAGTTTTTTTTTTTTAACAACAAACACATAAGTATATTAATTATTATATATGTGTTGGAATTGACGTAATTTTTTATTTAAATATTTTATTTAATTATTTTTATAAGACAGTGTTATTATCAAAATACTGATGGTCCCGAGTATCATTTCTTTACAATCCATTCAACAATTATTAGATCTACAGCCTCACTCTCTATTTGGACCAAATTGTTCAAACCCAACTGAAGAGCGAGGATATCTAGTAACATTAGTTAGCAGAAATGTTAAAGCAGTGATTCGAACTCGCATCAAATGCACAGAACCAAGGTCATTTGATCCTCTTAAATTCACCTAACTCCCCATCTAACATCCAAGCCTTTGGACCCCATCTGCCTTAAATATCATACCATGCACCATTCACTTACCTATCGGCTATAGCTTTGTTCGCCAAAAAAAAAAAAAAGTACCTTTCTTCTTCATTCATTACAAACAGGCTATAGGTCCTTACAGACAACGGTCTTTCTTCTTACATTACATTCCCCCTGATGATGAGATTGTCAAGATTCTCAACTTTTCCACTTTCCCTTTTCTTGTTCACTGTTTTACTGTTTCCACACACCCCAGTAGATGCTGCTTCTGCTGGTGGCAGCAAATCCCCGGAGCTTGAGAGCTTGAAAGTGCCGGTTCCTGAGTTTGTAGGCTCTTTGGAGAGCGTTCTTGGCATTATACGAGACGTGGCCTCTACAATCTCTAATTTTGGCAGCTTCCTTGGTGATTTTCGCCTCTCCAATGCCATCACAGACTGTCTTGACCTGCTTGACTTCTCTTCTGATGAGTTAAGCTGGTCCATTTCTGCTTCCCAGAATCCCAATGGTTATTGAACAAGTTTCTTTCTTCTTCTTCTTCTTCTTCTTCTTCTTCTTCTTCTTCATTGTATCTTAACTGATCTTTCTGTAGCTTTGTGTTCCTCCTCTGTAATTTTCGATGTCTGTGTAATGGGACTCTATTGCCATTCAGATGCAGGGTACCTCACCTCACATTTTAGCCTTTGCTTTCATCTAATTTCTTGATCGGTCCACTAGGAAGTGGTTTTCTTTGAGATTTATACTTTGTAAAAGCAAAGCTAACAGAGGGGAAAAAACTTTTGTTTGTCTTTTACAGAAGGCAAGCATAACAGCACTGGCGATCTGGGTTCTGATTTGAGAACATGGTTAAGTGCTGCACTCGTTAATCAGGACACATGCATTGATGGGTTTCAGGGTACTGATAGCATTCTCGCAAGCCTGGTGGCAGGTGGCCTTAACCAAATCACTTATATGGTTGAAGAGGTTCTAAGAAACGTGGACCCAAACACCAAATCCAATTCTCAAGAAGTTAACCTCAGTGCCACCGGCAGTGATAAAAAAGACCAATTTCCTTCGTGGGTTAAACCCGATGACCGTAAACTGCTTGTAGTTTATGGGTTGGTACCTGATGTTGTAGTTGCAGCAGATGGGACTGGGAACTTCACCAAGATAAAGGATGCAATATCAGCAGCACCCGATTATATTATGCGCCGTTTCATCATCTATATTAAAAGGGGTGTATATTACGAAAATGTGGAGATCAAGAAGAAGAAATGGAATATCATGATGATTGGAGATGGCATGAATCTCACAGTCATTTCGGGCAACCGGAACTACATTGATGGTTGGACGACATTTCGCTCGGCAACCTTCGGTAAGTGTCTTGCTCTATCAAAGCTCCTTAGAATCCTAACAATTTTTGTCCATAACGCAAAGCACAGCAAAAGATGATCGCAGGTTGTTGCGTCTATATGGGCTGTGCTACTTCAATCTCGCAAAATTAGATTCCACCATATGGGACCTGGCCGATGTTACTTTTCACGATTTTAATGATTGTATATATTTGTTAATTTGCTTTTGAAATAGCAAGAAGTGAAATTGGGGCGGCAGGTTGTTGACATGTCTCTCCGCATCCTTGAATGATGATGTTAAGGACAGCCGTTCTATTGAACTTTCTATGAAATACGTCATTGCAATATCTATGTCATGCCACTGGCCGTGTGATCTAGTAGTAGAATGGTTGTCTTTTAGTTTCAATAACTATGATTCAAATCTTAATGCCGACAGTCCAATATATAGATATATGCTATGGCCTTGGGAACAGTAACATTATTTCTTAAGGGATCATTTTAGCCTGCGAAGCTTGCTGACGAGGATTTATTATCTGACTTTCTTTTATTTTGGGTGTTACCTGCAGCGGTTAGTGGAAGAGGATTCATAGCTCGAGACATAACTTTTGAGAACACAGCAGGGCCTGAAAAGCACCAAGCAGTAGCTCTCCGTTGCGATTCTGATCTCTCGGTCTTCTACCATTGCGAATTTAGGGGCTACCAAGATACACTTTATACGCATACCATGCGTCAATTCTACAGGGAATGCCGCATCAGTGGGACAGTAGATTTCATTTTTGGTGATGCAACTGCTGTCTTCCAGCAATGCCAGATTAAACCCAGAAAAGGCCTACCAGACCAAAAGAACACCATAACAGCTCATGGCCGCAAGGACCCATATCAGCCGACCGGCTACTCCATACAATTCTGCAACATATCGGCCGATACAGATCTTCTGCCTTACGTTAACTCCACGTACACTTTCCTTGGTAGGCCATGGAAAAATTTCTCAAGAACCATTGTCATGGAATCCTACATAAGTAATGTGCTAAGGCCTGAGGGATGGCTTGAATGGAATGGCGATCAGTACTTGGATACATTGTACTACGCTGAGTACTCGAACTATGGGCCAGGAGCTGGGCTAGCCCAGAGAGTTCAATGGCCTGGTTATCATATATTGAATAGCAGCAACGAGGCTAATAATTTCACAGTGGCCCAATTCATTGAAGGAAACTTGTGGTTGCCGTCAACTGGGGTAAGGTACACTGCAGGATTGCAGGTTTAATTAAAGGTGTATACAAAAAAAAATTAAAGGTGTATCCACGGATGTTGGTTGGCTCATTCAAGTAGTTTTGAGCGCAAAGCATGGAATGCCGGCTCAATCCTCATGGGTTAAAAGTCCCTTTCTTTTCCTCCCCACCATCTCTCTCTCACCTTGTAGTTTAGTTAGATACAAATATTTGGGTTTTGTAGGAAGGGAAAAACTTTTTTGTTTCACGAGAATGACTTTAAAGTTGGCTTTAAAGTAGTAATATAAAATGATATGAACTATCGATAATTATATTTTTATGAAAAAGAATAATTATTAGATGAGATTACGTTGATACTGAAGTGTAATTTTGTATATTTGTTCTTGTAGAATTACGTTTGGAACTCTAACTGGGGAGTAAGGTTATCGGATATGAATTTTCATTTGACAGAGTTAGGGTCAAGTGAGGCTTGATGCACAAAAGCCCCCACGAACATGTGTATCCTATGCCTATCTTGTATTCTTGTATTGGATTTTACATTTTCTACTTGGTCACGTATACAAACAATAACGCGAATATCTAAAGGCATCTTTTGCCTTTACCATCTTGGATAGTTCCAGGGACATGTAATTGTACTAATGTGCAAAATATATGATGTATACGGTTCAGTGTCTTCTTTTTCATTATTTTATATAAGTAGATTAATGTGCAGGAGATAGAAATCTATTTTTTTTTTTTGCTAAATTTTGGTATTTTGAAATTACATTGAGTTTCAACTAATCTGATTCGAACTGAGAAAGACTCACTAGGGAGATAAAATTCTTTCAATATCTATTTTTTTTATATATAATATTCGAGTGTAAAACCTTCTTTAAAGAAAATTAAATTCTAACAACTTAGACCAACACATCAGTTGATAGAAATCTAATTTTAACGTTGCAGACTTGAATCTCTCTACATATGATCATCGATCAACCTTTTTTCTTTTGGTACAACGGAAAATTAATCGATCAACCTGAGGAAGCTGGATATTGACATAGACGGGGATGGCCCCCTTTTTTCTAACTTAAGGATTGGACTAACAATATTATTATTGTTGTTTTTGGTTAATTGGTTTGATTCGAACTAAAAACTTTTAGTTCGGGAGGCTACTCCAGTTTAATAAAATTACAATTTATTCATATTTTTTATTAAGAAGCCTATTGCATTATGAGATGTATAAAAATAGTTTTCTTTTTTTATAAATTTTATCTCTTTCTTTTTAAAATTTTAATCTAAAAATTTTAAAATAAGAATATGAACTCCAACTATCGAAATAAACTCTAATTACGGAAGTTTCTCTTGAACATAACTCGTTGGTTTAGACTAACAATATTGTTATAAGATATATATGTGGGCCAAATAAGGTCAACCCCAACCAGTGCTTTTGGCATACGTCGAAAATAGCTTATTAAGGAGAAGCTCCATTAGTGAAATTGGCGCCAAAATAAGACGAACGACTTTAACGGCCTTTATCATAGTTCACATTTGGAAAGCTAGACCAACAACGATGAGACTGGCATCCAACAATCATTCGAAAATTACTTGTTTCTTCAATCCCGTTGTGGTTGAGAAATTTTTGTAGAAACATATTTGATACATAAAAATGTTATTTTACAATTAGATACAATTAATAAAATTAAGTAAATATCACCGGAATGGTACAAACAATGAATCAATGAAAAGCGATAAAAGTAAACAAATTATTTATTATTTTTATTAACTGGGTGTACTTATATCTATTACTTGCATGTTCTTATAATTATTTTTTTCTTATTAACTGATTGTAAGAAGTGTTTCCAAGGGAGCACCATTTTTTTTTCAATGGTAATGACATTGAGTTACAAATTCTACTTAAAAGTTTAAATTGTTAGAAGAGATTCAAAATATAAATTATATATTTGATATAACACTTTCCCTCACATAAAAGTTCGTTAGATTTAAAGTTTAAATTAAAGATAGATTCACTATATTTATAAAAATTCACAATTAAATAAAAAAATTACAATTTGAATTCAAAACCACTCAAACATAAAATTGTAATATCATAATAAGCATATGTTCCATCTAAAAATTTAAAACAGTTAAAAAAAATTTAAGATATATATCATATATTAAATTTTAATATCATAATAAATATCTGTTCCATCTAAAAAGTATCCTTCTTATTTTAGGGCTCACACCCTCAAAAATAACTTTGTGTGGAACAGGTATGGAGGAAAAAATTAGCTTTATAATAAAATTTTTTGTTTAATACGAATCAATTTCGTAATTTTCGGTCTATGAGTGTTAGAGTGGGTACCGACGCCTCAATCTGTGTGCTCATCAATCAAGTACTACAAATTTTGCAGTCAATAATCGAATACCACTGTTTATGCCACAGGAACAGGATAGATGGGAATGGATCAGGGTAGATCAATCAAATACTACAAATTTTGTAGTCAAATAATCGAATACCACTGTTTATGCCACAGGATAGATGGGGATGGATCAGGTTAGTGGGTATGAGCTTGCAGTGAAACAGACGGACAAGCTGTCGATTCCACTTGCACTGGCGACTTAAATAATACTCATTGAATTGCTCATCTTTACTTGAACATGATCTAAGCGATCCTTTATGTACCAAAAAGAAAAGATCTAAGCGATCCTTCCGTGGGCCACTGCCCAAACCACCCTCTGCACTGAAAAAAATAACTACAGGAAATTAGAGGTGTCGACAAGCCCCAATAAAATCCAAGGGCTTGGAGAGTAGGTAGATGCAGACTGCAGCAGTAGTGATAAAGGATGCTGTTTTCCGCGGAAAAAAATTACCCCAAATGAATTTTATGCTGACCGTCAGCATATTTAATTATTCTGATAACACAGTTATTTATTTTTAGTGGAAATTTTGAATTTTGCAAAATAAAAAAGAATTTAAGACATTATTTTTATTAAATAGGACCCACATTTGGCTGTTTTCGTGCTAGATCCTCAGCTCATGTAATGGAGCTCTCGTCTAAAATATCTTTTTCAGGGCGTCGACCCCGTCCTTTCCTATAAAATGACAATCTAGTCGGCACTAGAAGACAACACCCGGAGGATGAAAACATTTCTCAACGCGTTTATGTGTCTAATTCAGCCTCCCTTTCATTTATCCTTATCGGGAACGTAAGTGCAGAATATAGACAATCTGTGTCTTTTGACTGTCCCGTGAATTTGACACATAATGTGAGGTATGGAATGGTACCATTATTATATTTATTATTATTATTATTTTGTCTTAAAATTAGGAAAGGGCAGTACTCACAAACTTAAAAAAAAAAAAAAAAAAAAAGCCATTTTGCTGTGCATAGTGAATACACTTAATTATTAGAAAAATATACTATTTGAAGCCAGTTATTGTGTTTATCTATAAAAGATTACAGTCAGATGTTAAGCATTTATTCTAATGATTGAGAAGAGTGCTCCTCAATTACGAAATTAAAAGTTCAACTCTCATCAATCTTATTTCCTCCTTCCCTTGCCTAATACACCTACTTATAAAAAAAAAAAAAAAAAATCACAGTCAATACATGTTGCGAATGGACCCACTAGATCACGGATCTCACCTGATTAATTTTGCGGAATAAATTTAGCAAAAATAATAACACGACACGACACAAGAATTTACGTGGTTCGGCATAAAGCCTACGTCCACGGCAAAGACGATCAGAGAATATTCCACTATCAAAAACAGGAGATTTTACAAGCTGCACACAATATACCTCACTGCCCAAATCCCACATACACCCAATGTCACTCAAGTATTTCTCTCTAAATACTTTCTCTCTCTTGATTCTCTCTCACTCTTGGATATCTCTCTACCAAAATCATGGACATATATATAGGCATTGGAGTCATCTATATGCATTCAAAGTCATCCATGTGAAAATGATCATTCAAAGTCCAATTTGGCAACTTCAACATTGGTAGACTAGTCAAGTTTGACAACTTCAACTATGGTAGGCTAGTCAAAGTTTGGTAACTTCAACTTTGTCATTGTTGGACTAAAAAATAGAGGCATGTGTTTCTTACTCCAATTGCAAGACATCAACTTCAACAAATCTCCACCTTGGCTTGAATTAGGACAAAGTCATCATAATTCTCTAATCGTCTTTCTTTATACCTCAATTGTTACGAACACCAATCAAATCCAAACAGTGTTTGAATTTGACTGCAGGAATAGGCTTCGTCATCATATCTGCAGGATTGTCCACTGTACTGATCTTTTCCACCATGACTTCTCCTTTTGACATAATTTCACGGACGAAATGATACCTGACATCAATGTGCTCAGTTCTCTCGTGATACATTAGATTTTTGGTCAAATGTGTAGCACTTTGGCTGTCACAATACACAACAGTAGAACTCTGTTGTAAGACCAAATCGCTAACGAGACCTCGCAACCATAATGCTTCTTTCACTGCTTCTGTAACTGTCATATATTCAGCTTCAGTTGTAGACAAAGCAATTGTAGACTGTAAAATTGCTTTCCAGCTAATGGCACAATCAGAAAGAGTGAAAACATAACCTGTTAAGGATCTCCTTTTGTCCAAATCACCAGCATAGTCGGAATCGACGTATCTCACTATATTTCCACCGGTGTTGCTATTCCTTCTGTACATCAAACCAATGTCTGTGGTTCCTCTGAGATATCGTAAAATCCACTTCACAGCTTCCCAGTGAGCTTTACCAGGATTTCCCATAAATCTGGAAACGACGCTAACAGCATGTGAAATGTCTGGACGAGTACAGACCATAGCATACATAATGCTACCAACTGCACTGCTGTATGGAACTCGAATCATTTGCTTCATTTCCTCATTTGTTTGAGGTGACTGTGCTGCAGAGAGTTTGAAGTGACCTGCTAATGGAGTGCACACGGGTTTGCACTCTTGCATTCCGAAACGTTCCAGAACCTTTTCAATGTACTTTTTCTGTGACAAGTACAAGGTTCCAACGCCACGATCTCTGTGAATCTCCATTCCAAGTATCTTTTTGGCCGCGCCTAAGTCTTTCATTTCAAACTCACCACTCAGTTGAATCTTCAACTGATTAATTTTCGACATGTTCTTTGCAGCTATCAACATGTCATCAACATAGAGCAATAAATAAATAAATGAATCATCTGGCAGCCTTTTGTGATATACACAACTATCATAATTACTTCTAGAGTAACCATTGTTGATCATAAAACTGTCAAACCTCTTGTACCACTACCTGGGCGACTGCTTGAGACCATAAAGTGACTTTTTCAGCAGGCACACATGATCCTCCTTTGTTGGATCTTCAAAACCTTCTGGCTGACGCATGTAAATCTTCTCATCAAGATTTCCATGCAAGAATGCTGTTTTTACATCGAGTTGCTCCAACTCCAGATCAAATAAGGCAACTATTGCAAGTAACATTCGAATAGAACTATGCTTTACAACAGGAGAAAAAACTTCATGAAAGTTAATACCTTCTCGCTGTGTAAAGCCTTTTGCAACGAGACGTGCCTTATATCGCGCATCCTCAGCTCATGGGATTCCTTCCTTCCGTTTATAGATCCATTTGCACCCAACGATCTTCTGACCCTTCGGTGGCATCACCAGCTCCCAAGTTTGATTCTTATGAAGAGACTTAATTTCCTCTGTCATGGCAGTGACCCATCTAGAGGATTCTGGACTAAATACAGCCTCCTTATAAGAATTGGGTTCAGAATCATCCATCTCCTCAGCTACAGATAATGCAAATGCAGTTGATCCTGATCTGTATCGTACAGGTGGTCGGATTTCTCTTTTACCTCTGCGTTTCGCAATACTGTAAGAGTCCTCCTCTGGTTCTGTAGCTTTTGACATCTGCTGCGTAGATTTTGCAGGTTCTGAGTGAACCTCTTGCTCTTCGTTCTCATCTATCGATTTAGCTATGCTGTCTTCCTACACCAATTTTGAAGCCTTCACCTCTGGCTCCACCTGCTCGCTGACTTCCTCGTCATCATCAACCATGATAGACCCCTTCTTTTCCGGGAGCATTGCAGACTCATCAAATGTCACATCTCTGCTGATAATAAATTTAGGTGAATTTGGGTCAACACACCACAGCCTGTATCCTTTGACCCCCCTTCTGCATAGCCTAGGAATATGCACTTCTTTGCTCTGGGTCCAAGCTTGTCTTCCTTCACATGAGCATAAGCTGGACAACCAAACACTTTAATATTAGAGTAATCAGTAGGAGAACCGGACCATACCTCCTTGGGAGTCTTCAACTCGATAGCTGTTGACGGTGATCGGTTAACTAAGTAGCAAGTCATATTAACAGCTTCAGCCCAAAAGACTTTTGGCAGCTTTGCCTGTGAGAGCATACATCGAGCTCTCTCCAAGAGTGTTCTGTTCATTCGTTCTGCAACTCCATTTTGCTGTGGAGTATGTCTGACTGTGCGATGTCGGACGATACCTTCATTCCTGCAGAACTTTTCAAATTCACCAGAACAATATTCAAGACCGTTATCGGTCCTCAAGCGTTTGATCTTCTTACCAGTCTGCTTCTCGATCAATGTCTTCCATTCTTTGAATTTGTTGAACACTTCACTCTTCTGTTTAAGAAAATACACCCACACTTTCCGTGAAAAATCATCAATGAAAGTTAACAAATATCGTTTACCGCCTTTGGATGGGACAGAGGCAGGTCCCCACAAGTCAGAGTGAATGTAGTCCACCGTTTGTTTGGTTTTGTGGACAGCAGTACTAAACTTGACTCTGCTTTGTTTTTCGAAGACGCAGTGTTCGCAGAACTCCAACTTGCTTATCTTCTGACCTCCAAGCAAACCTCGTTTGCTTAATTCAGTCATGCCTCACTCGCTCATGTGGCCAAAACGCATGTGCCACAATTGAGTTGTTCTGGAACTTGAATCTGTTATTGAAACATTAACACCACCAATAACTGTATTACCTTGAAGATAATAGAGGCCATTTGACAGCTTTCCCTTCATCACGATTAGTGCCCCTTTGCAAACTCTAAGTACTCCACCTTCAGCTGAGTACCTATAGCCATTAGAATCAAGAATACTCAAAGATATAAGATTCTTTTTAAGCTCTGGAACATGACAAACTTCCAATGTTCTGAAAATGCCATCGTGCATCTTGATTCGAACAGTACCAACTCCAACAATAGATAGTGCCTTGTTGTTCCCCAATAAGACTGTTCCTGCATTAATTGATTTGTACGTTAAGAACCAGTGCTTATTAAGACTCATGTGGAATGTACAACCTGAATCAAGGATCCATTCGTCAATTGAGCTGCTAGTTGAAACTGTTAGAACAGTCTCTCCATCGGAGCTTTCAACTTCACTGGTTATGTTTGCGGTGTTGGGAAAATCATTAACTTTCTGTTTCCCCTTGTCTTTGCGCTTGGGACAATTTCGCCTAATATGTCCCCTTTCGTGACAATGATAGCACGTTACTTTATCGTGTCTAGATTTGGATCTAGACTTGCCTCTGCTACTGGACCCCTTCTGTGTTGATCTACCTCTAACAATCAAGCCGTCTGCTTGATTCTCTACGACCTCTTTCGTCATCCGCTTCTTGAGCTCCCTTGAGTTTAATGATGCCTTCACATCATCCAGGGAAAGACTCTCCCTCGCGTATAACATTGCATCAACGAAATTGTTATAAGATGGAGGTAATTTGCACAACAACATAATAGCTTGGTCCTCATCTTCAACTTTAACATCAATATTTTTCAAATTTAATATTACCTTGTTGAATTCGGCCAGGTAATCTTGAATGGGTGTTCCTTCCTTCATCCGGAGAGCGTAGAGACGATGTTTTAGATACACCCGGTTGGTCAGGGACTTGGTCATGTAACGGGACTCCAATTTGGACTACAAACCATCAGGAGTGGTTTGATCTGCAACTTCACGTAGAACCTCATCTGATAAGCACAATAAAATTGTACTATGTGCCTTTTCCATGAGCTCCTCCTTTTTCTCCTTTGTCAATGATTCTGGGAGTTCCTGCTCGCCTTTGAGCGCCTTAGCTAGTCCTTGTTGGACTAATAACGCTCGTACCTTGATACGCTACATGTTGAAATCATTCTTACCATCGAATCTCTCCACATCATATTTTGTTGATGATCTTTCTGCCATCTCGAAATACTTGCAACCAATCAGTTGGGCTCTGATACCAGTTTGTTGCGAATGGACCCACTAGATCACGGATCTAACCTGATTAACTTTGCGGAATAAATTTGGCAAAAATAATAACACGACACGATACAAGAATTTACATGGTTTGGCCTAAAACCTACGTCCACGGCAAAGACGATCAGAGAATATTCCACTATAAAAAACATGAGATTTTACAAGCTACACACAATATACCTCACTGCCCAAATCCCACATACACTCAATGTCACTCAAGTATTTCTCTCTAAATACTTTCTCTCTCTTGATTCTCTCTCTCACTCTTGGATACCTCTCTACCAAAATCATGGACATATATATAGGCATTGGAGTCATCTATATGCATTCAAAATCATCCATGTGAAAATGATCATTCAAAGTCCAATTTGGCAACTTCCACATTGGTAGGCTAGTCAAGTTTGACAACTTCAACTATGGTAGGCTAGTCAAAGTTTGGTAACTTCAACTTTGTCATTGTTGGACTAAAAAATAGAGGCATGTGTTTCTTACTCCAATTGCAAGACATCAACTTCAACAATGCATTATATGACTTGCAATATAGTAATCCAAAAAGTCAAGAAATCATGCAACTTGTATTTCCAAAGACTAAATATTTAAGACCAATCAACACTTTAAGCCCATCTCTCCAAGCTCTCAAACAAGTAAAACCCCTTTTGTGTTGCTGGCTTGCAGCAGACTTTCATGGGTTTCTTATTCATTGTAAAGCAAGCACTTCCTCTCCTACTCCTCTTGTGTCCAATCTTCTACATTCCCGCAAGAACTCTCAATGCATCCTCTTCAACTTCTCTAGATTCCCATCTCTCTTCAACAAGAAAATTTTGCAATGGCATGCCCTACCCAGATGCCTGTTTTGACTCGTTGAAGCTTTCCGTCTCAATTAACATCAATCCGAACATCATTACTTACATCCTTCAATCCCTCCAAACTGCAATATCCGAGGCTGAAAAGCTAACCAATTTATTATCCAGTGCCGGATCAAATATCGTTGAAAAGCAGAAGGGTACAATCCAAGACTGCAAAGAGCTCCATCAGATCACACTGTCTTGTTTACAAAGATCTATTTCGAAAGTCCGTGCAGGGGACCCTCGTAAACTAGCCGATGCGAGGGCCTATCTCAGTGCAGCACTCACAAACAAGAACACTTGCTTGGAAGGCCTGGAATCTGCGTCCGGTCCATTGAAGCCTTCCCTGGTGAATTCCCTGATTAGTACTTACAAGCATGTTGCCAACTCTCTTTCAATGCTCCCCAAGGCAAGTCCTACTACTAAGGGTCACAAAAATCGGAGACTTTTGGGATTTCCGAGGTGGATGTCCAAAAACGTTCGTAGGATTCTGCAAACTGATGTTGGCGATGAGTATGACCCTAGTCAGGTGCTCACAGTGGCAGCTGATGGAACTGGAAATTTTAGCACCATTAATGATGCCATAAACTTTGCTCCAAATAATAGTTATGATGATAGGATTTTTATATATGTTAGACAAGGGGTATATCAGGAAAATGTTGAAATCCCAAGCTACAAGCCCAATATTGTTCTGCTTGGAGATGGCAGTGACGTCACTTTCATTACTGGTAGCAGAAGTGTGGGAGATGGCTGGACGACCTTCAGATCTGCCAGTCTTGGTATAATTTTTAATCTCTTTCAAATTCTCCCTTTTTGGTGAATTCTGATAATAATTTGATGTTCAAACTCAGTCAATTATTGTTATATGTCCGAATCATCCTTACAATGTTGTGTGATCCTGGTTTTTGTCCGTCCAATTGCAGCCGTATCCGGTGAGGGCTTTCTAGCACGGGATATAACAATTGACAACGCTGCTGGACCAGGGAAGCACCAGGCAGTTGCTCTCCGCATAAATGCGGACTTATCCGCAATGTACAGGTGCAGGATTAATGGGTATCAGGACTCCTTATATGTGCACTCGTTTCGACAATTTTACCGCGAGTGTGACATATCCGGGACCATTGACTACATATTCGGCAACGCGGCGGTAGTCTTCCAGGCATGCAAAATTGTATCCAGAATGCCAATGCCAGGCCAATTCACCGTCATCACAGCTCAATCTCGAGACACCCCGGATGAGGACACCGGGATTTCGCTGCAGAATTGTTCAATTCTTGCCACAGAAGACTTGTACTCCAATTCTAGCAGCGTCAAGAGCTATCTGGGGAGGCCCTGGAAGGTATATTCTAGGACAGTGCTCATTGAGTCCTACATAGATGATTTCATTGATCCGGCAGGTTGGACAACATGGTCCGGCGATGGCGGCGATGACGGCCTAGACACATTGTACTATGGAGAGTACAATAACTATGGACCTGGTTCTGTCACTGATAATCGCATAACTTGGCCAGGGTACCATGTAATGGACTACGATGATCCTTATAATTTTACTGTTTCATATTTTATCACGGGCGATGAGTGGCTAGATTCTACTTCATTCCCTTATGACGACGGTATTTGAATCCTGAATTAGACATGTTTTCACCAGAGATTTTTCTGTCTTTTTTTTTTTTTTTTGGGGGTTCTGGTAGGTGAAGTCGTCTGTTACTTCCAAAAGACGCAAAGTGACAAATTACCTGTTTGGTGTACTTACTGAGATATACGTGGTTTCGGAGTTGTGATGTATGTTAGTGGGGGACCACCTGGGCCCAGAGTGAGATGAATTGATCTTTCCGATGGGAGTGCCTTAAAATTGAAGGGAAAAGTTGTATGTTAAGATAAAAAGTTGTCGAATAATTTTTTTAGAAGTATAATTTATTAGATTTATTATATAATTAATTAAATTTTTTATATAATAAAAAGATAATAATTTTGATTTTTTTATTTAATTATATTTATAATTTAGATAGTTATATAATAATTAGATTTTTTTTTTTTTTTACCATGTACCAGCACCCAAAATTGAAATGCTGCTTGACAACAACTTGTTGCCGATGTTTGGCTCTATTGTCATCTTTTTCCTTTTTTTCGGAAAAAAAATTGCACACAGATCTCGTCAAGTTAGCTTGTTGTGGAATATGAATCAAATTCTAATGTGTAATATTAAAATTTATCAAATAAAATTTAATAATTTATATTTTTTAAAAAATTAATTATTTAATGGTTCATGTAATTGTAATTGATGTTAATTTTACTTAAAAAATCCTACTAAGTAAAAATTAAATAATTAATTTGTTTTATTTTGTCAAAAAAATCATACCATTTATAGTTAAAAATTTAAATAGTAGAGCTTTTTTTTTTTTTCACAACATCCATAGTTCAATAAATCTAGAATCTTTTATTTTATTTTATATTTTTATTATCTTACAAAAAAGAAAAAAGAAAAACTAGGTCTGGTCGGGCCATGTTGCAATTAAATTTTGAGCACAGGTTCAAGGACGCGGCTTTTTATTTTTACTTTTTAGCCACATCCTTTATCACAGAGTCGTCATTGTGAATAAAATATTATTTAATTATTTTTTTTGGTAAAAAAATAATTAATTGTACAATCTAATAAATAGAATGTACAAGTATTAATAAAATATATAATAAGTTGTTAATAAATAAAATGACATCTTATACATATATTATTAGTATCGTTACACGTTTTATGGGTGTTGTTACATATTTCATTGGATTAGTTGTATATCTAATTATTTTTTTTTGATAAAAAAATTAAAAAAAAAGTATTTTATAGATAGTGACATCAAATGATGTCACTGCGACACTGTAAGCTACTAAAATCCACGTCCAGCTACTTTTTCCGTTAAATTTTTAGATCAAGTCATTTTTTGGTTGGATTCATGACTTTATTTTTCGGCTGAGTACGAATCGGATTGCCGGATGGAGTGGAATTTCGATACATCTAGTTCATAGTAACTGGCCAAATTTGAAGGCCAAAGGAATAGCGGGAACTGCGGTTAGTAGGGACAAATTTCGTGTCATCCATTTTGCAAAGCTTCTAACCAACATTTGAATAGAATACCTTGAAAGGCTCCTGTCCGGACCTCTTTTGCTATTTGCACAACAGCAAAGGCTGAAATTTCGAAAAAACATAGTAACAGCAGAGGAGGAGAAATATGCATAACAATAATCAATAATTAAGGAAAGCCTCTGCCTTAGTTTGATTCTAAGGCAGAGTAATCCCCTGCCTTGAAGCTCCGTCACAATGGTATTTCGGGATTTTGATTACATATCCGAACGAAGAAGATTAGAAAGAGAACGGAAATTCAGAAAGAAGGTTACCATTGTTGGCGTTTCAGCTTTTGTTTTGGTCGGCACGGTGGCAGCCGGTGTGCTTTCCGTTGTCACCACCAACAACAACAAAACCGGCGATGGCACACTTCAATTCGAGAACCGATCAAAAGATGTCTCACACGTCCAAAGAGTTATCGGGGCGGTGTGCAGTGCTGCCGGTTACAAAGACGCATGCCACAACACCTTGGAGAATGCAGTGAAAAAGAAGAATTCCACGGCTCAACCAAAGGACCTTCTCAAGATGGCAATCCAAGCACCGGACGATGAGATCGAAAAGGCCTTGAACAAGGTTGCCAGCCCGTTCAAATTCGATAACCCACGAGAGAAAGCAGCGTTCGAAGATTGCAGAGAACTTGCTGAAAATGCTAAAGAAGAATTGAAAGAATCCGTCGCTGGTGCCAGTGCTAGTCTAGGGAAACTTGGTAAACATGTTCCAGAGCTGAACAATTAGCTTAGTGCGGTCATCTCTTACCAACAGACTTGCATTGATGGATTCCCTGAAGGGAAATTAAAGACTGATATGCAGAGGACTTTTAAGGCAGCAAGGGAACTCACCGGCAACTCCCTTGCCATCGTCTCGGCATTAAGTTCTTTTCTTTCCCAATTTCATATCTCAGGAGCTAGCCGTCGCCTTCTATCAAACTCACAGGATTCCAGTGCAACCTCATTGGACTATCAAGGCCCTCCATCCTGGATGAATCTAGGAGACCGAAGAATTTTGACTGGTGCAAAGACTGAAAAGCTAACCCCAAATGTTTCTGTGGCAAAAGATGACAGCGGACAATTTGCAACTATTTCTGCTGCATTAGCGGCCATGCCAGCAAAATATGAAGGACGGTATGCAGCTGCACTGATTTTTTTTGAGGACATTAATCATGAGTTCCGTAGAACATTTTTCAAAAAATTATCTTTTCAGAAAATTATCTGACAATTTGAATTTCTTACAGAAAACTCAATCTCCTTGCTCTTTAGAGACATGATATTTACTTTGGTTGAGATTTTGTTGATATATCCAAGAGTTTCTTTCATACTTATGGGAATGCAGGTATATCATCAATGTCAAAGCAGGAATTTATGATGAGATTGTGACACTGACAAAGAAGATGGTGAATACTACAATGTATGGTGATGGATCACAGAAGACCATTGTCACTGGAAGCAAAAATCTTTCAGACGGAGTCCAAACTTTCAGAACTGCAACTTTTGGTACGTCGGTCACTCGACAGAGACATTTTTATTTTCTGAAAAATTGTTTTCATCATTGTTATTCAGTTTGCTAAACGGATAAAATAGATCGATGGTAAATCTTAGTCTACAATTTGGAGGTAAGTGGAAGAATTTGGTCTGGGAGAAAGGAACTTAACTACTAGTGGAGAATATTAGAGAGCAGGTTATAACCAAAAAAAAAAAAAAAACTACTGTAGTTTCATATCATCACAAAGGAAATTAAACATGTTTTGCAGCGGCTATGGGAGATGGATTTCTGGCCAAAGCTATGGGATTCAAAAACACTGCAGGCCCACAAAAGCATCAGGAAGTGGCGGTCCGAGTCCAAGCAGATCGAGCAATCTTCATCAACTGTCGCTTTGAGGGATACCAAGACACATTGTATGCACAAACACACCGCCAGTTCTACCGAAGCTGTGTCATTTCTGGCACCATCGATTTCATCTTCGGCAACGCGGCTGCTATCTTCCAGAACTGCCTTGTAGTGGTCAGGAAACGCATGGACAACCAGCAAAATATCGTTACAGCCCAAGGCAGGACTGAAAAACACGAAACTACAGGAATTGTGCTTCAGAATTGTCGGATTGAGCAGGACAGTGACCTCGTTCCTGCCAAGGCCACGACCAAGAGCTACCTTGGAAGGCCATGGAATGAATTCTCGAGAACCGCTATAATGGAATCACAAATTGGTGATTTCATCCATCCTGATGGATGGCATGCATGGGAAGGAAACAAAGGACTCAGCACTCTTTATTATGCAGAGTACAACAACAAAGGAGCTGGAGCCAAGACTGCTGCCAGGGTAAAGTGGCCAGGATATCATGTGATTAATAAACAGGAGGCTTTGAAATATACCGTTGGGCCTTTCTTGCAACGAGATTGGATCAATACCGTGGGCTCTCCTGTCAAGTTCGGCTTATTTGCTTGAAGGTCCCCTGTCAAGCTCCTTCAACCAAATTAGGTTAGTTTGATTTTCAGGAAAAAAAAAACAAAAAACATTGACATTCTAATTTTTTCTGATTGAAAATTTTGACTCTAATTTAGCCATTAATGTTGGGATCAAGAGTCAATCCTGAAAACATTAGTCGATACATCTTTTGAGACACGAATAGAAGAGTTTGGTTTTTCTTTCGTTTATTTTTCCAAACTTTTTAAAGTTTTTCAGTTGTGTGCATAGTTCAAATCCAGCGTTTTGTTTGTCCCCGCCCCTTCCCCCTCCCCGGAAAAAAGGTTCCTTCATCTTTTCAATTTAATCGTGAACTAGACTATTTTTGTAAATCTCACACTTTCCTCCTAATGTTAGGATTCAAGACTTTGAAGATAAAGTTGAGAATTCAAGAAATCTAAAATAAAAGTGTTTCTAACTTCATTTGTTATTTATCTAGAAACTTATTAAGATATGAATTATAAAATAAAGATAATTCTCTTCATTCTCGTAAATTTTTTAATCCCCTCCTCAAAATAAGAATCCAGAAAATAAAATTTTAACCCTCCATGGCCCAAGGTAAGACTGAGCCAAGTCAAAACAAGGGGCATCTGAATCCATGGCGTCAATAGGCCATCATTAGGTCTTTAATTCGAAAGTTTTTGGACCCTCTGGGTTGGACCCGTTGGAGCCCAACAATGAGGCGTTAGGCCCTATAATGCCCAGATTTACCGTGGATCCCTTCATTCATGGAGGCCGATGGCTCTGAGCCTGACCTATACATTGTGGTAGTGTGCTTGTTGTGCTTATATATATATATATGCTCACTTTTGGATAACACACACATTATTTTAAAACAAACAAATTTACTTTATTATTTATTTATTTCAATTAAGTTGATGGCCTTTGTTTTTTCTTTTTTCACAATATATTATATATGACATGGAGCTAACTAGACCGAGAAATAGACAATTGTATATATATACTCCTTAAAAGGGTATTTGTCTGTCGCAGTGATGAGATTTATATCTATTTGATCCTTCAAATTCTTCCGGTAAAATAAAAAAAATTACTGGAAAAAAAAAATGTGGTTTAAAATAGGGGATGCTCAAAGTCGCATATGTCTTCAAATTTAAAAAAAAAAAAACAAAAAATCCCCCTTCAAAGTCTCATCACGGTTTCTTGATGCAAGCCTGTGTTCGATGTGGATTAAGATATCAACTACTACATCGTGTTTAAGAAATGAAAACAATCCTCTAGATATCTGCTTAAAAGAAAATGAAGTACAACAACAAAATGCCAATGACCAAAAATTATTAGTTTTCACTTCAGCAATGCAGATTAATTCTGTCTTTCCTCATGGTTCATACACTTATCATCATGTGATGCATTCACAAATACACATAATCCATATGGTATGGTAGGAAAATTTTCAATAGAGACAAAGATGACGCCATTATCTAAAGGCTATTTGTTTCTTAGGCTCGATAAAATGTATCGAGCTCACTTTTAATTAGAAATCCCCTATTGAACGTGATATATTTTATAAATATGGTTTTATCATGCCAAATATTTTTTTTTTTGTTAATTGTCATACCATATATTTTTACATGCTAAGATTTCACCTACAAAATTTTACCCATGAAAGTTGTATATAAAGATAAAGTTAACTTGCTAAACCAGCCCTGTGCCGCATTAATCAATTCAAAACTATTAATCTATATCACTCACATTTGATTGGCTAAAAGAAGTTGGGAAAAACAAAAACAAAAAACCAAGAAAAGAAAAGCGCCTAAACTCAAAAACGAAAACAAAGCATAAGCTCAGCTGCTTTTGTACTTCAAATGTATGGTCTTCAAAATTTAATGGATCTACATTGAACAAATGCAACAAGAAGTAGTTTTTATTTTTTTATTTTTTGGAAATACTAGCACCTCTTAAATAACATTAAAGTAGTAATAAAATGATATAAATCGTTATATTGTTGAATTTAGAAAAAATAAAAAAATAAATTGTTACTATTTTATTATTAGTTAAATTAAACTATGTAATGATATTTTTTTTATAATGATATTTTATTTTTTTCAGTTAATTGACTCACTCTCTTGAAATTATTACTTTGCAAATGACTCGAATACCATTAAATAATTACGTTTTGTTTGATATGCAAAAATATATAACTGGTATAGGAAAAGTCCCACGTACGAATTTGTTGCGAAATATAATAAAACATCAGAAAAGTCAAAAAGAAAACAAGGTGGATGTATGGAGTTTTCCGAATCTGGCAGTCCAAGCCATAAAAGAACAAGTTTGCATACGGGCCCACTCGCAACACCCCGAAGAAACTTCCAAGGGATAAGTTAACTGTTAAATCACTAAGTGTTGATTTAGAGCAAATAAAGGTTGTAAAAACAAATTTGTTTAAATAGAATTAGAAACTTTATAAATTAGTTTAAATTGGAGACTCTCATCAAATTAGATGCTAAATGCTGAGGTGACATGCCACGTGGACGCTGATATGACAAAGATCAGCTCATTTAAAACTTATATGATTTAAATAACTTGATATAAAATTTAAGAAAATTTTATAAAAATATGAAAATTTTAAAATAAATCTCAAAATATTTTAATAAAATCCAGAAAAATTTTAAAAAATATAAAAATTTATGAGAAAATGCAAAATATTTCAAAATTTCTTAAAATTCAAAGACAATTGAAATAATTTTGAAAATATAGAAAATTTTAAAAATTTAAAGAAATGTAAAAATCTTTAAAAATGAATTTTTTAAAAAAATATATAAATTTTGAGAACTTTCCATAAGGTACAAAAACCAAAAATTTTATTAAAAATCCAAAATATTAAAAATGAAAATAAAAAAATGTAAAAGTTCAAAAACTAAAGCCAATTGCAACGGTAGCCTTTTTTTGCATCGAGAAAATTGAAAACAAGGCAGATGACAAAATAAAGGATCCGAAGCAAGCAGTGGTGGAGTAGTTGAAGACGGATTAGATGGATGATTGGGAAAAGCTCTTGCTTGGAAACGGATCAGACACCGTCCTTGATGGTGGTTGTTAAGGTAGATCAGAATTGTAGCGACGGAGGATAGGGCAGTTGTTGTAGTGGGGCGGATTCAGATGATCCAAACAAGTTGAAACGGAGGGGAATCTTAGGGAACCTGCTAAAGGAAGGAGAGTTTTTTTTTTGAAGTTATGAATTTTTCCAACTTTTACATCAATTTTTAATATTTTGGATTTTTAATGAAATTCTTAGTTAGTTTTGGTTTATGAAATTCTTTTGAAATTTATATTTTTAAAAACCAATTTTTTTTTTCATATTTTAAAGATTTCCTTAAATTTTTTGAAGTTTTTATATTTTCAAAATTATTTCAAATATTTTTTGAATTTTAAGAAATGTTAAAATGTTTTGCATGTACTCATAAATTTTTATATTTTTAAACTTTTTGTTGGATTTTCTTAAAATATTTTGGGATTTATTTTGAAGTTAGAAATTTTATTTTGACATTTTCATATTTTTTTAAAATTTTTTAAAATTTTATATTCAATTTTGTGAATCATAGCAATTTTAAATTTATTTTTGGATTTTTAAATTTTTTTCAAAAATTTTTTCCTCAAAATTTCAATCTTTTCGTGGAAATTAAAGTTAACAATCCAATTCTAACTCACCACGTCACGTCAACATATTTTTTACGTCAGCGTAAAGTGATAATTATATGAGCTGATTTTTGCCATATCAATATTTATATCGCGTGTCACTTTAATATTTAACGTTTAATTTGACAGAGATCCCAAATTTGAATTAATTCATAATGTTTCTAACTTTATCTAGATAAATTTTTTCTTACTACCTTTATTTACTCCAAAGTAGTGACTCGATAGTGAACTTATCCCAAGCTTCCAATAAGTTTTAATGGAGGGGATTGGCTTGTCTATTCTGTCATTATTATTGAAAAAAGGCTTGTTTAATCGTTTACTTGACGAGGTCATCACAAGAAGGCCACTAAATTAGTCTTTCAAGGCATGTGCTGATGTCCCCACTCCCCAGAAACTAAAAAAGCTTATATCATATAAATTACATGTTGTCCGGTCAATTTCTCAAACAACACTAATATATATATACTAAAATTTAATGTTTTAACTAATATTTTAATTAAAATTAAATAAATAATTTTAAAACAAAATCAATAATTTTTATAATAAAAAATAATAATTTTTAATTATATTATAAAAATTATTATTTTTAATTTTATTTAAAATATTAATTAAAAATATTATAATTAAGCAGATTAATATTTTATTTTCTCAAATGTGTCACCACAAGATGAGTACTCATCATCTCCTCCACTTGGTGATACTTGACAGTAACACATCCTCACACTGCACTTTGAGTCTGCTTAATTCCATCTGTTATACACTCTGACTAGATTTATACGAAGGTACAAAATTGCCGCTGTTGTAGTTTATATGATAATTTGACGTATTTTTATATAATTAATTTAATTTTAAATTCTTATTTCGTCATTTTTTTTTTTAACTAATGGGAATTAGGTGTTCTCATTCTAGATTGGGCACATAAAAATTCAGCCGATTGAACTTGTTACCACGTACTTAAATATGAGGTATGCAATGAAATTTTTGTAATTTGTTATTATATCAAAAATCTGTAGCAGTCATGTCTCAGAGGAAAAGGTTGGACGGGTGGACAAATTATGGGTCCCTGTCCAAAAAGTGAAAATGTTCGTATGTACGACATGCACAACACGCAGGCATTTAAACAGAACAATGGGCCCCCCAAAAAAGTGGGTACTTTGTGGGCTAATAATGGACATGGACCCTAATAGCGTGCTTATTGTGGCTTTCTCTTGATTGAGAAGAAAAAAATTATACTCATTGTTTTTTATTTTTTTTATATATTTTTTATAATTTTTATATTTATTTAAATAGTTTATTTTTTTATTTTTTTCATAAATTATTATTTTTTTTATATTTTCTTTTTTATAACTTTCTCTATTTATCTAAATAATTTATTTTTTTCATCACTTTTTTTTTATCTTTTCCGACCTTTCTCCACCTTTCTACAACACAACAAACACAGCGTAAAGTGCCATTTATTTGTCATGGCTTCGGGGAATAGACCACCGAACTAACTAAAATTATTCACTCAACTTTTCAATTTACATAACAGAAGAAAAAAAAAAAGAAAATTTAGTGACTTCTTTTATATAATTTTAAAGTAGTTATAAAAGTAATATAAATTGTTAAATAATTAAAATTTAAAAAATAAATAAATTATTAAATTATTAAGTATTATTAATAAAATTATATAACCATTTTGAAGAATGTAAAACTATTCAAATGAAGTCAAAAAAAAAAAAAAAAAAAAGGAATTCTATCCTACTTTTTATGCTTTCCCAATGAAAGCTAATTCCATTGCTATAAATAACCATACCCATCTGCCCTTGAGTAGCCACGAGCATATGATTCCTAAGGAATTAATCAGTACTTGTTTGGCTAAACATTTTTGTGGCATGGAGAAGATACTACTGAATTGGATGATCTTTTGGATACTAGGATGTGTGGTACATGCCTCGTGGGATGGCATGGATCTTAGTTACCATGAGGAAGTCAAAACGCAATGCAACTTTACCAGATACCCTGCCCTCTGTCTCCAAACAGTCATGGGGTCGAGCGATCATCCTGTCGATATTGTGTCTGCTCTTGTTAACAAAACAATCTCAGAGACCAACCTGCCAAATTCCTATTTCACTGTCCTCAGTTCCCAGCTGGACGCCTACGAAGCTCTACGTGCTCAATCCACCAAAGTTGGTAATAAAAAATTACTACGGATTCTTTTTTCAGTGCAGGTCCTTGGATACTTATATTCGTTTACACAGGTTACTGAAGATGTGCATATATTGTGTAATTGAACTTTTCTTTTTGTCCGTTGGTGCTAAGATTTGAATTACAGCTGCTGGCACTTGGATCACAGCTGCTCTACCATCAGGCCAGATGACTTGTGGCTTAATTGAACATTTTTTAGAATGAAATGATTTACCCTTTTTGCGTATACAAAGAACCATTATTTTTAAAACAAAATATCAAAATTCACATTTGTTTGAAAAACAATCTCAACTTTTGTTTCGAAATCAGTAGTTTAAATGCAGCAAAAATGACGTGAAAAATGACGTGTAGCAGCTTAATATGCATTTACCTTTGCTTAAAAAATCAATGGAATTGCCCTGAAAATGATGTATCACTGTGCGTGCGTCATTGCTTAAGTCAATATTATTCTTTAATTGGTTTCCCACCTAAGTTTCAATATTTCTGCTCATTTTCAAATGCTTGTAGAATACTGCAAAAACCTGTTGAGCATGTCTCTCAAACGGCTCCACCAGTCGCTATTGGCGCTGAGAGATGAACAGAGAAAAAACAAACAAGACATACAAACATGGCTGAGTGCTGCCTTGACTTACAATCAAGCTTGCAAAGATTCTGCCGACAACTTGGACCCATCGGAGGGCGACCTCGCAGCCACGTCCGATATTTCTCGCAAAATGGACTATCTTTCTCAATTGGCCAGCAATGCTCTGGCCCTCGTCAACACGATCAATGATAACAACCGCGCGACATACAATAACAAAAACCGACATCTGGGAGGGCTGCAGGAACAGGATTTTCCCAGATGGGTGTCGGCCAAGGATCGAAAACTACTGCAAACAAGCACCATCCAGCCAAACGCTGTGGTTGCGAAAGACGGGACAGGCAACTACGCAACTATAGCGGAGGCCATCCAGGCTGCTTCAGGAAACCGGTTTGTGATTTACGTGAAGGCAGGAGTTTACAAGGAGAAAATTCGGACGAACAAAGATGGTATTACACTGATGGGCGATGGCAAATACTCCACTATCATTGTGAATGATGATAGCGTTGCTGGCGGCTCTTCCATGCCCGGCTCTGCCACATTTAGTGAGCCTCTCTCTCTCTCACGAAATTTAAGTTTATAGACTTATATATCCACCAAAAGGAAAAAAAAATTCACGCTTACATATATGGACACTTTTGCTTAGTATATTGGACGCCTATGAATACGTGTAAAACTAATTTCAAACATTTTAAAACATACACATGATAATTCTTTTTTCGTATAACCATGCAAATAAATAGCTTGTTAGGAAGAAAAAACAATATATTGGATAATTTTGTCAATAAACTTCTTTCGTTTTAACTATATCAGATACTTTCATAATTTGTTGAATATGATGGTGCTGTCTATATCTGATATAATCTTCCAAAGTTATTAACAAGAAAATAACTTATATTTAAAAAAACATATTTATATTACATAATATATCTACGTATAAAATACCTCATATATATTTTGTTGTTTCCATATTGTACTTATGTCTAATTTTGTAAGCGTTGACACACTTACCTATCCATGAAATCTCATATCTTTTAGTAATATAAATTCAAAAGACAAAGGAAGGTGCGACCCAAAAAAAAAAAAAAAGACAAAGTAATTAAGGTACGTCTACAAGTAGGGGAGAAAGTGAGAAATTTGACGGAATTTCTTTTTCTTAGAACTGAATTGTCTAGTTTCGAATGGACAACTATTTAAGCAAACGGTTCTTGCTCAGCAATAACAAATACCCAGCAGCCGCACCATTATTTCTCACATGAACTGAAAAAAAGATTCTGCAGTAAAATATTAATAAATCAGAACTGCTATCCTAACTTTTTTCTTTTTTTTTTATTAATTGGTTACTATTGAGACTAGGACGGAACTCGAAACCTTACAACTAAACATAGGCAATTAGGACTTGATTTTCGAAATCTTGTAACTTCATCTTAACCAGCCGCAAGCTAGTCGCCAAGTGCTTCATTCAAATTGTTGCCTCGGCGACCATGATAGGGGCCAACTTTACCATATTTAAGAGTAAATTTAACTGTAACATAGACTAGTATATAATTCTTCTTTTCTTCTTTTGAACTTGCTGGGTCACAGCAATCACAGGCGATGGATTCATTGCTCGTGATATTGGATTCCAAAACACAGCAGGGCCACGGGGAAGGCAAGCCTTGGCTGTGTACGTCGCTTCCGATCATTCTGTTTTCTATCGGTGTAGCTTTGCAGGTTATCAAGACACTCTGTATGCGCTTGCACTCCGTCAATTCTACAGAGAATGTGACATTTACGGCACTGTAGACTTTATTTTCGGCAACGCTGCTGCCGTTTTCCAGAGTTGCACCCTGGCGCTCCGCCGCCCGCCTGGCGGTGGCTATAATGCGATTCTAGCAAATGGAAGGTCAGATCCTGGACAAAACACCGGCTTCTCCGTGCAAAGCTGTAGGATCATGGCAAGCTCAGACCTGGCTCCGGTTAAGCACAACGTTAAATCTTATCTGGGCAGGCCCTGGAAACAGTACTCAAGGTCAGTCATAATGCAATCCAACATAGACGATGCAATTCAATCGAGGGGTTGGGTTGAGTGGCCAGGTCAAGGTTCTTATGTCAGGACGCTGTATTTTGCTGAGTTCTCAAATTCAGGCCCTGGAGCAGGAACCTCCGGCCGCGTAACCTGGCCTGGATTCCATGTCATTGTACCTACAGAGGCTGCTAAATTTACGGTAGCCAATTTCATCGCCGGAAACTCGTGGCTGCCTTCTACTAGAGTAACTTTCGTTTCAGGCCTCCAGTGATGATTATGTCAGAATAAGTTGTTGTCAAAATATTCGCAGTTTCACCAAAAAAAATAAAGTATTCGCAGTTATACACTTAACACAGGGCAATAAAGAACCAAAGGGGAGAACCCGCAATAATTGCTCATATAGTCAAATGTGTAATTACTTGTTCAATATGATTGTCGCAAGAATGGAGATATTGTGCGTTGCATTTTGTTTTGTGTGCAGTCAGAATACTTCAGTGCCAATATGGGAATTGTATTGTACGGTACTGTTGATTTTATTTTACTGTCTTTTTATTTTATTATACTTGTTATTTTTTTTTTTGTAATATAATTTTTTTTTATATCACACAATTTTTTTTAATTTTTATTTTAAGTAGATCTTATTTATTATATAATATAAAATCATGAATAAACTATAATTATCAAAATATGTGAGTCCCATAAGAAATTTTTGCAACATTTTAATGGTTTATTCTCTTCATAAGGCAAAGGAATAGATTGATATTTGTGCTTGTCACATGATTCCATTGATTTTTTATCCTTTGGATACCTTAACCATAATTTATTATAAAATTGATCTTAGTTCCTGCGTAGTCAAAGAGACTCTCACAGCATATCTGGCAGATTAACAAGACTATTTAGACTGCTTAAGTCCTCTTATTGCTTACAACCCACTAAATATTCGCAATTAGTCCATAACGAGCGAGCATCGCCGAGTTTGCTAAAGAAAGATCAGGTGTTTTTTATCGAGCAATTTAGCATTGGGCAGGGTACATGTCCAAAGGATTTTGCCCAATTTTTTGTCCGTCAAATTATAATGAATCTTTAATTTTTTATAACCACATTAATACTTTTGCGACAAAAAAAAAAGTGATATGATGAATTTTTTCACATTTTATTAATTTAATTGTAAAAATTCAAAATTTCGCTGTAATTTGAAGTATAACTGGGGCAAAAAATGAAGCAAAAATATCCGAATTCCTACTCTTTTCCTCTAGGATTGGCAATCCTGAACATAGTCTTTTAGCTCAGAAAATTACGTGGGATGGGAGCGGCACACTGCAGAAGCAAATCCGGGTTAAACTCAATTTAAGTATGTTGGGGAAGTGAGTATTGTTCTTACCATGTAAATAAAAAATTGTACAAAGAATATAATTCTATTTAACATCTAAGCAGGAGCCCGAAATTCTTGTATATCTTTCACACAAACTCAAGAACATCCGCTTAAATCTTACCAAGCTCTTTCACAGTTTTCCTCACTCTTGCATCCAAAAATCACAGTTACAGTTCTTTTATACCCAAATTCAATTACAAGCAACAACAATGGCGGGCCACAACAATAAGTGAAGTACACGATACCGTACAACAACAATAATGTTCATGCATATTTATTATTTATAAGCTCCAAAATATTTTTTTTTAACATAAATAAAAAATTCATTGTGAGTATATCGATGATCAGATCTAATAGTTGAGATCGAAAAATTCTCTATTTATATACCGCATTCAACCCAACTCATATATAGTAAGGGGCTTACTACTTGAATATTGTTAACCTTCACTTAATTGACCACGATTATTACTGAGTCTAAAACTAGTAATGTGCAATCAACGATCAATTCAAGCAAATTCAGAATTCAAAATTTCTAGATGTTACTACTAAGACTCGAACCAAAGTCGTGAATAAAAAAATATACTAAATTACTACCGAACTATCATTTCAGATAATAATTACTAAATATCATACTACCACACATTCTAACACATAGATTACTCACGCACGCCAACTTATTATCCTATCACACACTTCAAAACATAATAATTGTCCGAATATAAAACCACTGGGTCTGTGAGAATCACCATTTGAAATGCGACATGGTCTTGTACACAATGGTCCTCTTGTCGCACTGTCCTCATTTTAATTATCGCGTCCACCAGTTCCCTTTCAGGTTCATCCAGATTATAAATGACCCACACGAGAGATTTGATGGTTTAATGGCCCCGTATGAGCTCCTGCTGACAAAAAAAAAAAAACACTTCCCAAGTCCCAACTCACCATACAGTTTCACCTTGTATTTGTTTTGTCTACATGTTGGATACGTAGTTTTTAAGAGTAAATATAATGGTGAGGCCCTTCGTCCATTTGAGCCAGGCCACCAGTATATATATATGATCATCATAGACTTGGGAAATGAACATGTCTGGCTAATCTCCTTATGCCTTGTATTCCCTCAAGTTTAAATTTAACAATATTTGGTTTGTCGGTGGAGAAAAGTTGGAAAGTGATAAGGGAAGTGGGAAACGCTGACTGACTTAGGAGCTACCTTACAATGCTGGATAGGATTAATTAAGTACGAGCAGGACAGATCAACCAGTCAAATCCCTGAGACTTTGACAAGCCAACGGTAGCTAGGACTATGAGAATAGTCCAGTAGCTCAGAGTGATAACCCAAACCCCTATTTTGCAGTACCTCTATCGAGACATAACATTTGAACCGTTCGCATGTGGGTGCATTAATTCTTTTCTTAATCAATAGCTTGCAAGGCGTTGATCGCTTGCACTCTTGCTAATAACTAACCGGTTAGAAGGTCAAGATCATCATCACTGTGGCATATGCACGATTCAATATAGTGCCATTAGCGGGACCTTGTTGCTTTAAGCATCAAAATTAAATGGCAGGCATATGGAGGCTTATATCTTAGCCTTTCCATCCGTCCAAACAGTTAGGACTTTTAATGAGCATGATATTGAAAAGCTTTTCTTCCTCTAGCTGACCTTGGGGTGTCTTCACTAATGTAAAATATTGCATTATTAATTCAATTATTAGTTTGCATGATTAGAAAGTGAAGGACAAGTTGTGTCTATTATTCAAGTTGTTCAAAAAGTTGTGTGTGCAGCTGTGCTTTTTCATGGAAGTAAATAAATCATTTTCTTCTTGACGGTACGGTCGACCAAATTCGTTTCTTTCGCATATCACTCTGTAAGGGATGCAGATTGTGCGTCGGACAATTTCTCTAAAAAAATTGTTCGGACATAGTATGAAAATGTAATTATTCATTAATTTAGTATAATTATATTGAAAAAATTTGAAACAAAAATTATAAGACTAAAACCTAAAATTAAAATGATGTTATCCTAAAATTTAAAGTTTAAATCTTACATGGTATATGTTAAAAAAAAATTAATACAATTACACTAAATTTAAGACCAGTTGCATTTTTATAATTTATCTACACACAATGAAAATTTGTCTGGTGCACAAACTTTTTCCTATTGTAAGATGGAAGCCATTAGGCTGGTGTCGTGGAGTGTTAATTTCTACTTTTCTAGTCTAGCAAACTACTTAAATTATGAAGGCTGCAAATTATTGTAGTTGAAGCCGAATTAAGTTCCCATGATTAAAAAAAAAAAATCCCAATCCAATTTAACTAGGGTTTCATTATTCAGCTTAATTTTAGGTAGTAATAAAGTAATCATATAGTTTATTTAATAACATTTAATAATTTATTTATTTTTTAAAATTTTAATTATTGAACGATCGATATCACTTTATTACTAATTAAATGTTAAAATCTAAATGTTAGTATTTAGTATTTTCATTAGATAATAAAATTTTAAATTAACTCACTTTTTTGTGAGTTTGGTTATGCATTCCAAATTTTCAATAAATTACAAGTATATGTGACAATCAAAATAAAATTTGTCTTACATGCGTCAAATTAAATGCGGCAGTTTAAAACAGCTCAAATAAATTCATAGCCAAATGCATGAAAACAACACCAACCTGTTATTGCCTTCATGACAATGTATTGATGATGCTTTTCTAATTAAGATCACGGGCTTGAGGAATGTTAGCTCCAATGACGAACAAATGCATGAAAACAATTGTTGACGAGTCACAAAGAGCTACAACTTACAAGCTAGAAATCTTATCTATTGCCGTCAAGTCGGTCGACGTCACCGAAATACTTTTCTTCTCCTGGGACATCAAGGACCCCACCCACCACCACTGATTGACAAAACATTTCGATGTGGCCCGTTTGGTTTCAAGTCGTAATAAGCTTAAATGCATAATTGGATTGACGCTCCTAATCCTATAATTTTGCACCCAATGAACTTTTCCTTCTAATAATGATGAGGATGACAGTAACGATTAACTATAAGCCCAACTGCTTGTTAAATTAATTTAATTTTAATTATGAGTAAAAAAAATAAGTATGATCTAATTAAAATAAAAAATAATTATATATATATATATTATAATTAAAAAATATATAAAAATAATAAATACCTAATGATAGTGGAGTCAGTAGTTGACTAGTTGTCATCGCAATGTCACAGAAGCCCATTGCATTCAACTTTGACGACTTGACGGGAGAGTCGCCCTCGGCCCATGGAAAAAGTTAATGTCATATCTTTCTATGCATCTATGGCGCAACGAGGACAATAATTATGTGGTTTATATAAATTTGGATGTCACGTTAAGAATTGTGTGCTTTAAGATTTTTTTTTCATAAAAAAATGTTATATAAATATATTAGTCATTATAATTTTCTTCACTTGCATAGTTCTTAAAAGTATTTCTCTATTTTAAATAAAAAATATTTGCATTTTATTCATAGAAGTAAAATAACAAAAATTTGCAACGTAATCAAATGAATTCTTAAACGAGTAGTCCTAGTGCAATCAGTCGTAGTAACTATTCTATTGGGATGTGTTTGTTTCGTGGGATAATATAGGATAGAATAAGCTAGTAGTTAACTATCTCATTTTAGCACATATTTGATTGGTTAATAAGATAGCTATATAATAGACTAACATGAGCTTACCATACTATCCCATAAATATGAGATAGTATTATCTCTCTCACTTTTATGAACTAGTGTTAATTTATCTCACATCATGAACTAATGTTAATAAATTATATATTTACTAAAATATCCTCTTAATTAAAATAAATTTTAAATATTTTTTAAAAAATTAACATAAAATTTAAAAAATTTATCTCTCTCTCATCTTCTCTCTCTCCTTTCCTTTCTTTCTCCCTCCTCTTTCCTTTCTCTCTCCTCCCTCTTCTCTCTCTCTCTTCCCTTTTTCTCTCCTCCCTACTCTCTCTCTCTCACTCCTCATCTCTCTCTCGCTACCTTTTTTCTCCTCTCCCTCCTCCCTTCCTTTCTCTCTCCTCTCTCCTCCTTCCTCCCTTCCTTTCTCTCTCTCTCTCTCGCTCATTCTTTCATTTTCTTTCAAATAAATTTGAAAATTTATATCTTAAAATTTACTTAATTTTTTTCTCAAAAAATTAAAAAAATTAATCTCTTTTCTTTGAGATAATAAAATTTATTTGTATAAATAAAATTAATGCTTAATTTTTATAAATATTTTTATACAAAATTGAGAAATTATAAATAATATAATGTATAATAACATGTAAAATAAATATTAATTTTATTAATTAATTTTAATTATTTTAATAGAAATATTAAAATTAATAGTAAATGTAAATTAATTATTTTTAAGGGTACAAAAATCATTTTGATATACTATATTATTCTATCTCATATTATCCAAATATTAATAAGATAACTATTTTATACTATTTGATGATATACAAATATAATATGGGCTAATAATTTAACCTATCTTATACTTTATTAACTTATATTATCTTATACCACACTACCTAATCTGTGTACCAAATACACCCTTAGACTAATGCGTATTTTGAATAGTGAGGTGACAGAAACAATTATAATCCAACTAATCTAACAAATTCCAGCATAAGAAGTTTATGGAAGAAGAAAAGTATATAAATAAATACATTTTGGAGATATATATATATATATATTTATTTATTTATTTGTGGGGTTTAGGTTTTAAGGCTCATAAAAATAAATAATAGTCATACAAGTAAATAATAGCAAAATGGTGGTTAACGATTGTAACGACTATAACAACTACTTCTCTAATAGTTAAAAAAATCTTAATGGTCTGAAAAAAAATTGGATTTGAGGGTGGACCAACCAAAATTCATCCACTACATAGGGTCTCATGAGTTTAGGTTGTGTGAGTCCCTATATAGATCTTTTATTTTATGAAGTATAACAAGAATATTAGTTTACAAATAAACAAGATTTAACTTCTTATTTTCACTTAAGATTATAATTTTTTTATATATACTCTTACTAAATGATACATAATTTATTTTGTTTATATAACCTTTTAATATACAATCTTATTTCTCCTAATATTTGTAAAAGTAAGATTCGCTAACATGGCAGTAGCGGCAGAATCGATGATAGTTGGACATTACATGACAAACAAAGTTCATGCTAAGTAAAGCACCTCAAGCTTGTCAGCAAAAGAGCGTGAAATCTAAGGGCATAACATATTAATGTTTTAAAGTGTACAATTCAATATTTTAGTGTTACCACTAAGAAATGATAGTGTAGTGGAAATTTAATGTATTTTTATATATTATCTGAATTTATATATGTTTGTTTTCACTCGCTCTTTAATAAATATAAATTTACATTGAGCGGTATTAAGTTACAGATTTGTTAATATCAAAATTAAGTGTGAAGAAGACTCACTCAAACTTAACAATACTCAGATGATAAGATTGTTTTATCGGATTAGTCGTAGTACCTATTAGGTGAAACCTAATTTTTTACTATTGATGCGTCACTTAACCATCTATGACTAATATATTTGAGAATATTTTTTTAAAATTTTAAAAAGATTATTTTATCTTTAAAGAAAATTAAAAATTAAGTACAAAATAAATGAGTCCTGCATTTTTATTGCTTCAACTTTTTGTACATCTTTTTTTCTCCTTTCTTTGTTGCCATTCTTTTTCTTCTTTTCCTTTTTTTCCTTCACTTAAAGATTGATATTTGCATCCCGTGTTATTAGATTAAATTTCATGAACTTATTTTATTCACAGAATTTACAACCACTAACCTCTTAAGAGGTCCCTCCTTAGATACGACAAACTTTATGTTGCTTGTAAAAAATTTTAACCCTTTGAATTGTGTGCAAAACACGTCTAGTGAGCGCATTCTCCACCTAATTGCCATGCCGGCCAAAACTGACCTTTACTTTATTTATTTATTTATTTTTTAAAATAAATTACACAATAAAAATAATTTATTATATTTCTTTAAAGATCATATCTCTTATAATTAGAATTCAGAACCTTCAATATAAGAATTTTAAATTTTATTTACTTGAATGTTTATTGAGAACTAACCAAGTTAACTTAGTTGATTACAGGTCTATTATTGGAGAATTTTGCCACTTTGGTGGGTGGGGATGCTTGCAATATCTATAAATTTACTTTCTTTGTCTCCCCTAATATTTAATTGACTAACTGTTAATTATTTTTATGTTAAAAAAAAAGGAATGTTTTTCGAGGAACAAGGCCAAGCTTTGCTTTAGAATACAATTTTAGTTTCTTTTGTTTTTTTTTTGGTCTTAAATACATACTTTTTAGTTTTTACTATCAAAAAAAGAAGAAGAATCCATACTTATCAGAATCAGAACCCCAGGCCCGCCCACGGGCTTGAAAATTCTGGGGTTCGTCTCCCCCAAAGGCTCAATCCTTTCGGGGCTTCATGCTCTGTTTGTTTCTGAAGTAAAGGGCCAGACAAAGTCAATTGGGACTCAATAAATGGACTATACCGGAAGCAAGCTATTGGTCTCATGCGCCCTCTAACAGTCTTTTGAACACTACAATTTTCCCTCCAATCCTTGCTTAGTTCGCAGCTTTGCCCTTCTCCGTCTCTTCCGAGACCGATGTCTCGACATGGAACTAGAAATTCTACAAGGAACCCACAAGATGGCTCATCAACAGACAGCGGCTCGAGGAAGTCGAGGACTTGCATTATGGTATCTTCTGTTGTCTTGTCTGACCCACGTAAAGCTTTAGTCCATAATTTTCTGTGTGATGTTGCTTGCACACAAAAACAAACAAAAAAAAAAAAACAAACAAACAAAAAATAATCAACCAAAAAAAAGTGGTGAGGTTCGAGGAGTGGTAGCAACAATATGAAGCAGAGAAACAAACATAAAAAAAAAATGTTTAGAATAATCAACCAACAAAGATGTGGAAAAAAATAAGAAAATAGGACTATAGGAGACTGCAAGGTGAGTGAAAACTAATGAAAAGAAACATCAAGAGGCTGGGTTTGATAGAAAGACAAATGGCGTGGGAGAAGAAAACACAAGGAAGAAGAAATTTGGGTAAATAATTTTGTGTGTTTTGGTAACTTATTTATCAATCAACTACTAATCTATTTAAAAAGTAGTATAGCCTTGCTTTTTCTAAGTATGTTTGATTTACTTATTCAATATTGTTGTTGGTGATTATTGTATTATGGTTAATGGATGCTAATTGTAAAATACTGATTCGTGTTAGTGAATGCTAAAAAAATTGATAAAGTGTTTGGTTAATTTTATACTTCTGTTATTTAATAATAAAATGATGAATTTAAATATTTAATTTATATTAAAATATTATATTAACAAATTTCTTTTTTAAAATAAATATTCTATAAATAATATTGCTACTTTTCTTACTTAATTTTAAACTTTTTTTAAATATATTTATGTTCACTAGATAGTGAAAAAAAATAATGTTTGAGATAATATTTATAAGTGTTAATATTAAAGAAAATTAGAAGTAAAAAATATTATTTAATAATTTTTGAACAAAGATTTTATTCATACAAAATATTTCTGAAATAGAGATACAAATCTAATTCAAGTGACAAATAAAAATAATATTAATGTAGTTTAAATATTTCTTTTAGAGTAAGTTAATTTATATAAATTATAATTAATTAAGGTGTAAATGGGCCGAGTTTTGATACGTTCAAGTCCAACTCGTTTATATATTACTTCATCTCAATCAAATTTAAATTTTCGAACTCGAGTATAATCTAAAATATTTTGGATTGGGCTTTCAAAGTAGAGCATTTATACAAGTTATGGAGCAGCTGGGCTGGACAAAAAACGAAGTCCCATAACAAGAAGCCTACAAAACACCAACTTCGAAAAGAAAAGGGGTCTCTTATGATCTTGAAAACCTCGACAGAAAACCTCTAACAGAAATGCAGCTACGCCACCCAACAATGCATGACCCCAATAACAGCTGCCATTAAGGAACTTTGACTTCCAATATCAAAATGGACAATTTGCAATTTTAGTTGTAGGTTCTATTATAAACGTAAGTGGGCAATGACAAATGTTTGAGTGGTTATATTTGTGAAAGAGTCGCTCAAATTTAAATTTAATAATATTTTAATAATAATTTTTTATGAAAAAATTAAATAAAAATATCAATCATATAAAAATTGGCTTTATATCACAACTATTATAATTAATATATTTATAAATTTTTTTTTTCTTGATAAAAAAGACAACCGGACTTTTACTTTCCTTAAACAGAAATTAAGACAAAAATTAGGGACTGGGTCTCCTGAGTCCTGACATGCATGCGAACTTGCGAAGGCTTCGTAAATAGCAAGAACCATTATGAATCATGGGATGGGATGGTGTAAAAATCTAAACCCAAAGTGAAAAAAGAAGGTTCGCGATAGTTTAGTAGTTATTTAACGTATTTATTTTTAATATAATTAAGATTTGAATTACGATATTAAGTTTTGTTTTTTTTAATTATCTGAGATTATATTGGTGCATGATTATCTGTTCAAGATTTATTAATTTTGTAATCAGATATAGAGGAGATTCGTTGGTCTTAACAATACTCAGACAATAAATTTATTTGTAAAAGTAGTTGAACGATATTCAGATAAATAAGAGTTACTGCAGTTTCGATTTATATATCCGATTATCGTCATATTCATGATAATTTTTTTTTTTTACAAAAAGAAAGTGAAAAAAAAAAGAAGAAAATGAAAGGGAAAAAAAAAAAAAGAAAAACAAAGCAAAACAGAAACAAATAGCTTAAAGTTACATTACGCCGCATTTGACAAAGAGTCTTCTATGTTCCCAGAAACCAGCAAGAACTAAATAGAGGAGGACACATGGGCGCGTTTATAGAAAAAAAGTTGTTGATTTTACTTTACTATGTTTTTTTTTTTTTGAACGATTACTTTACTATGTTTTAGAACACGGTAACATGTTGTTTTGTTTTTGGGGTTTTAATATCCGAATCTTGTGGGCAAAAAGTCACATGCCCACACATGCATATTACATCCAATTTGTGTTTTGATTTGAAAAAAAAAGCTTTAATATCGTTATCCAATCAAGCGTGAGCCAAACTCTGTCAATTTCTTCTTCTTCCTTTAAAAAAAAAAATAGAAATTGGTTGTGATACCATGACATGTTTTTGGGTTGCTGTTGTTGTCTCTCTGTTGTTGTCAAAAGAGAGAGAACGAGAAAGATCATCGTGTAATAAACATTGGGTTTTCGTGTTTACTAATGTAAGTAATAAAAGTTGTGTTTTTTTTGTTTATTTTGATGTTTTTTGACCTGATTGGGTTTCGGAAACTGGAAACTGTAGCTTAAAAACTGACACTTTGTCTGAAACATAAAAAGGGAAAAAGATTGATTTTTTTTTATTAAACATATTTACTTTTGATTCAAATTTATTTATTGCGTGAATCGTTTTTGTGGATGAGTTTTATTTATCCATTATTATTTTTTTGTTTCTTTTTATTTTTGGTTCGGTGCGGGAAGAGAGAGAGAGCGGAATTTTTATTAGGCATAGAAAGAGATGCCCTTTCGGGTTTTTTTCGTGAGATTTCTTCATATCTATCTAGGGTTTCTTGGCTTAGCACTCTTATTCTATAAATTTTCAATTTTTTTCTGTTCTGGGTTGCTTTAGTTCCGGCTATTATGCAAGTTTTTCTCTTCCAATTCACAGATTTAGCTTCCTTTTGCCCTCTTGGGGGGCTGATTGTTTGTTTTTTTCTCAATTGGGTCGGCGAATTTTCTTCAATTTTAGAAGTTTGAAGGTTTGGATTGAGGGTCTATTTCATTTTGGTGGAAGCAATTGTCTGTTTTTTGGGGAATTTGAAGTCCGGGATCTATTGATTGGTTGCAAAGTTTAGGGCTTTGTTCTGGGCTTTCTCAGTTTGCAAAGTTGACCGGGGAGGGTCTTGGCATGTGTGCGCGATGTTTCATGCTCAAGGTCCTTCCAGGAATCATTGTAGCCTCCTTGCAGTAAAATGTGGTAAAAACAGTGACAGTAACACCAAGCAGAAGCAGTCTCTTTCTGATTCTAGACCCAGATACCCTTTTCCAGAACTTGCCTCTTCTGGCTGTCTTGAGGTATAATATTATCTTTGTAATGTATATATATATATATATATATTTTTTTTTTTTTTTTTCCAGATACCCTTTGTAATGTGATATTGTAATGTGTATTTTGTGACTTTTTTTTTTTTGAATTGCTAGTCTTTTTTTGGGGGTAAAAGTTACAAAGGTTGTTTATCTTTATGTTGGAATGCAGATTCAGGTTCTGACTAATCCAAGCATTAATGAATTTAGGCGAGTTCTTCAGTCTTTGGAGCCCAGCATTTTGTATTTTCAAGGTGAGCAGATTGAAGATAGTGAAGAAATTGGAAGTCTGAGATGGGGAGATGTTGACTTGAGTACACCAGAAGGCTTGTGTGGGCTCTTTTCTTCCACATTGCCTGTCACTGTGAGTTATTCTTTTCATTCTCTTAGTCGAGTTTGTGGCTGGTTGACAACTGTAGGTAACAAGAACAACATTACTGGTTGCAAGGTACAGCGCAATCAGTAATGAACTTCTAAGATGTTGAACTGAAATTGAATGGCTGTGTTCATATTGGCATAGGTTTTAACAATGAAGTAACAAACAAAAAGATTGACCTAAAGTCCTCTAATTCTCCTTCCTTAAACTGATAATTCATTCTTAGTAGCAGTTTTAAATTGTTAATAGCTTTATTTTCTTCCAAAAGCTGGAGCTTCGCAAGGTGTGCCTGCTCTAAAAGAAATTTTTGTTGGTTTTGAGTACATTGTATGTCCAATGTTTCTGTACAGGTTTACCTAGAGATTCCACATGGAGGGAAGTTGGCTGAGGCTCTTCAATCCAAGGTTTCTAAATTCTTGGAATTTTCATGTATATCCGATGCGTATTATTGTGATAATAAGTCCATATTGCCTAAGAGCAAGGGAATTCGCTTGTTAGTCAAGAATGCTGCCTTTAAGTGGAGGATCAAATTGGCATTTGGACTTTAAGGTTTTCACATTTTGTTTATCTGATATCTTCTGTGACAAACTGGGGTGTTTTTTTATGGCAGGGAATTCCATATGTCATATATTGGAAAAATATAATTTCACGTTATGCAGCTTCACACTTTTGCCACGCACTGTTTTCAGTATTGAAAAGGTATCTTTATCAGCTTTTCTTGTTTTACACCAAAGGTTGTTCAACAACAAGGACAACAATGATAACAAAGTCTTAGTCTTAGTTTTAATTGGAGTTGTCTACATGATCTTTTTTGGCATTCCTATTTATGAAGAAATACGTTTGATGTGAGATGTAATTATTCTACATCTTTCCTAACCCAAGATTCCCAAGTCAACTTAGGATGCCCACACCCTTTTTTCTTGCCATCCATATATGTTTGGTTCATTCTTTCTTAACTGGAGTATTTCTAGGTCTATATTGGACATTTCCAAACCATTGTAAACAACAGTCCTTAAGCATGTTTTGCACCAAAAATTGGCCCCCCCCCAAAAACAAAAAAAAATGGTCTACACCAAATGTGAACATGTTGTGATTTCATTTTGCCCAAGGATATGAGGGCTTGTTTGAAGGAGTTGTTGCCTGTGACATAGCACTCTCTATATGGGGGTGTGTGTGTCACACAAACACACGTGCGTGCAGACACACACACACATATTGAGAAAAATACTGTTCTAAGGCTTTATGTAATTTCTCATGTACTGCAGTTCTAGTAGCCATACATACGATGCATTCCAACTTGCACATGCAGCTTTTAGGCTCTACTGTGTTCAAAACAACATAATCCTAGGTTCTAATAGCCAAAAAGTTAATGGAAAGCCTGGGCCACGCTGGTTGGGGGACACTCCAAAGATTGATGTTACTCTGCCTGAGGCAGATGTTCAAGATGAAGAAAGCTCTTCTGAGACTCTTCCAGCCATAAAGATATATGATGATGATGTGAACTTGAGGTTTCTTGTTTGTGGACATCCTTGCACTTTGGTATGTTTGATATACATTAGGCCATTAGGGCTTAAATTGTTTGGATATAATGTTATTTTTGTTTGTTGGCTTAAACTGTTCAGTGTTCACAATCTGTGTTCTTTCCAGGATGGATTCTTATTGGGATCTTTGGAGGATGGGCTCAATGCTCTTCTGAATATTGAAGTAAGTTCATTTAGGATATTGTCAATTTATTTTCCAAGTTCTTAAACCTGCCTTGTACATTTTTCTTTCTGATCTATGTTATCCAGAATACAGATTCAAACCATAGGAAAGGTGGTGAATGTTCTAAACTGCTTCAAAGACTATCCACCTCGCCCAAACACACAATTTAAATACTTTTCTTTCCCATTCCTGGGCATGGCATCTATGGCGATGCATTTACTTCCAAAATTTAAACTTAAATTCGACCAAGCCGCCTAATTTGTTGATACAATCATGACTAGTGATGAAACCCAATGAGGTTGTTCAAGTGCATATCCTGCTTTCATTTCTTCTATAGCTTACAAAAAATATTTGTTTGGGGGGTGGGGGTTTGGTTGATAATTATTTGTTTTCTTATGACCTTCTGTCCTTACTTATTACTACCTTTATCCTCAAGTATTTGAAGTTATGTCTCTTGAGTTTCCTTTTGCAATTTTTGTGCAGATTCGTGGGAGTAAACTTCATGGTCGGACAAGGTCTTAAATAAGTTTCTTGCTTTTTTGCAGCTTGTTTCTGTTGTGATTTTAATAGAGTAAATACCATTATTAACCAGTTTCTTTTTGTCCCGTTACAACATTTTTTGTCAGCTTATATTTGGCATTGTAATTTGCAGTGCTCCACCACCACCTCTTCAAGCAGGGGCATTTTCTCGTGGTGTAGTGACCATGCGATGTGACTTATTAACCTGCAGTTCTGCTCACATATCTCTGTTAGTGTCAGGCAGTGCACAGACTTGTTTTAATGATCAGGCAAGCATTAATTATTCTACAAGGACAATTATGTGCCTTTTAATCTTGTCTCTTTTAAGCTCTTGACTCATCTAAATTTTTTGTTGTTTACTTTCATTTTGATCCGTGGGATGGTTTGTACTGGTTTAGCTTTTGGAGAATCATATAAAAAATGAGCTTATTGAGAAGAGTCAGCTGGTCCATGCATTGCCCAGTTCTGAGGAAAGCAAATTGCCTTCATCGGAGCCAAGAAAGTCTGTTTCTATAGCCAGTGGAGCAAGTGTATTCGAAGTTTGTATGAAGGTTCCTACATGGGCTTCACAGGTGAAATTCTATCAGAAGTTTGAACATTTTAATCTACAAAGTCCAATAAATTTGACATAAGCACTTGTTTCGTACATGGACTAGTGGAGCGTGTTTCCCTTGCCAATTGCTGTTTTACCTTGTCTATTTAATTCATTTTTAATGCAGTGCATTACATACAAACAGGATGGACTATGGATGAGAGAACTTTATTTGGTGGATTAGGGGAAGGATTTGCATAATATAACTAATCATCATTTTTGTTCTCAGATTATTTATTTATTGCTTGTACAGATGAATCATGAAATAGCTTTTGAATAATTCTTTTTGATTAGACCACCAATAAGTTCAATCAATGGATCACTATGTGATGCTTTGGTAGGGACTCAATAAAATTGCTGGTTGTTGTGTGCTGCTCTGTGTATATATTTATAGCTCTGCCTCATGGAATGTCATTACAGGTTTTACGGCAGCTGGCTCCAGATGCATCTTATCGCAGCTTAGTTATGCTGGGGATTGCTAGCATTCAAGGATTGTCAGTTGCTTCTTTTGAAGAAGGTGATTCTGAGCGCCTCCTTTTCTTTTGTACAGAGCAGGGTAAAGAACTCGAGGCAAACAGTTTTTCTCTTACAAGGCCTCCCAGTTGGTTGATGCCTCCTGCACCTAGTCGTAAAAGATTGATGGAATCCAGTGGCTGTGAAGTTGAAAATGGAGGAAATATTAGACGTAAAGTGAATGTTGCTGCAATGAGGCCAATTCCTCACACTTGTCATCATAAATTGCTACCTTTTTCTGGATTTTCTGAGGCTGAAAGGTACGAGGGGGATCTGGCGAAACCTAACTTGCCAGTTGCACCTGCCAAGCATGGAACTGTTGGACCTGCTGCTGTCACCCATAGGAAATCATTGTCAAGCTCCTACCAGGCCCAGCAGATTATTTCTTTAAATCCACTACCTCTTAAGAAGCATGGTTGTGATAGAGCGCCAATACAAGCTTGCTCAGAGGTGAAAGCCGTTTTCAGTTTTCGCATTGTGTTGTTTCTTTCCCCTTCATCTTGTGTTTTAAGTACTAATGAAATAAGTGAAGGGAAATTTTTGTTGAATGGTTGAAATGTGTTTAGGTCTGATTTGATGACTTGTGAAATTAAGCTTGAATGTGTATATAACTTAGTTCAAGCTGTCAAAATAGCAGTCTTCTAGATTTACTAGGTTAGGATGTGGGAATGACTCTTAGGAAGAAAGATCACCATTTCTAAGGTTTTGAAACACCAATTCAGATGAAGAATGTAGAGACTGAATTTAGTTGTTGTAGTACGCTTGTAGAAATGTGAGCGTTGGTGTAATAATTAGGTTTTTTTTATTGTGGCATGGAAGTTATAGGTTTCAGTTACGGAAATAGTCTTTTTCGAAAACAAGAATAAGGCTGCATACAGGGGGCCTCGTGCACTGGGATTTCCGTTTTTTTGGTATGCTTGTGAAGCTTTGTATATGATATCGGCAATCTTAATTTGGGACCTAATAAGTGAAATTAATGGAAATCCTACTATTGCTTGTGCAAAGCATGCAGTTGAATAGTTAACAGAATATGTTGTGATTTTCTCATGATCACTAACATATTGGTCATGTCAGACTGAGGAAGGAACATCCTCTGATGCCCCGTGTGTACTTTTTATATTTGCATGAGGTATCTTTTCCCGATGTGATCCCCAACCTATTATTTTTGGCAGGAGGAATTTCTAAGGGATGTAATGCAGTTCTTGATCCTTCGCGGGCATACCCGGCTTGTTCCTCAAGGCGGGCTGGCCGAGTTTCCTGACGCAATTCTCAATGCAAAACGCCTTGACCTATTTAACTTGTATCGCGAGGTAAAACCTTCAAGATTTGTAACGTATTGAATTTTTCTAGAAATTCAGTCAGAGAAATTGTAATTCTCAGGTTGTTTCAAGAGGAGGGTTTCATGTTGGAAACGGCATCAACTGGAAAGGACAAGTTTTCTCAAAGATGCGGAATCATACATTGACAAATAGAATGACTGTATGCCTACCAACTCGTGGCTTCTGTTGTCTTCTTTAGATAATTCTTCTGAGATGATATAAGCAACTTGATTGCTGGTTGGTTACAGCTCACAGCATAACAGTCAACATGAATTCTGTGCGCCATTATATTTCAAATTTGTGGTGAAGCATATTTCTTCTTGTTGATTGACTAACATTATCCGTTCCATAGTAGTTCTTTTTTCCTATTCTCATTCCCTTTCTTTTTCCTTTTTTGGTAGCCTTACATTGTAAGCTTCCTTAATCTGTTATTTGCCTGCTCTTCATTGTTGCACCCCCCAAAAGAAAAAATAAACAGAGGGTCAACAAACTGAGGATATTAAATTGAGGATCAACATTGACTACTGGACAGACTGACTTTTTTGATGTCTGTTGAGAAGTTCTAGCTGCTATATATCACTTGTTTTATTACTATTGGGGGTTGACGCTATCCTTTTGTAACTGATCAAATCATAATCAATGAAAATAAACGTTTTCCGCATATCAAGATGATGCTGGGAACAATAGGCGTGGTTTGAAAATCTTTCTGGTTGTTGATCTGGACACATTTTCCTCTATTTTTTTTGTTCTTGCTCACATTCCACGCTGACTGATGCTTTTGTTGTTACTGGTCCTTGCTCTGGTATTTGTAGCTTGTCTGGTTGCTTAATACAGCGTGCTGCTTATTATGCATGTAACTGATTTGTTTTGCATCATGGTTTCCAGGGTGTTGGCAATACCCTAAAAAGGCATTATGAAACTTACCTTTTGGAATATGAATTAGCCCATGATGATGTAGATGGGGAATGTTGCTTGTTGTGTCACAGGTTATTCATTTTCTCTCTTCCCCTCCTGATTGACCCCCCCCCTCTCCCTGGGCCCCGTCTTTCCCAAAGCAAAAGGCCTTGCAAAGAAAAAGTACTGATGCAATTTTACATTTCATTACAGTAGTGCAGCTGGTGATTGGGTGAACTGTGGAATTTGTGGCGAGTGGGCTCACTTTGGCTGTGACAGGAGGCAGGGGCTTGGTGCCTTTAAGGTATGTCTTCCACAATCTAGTTTTGGGCATACGGTCGATAGTGTTTGCGTTTGAAATCTTCTATTGATGCAGACATAATTTGTAACCTCAAAGTAAGTTATGTGGGTAAGTTTTCCCTTTAGTTAATCCAGTAGAACATGTTCAACTCCATCAAACTCAGCCGATTTTTGCCTGTGACCTCACATGTAGTCGTGATTCTGGATCAAGTCAAGTTATTGGAACACTTAATAGCGTTGACCTAGTACGTTTTCGAAAGAGATTGGGTAGACCGGCTGTTGGATATAATTGCGGTTTACAAAACAATACCAGCATTAGTGCGGTTTAATCCTAGTTGGTTTGCATCTGCATTCGTTCAACATGCATGAGGTGCAAAAAGAGGTTAAGATCAGAATAATGTAACTTAGTTTTGCTGGAAATTATGTGGTGAATGACAGGACTACGCCAAAACAGACGGACTGGAGTACATTTGTCCGCACTGTAGCGTTACGAATTTCAAGAAGAAATCGCAGAAAGCTGCAAATGGATATTGACGGGCCTCGACCGTGTTGGCCAAGATACTCATACTCAGGTTTTTTTGGTTTTAACCTCCGTCACTTAGGTTTTTTTTTTATAACTTACTAGAGTAGTAGTGGGAAGGCAATTATTGTATTGCTATCCCCATTGTTGTTCCTTATAAGATTAAAGCCATCAGGAAGGCCCTCCAATTTTCCCCTATATCTGTGCCATGTATTTTGGAAACAGCACTCTGGAAGAAGAGCAACTGTAGATTATGTCTTACTCTCCAGCAATTAATTTAACAAGAATTAATTTAGCAAGGTAGTGTTGTTGAACAGACAGCTACAATTTTTGAAAAAGTAGGTTGTGCCTATGGGTATGGTTTTTTGAAGTTTTTTTTTTTTTTTCTGGTTGCTTTTTCCAGTTGTCATCAACGTGTTTTGTTTTTCAGGGATCCATCAGGAGATCCATTAAATAATAAGTTACATAATGATTAGGGGGTAGTTTCTTCCTTTTTATAAATTTTACTCTTTTTTTTAAGTTTAAAACTTAAAATTTTAAAATAAAAATTTTAATTTTAATTATTGAGACGTCACCCGAAAACTAATTCGATTGTTTCTGCTAGTGGGTTGTCACATGCGCCCTCGCGGGGTGGACCCATAAAATGGTAACTGGGATTCCAAATTAGTTCGGCTCAGCAAAATATTGGTCTGGACTTTTGATCTGGATTGATCTAGTTTATCTGCTAACTGAATTGGGTCGCTCAAGTGACTCGGAACTCTTCTTGTTAAAAAAAATTATTTATGAATTTTTAAAATTGTATATAAAAATGCTTTTTAGTAGCTAACGAAAATCATATGTAAATGTAACTTAAACATTTAAAATATAAAATTAAATTTTTATTCTAATTAAGTATTTTATTTGTCATATCTCACATTATAAGAAAAAACTATATAAAGTAATTAGTCGATAATTTTGTACAATTAAATAATTAATATTTATAATAAACAAATTAATAAAAGTATATTTTTTTCGTTATAAATATTAATTATCTAATTATATAAAATAATCAATTATACATCTGTGTATATTTTTTCTATATTAAAATATTATAACTTATAACATATCATAGCCCTGCCAATTTAACTAGTGACCCTGCTTTGGTCACTTCTTCAAGTAGATAACTACATTCTGAAACTGCGACAAAAATTTGGATTACTTGGGGTTTGACTTTGAGGCTCCACTATTTTGGTATTTAGCATGTCCATGATAGTAAACGCGGTGCAGCCTCCAGAATTTGGCGTGAATATTTTGATAGGTCGATGATGAAAAGAGAATAAATTCTATTTCTGTAAGTGAAATAAAGGACCCAAGACAGTAAGTTGGTTGATTTGTCATCCGTGGACTGTTACCAAAATGACTTCCTTATTTCTTTCCAACGAAATCAATACTCTACCATATAAATTTGAAGCTTAACCTTTACAATTATAACAATAATGGGATGTGACATTGACATTCACTGATCCACAGCCATAGCAAAAAGAAGTTCCGCACCTATAGTCCATGACAATTAACAGAGAAAAGTTAGAAAGTAATCGATCATAGTTTTAGTACAGCCAAATAACAGAGAAAGCTTCTGGCCACATTACAAGAATCAACAGTTTGTAACCACCATTTGCATGGTAAGGGATTCGGATACCAGCTTTGAGGCCATGGTAAGGGTTGAATGGTAGGGAAACCTACGGCTTATCGCCTAAAGGGAAGTATGTTGTAAACATGTGATCTCTTCGCACCCTCTCTGAGCACGAGGTTGCAATGATCTCTAGTGGTATGGTAGGGCACCACCCCCACTTTCCCATTTTTAAGACAACAAGAGAAAAATACGAATCAACAATTTGTAGGGGTCACAAGCCCTACAACAACTCCTCATGTCTAATTCCTGTAGGGGAAATCTAGGTAGGAAAAGGGTCATGCCAAACTGCAATTATAGCACATAATTCAGTTACTGACTCGAAGATATCCATGATTCTTGATTTCATGCCTCAAGAAAAGGAAAGCAAGACCAATATGACTTTTGTTTCAAGTAAAATGATTCAGTAGCATAACTGCAGAAAGAAACTAGAACCCCACGCACTCTTTCAAAATTACTCATAACATCTGATTGTTCAATGAGATTTTTGGTGCCCATGTAGGCTGATGAATTTGGTCATAATCCGAGCAGATGCCCTTGAGATGCTATTTATGAAGCACTTCATTAATATCATGATCGAAACTCATAACTAAACAATTCAATAAAAGCTAATCAAAAAGAGAAAAACAGCAGAGCACATTTGCCTATGACCAAAAACAGAGGTAACAAAACATAAAACCACACTATCTTTGGATTTTTCTCTCCAATTAAACTTACAAAAAAACTCAATTTAGAGAAAAAATTTCCTCTATTTTGAATGTGAAAGAATTGGGAAACACTTTAGATCAATTTTCATGTTTATATATTCATAGCACCAGTAAGCACATCAAATGAAACAGTATTTTGTTTTGCTATTATAGATTTTGGGCTGAACGAGATCAGTAATGAATGTAGGCACCATCACCACCGCATAACTCATGAATATTATATATTTTCCATCTTTGAGAAGAAGGCAGATCTGGAAAGCAATGCCATGTATAGGCAGTTCTGTGCAACATTTGATAGAGGGCATAGCCAGCATATCTAAGAGCTGTACGTGCCACAGCAAAGCATCGAAAAAACAAATGCTTGACTCAACCACACACAGAATGGAGAAATTACCATATCTCCAACAAATAAACCAGAAATTCTGGTCAATGTCTATTTTTCTGAAAAAATTCACGCATCCAAGACTAAGCACTTCAACACAAGCAAATGACTCCACCCAGACGTACAAGGTTAATCACAGTCAAATTCAGGACTTTGAGCATGCAGAATATTTTTTTTAGTTAATTGGTTCTGACTAGAATCAGTGAGCTAGAGAGCACATTGGTATGATGATCTTTCCATTTTTTAACTCCAATAAACCTTCATAATCGGTGGCATATTTGGATTCCCGAATCCCAACAGTTACTGACAAACAATATGAGACTGGAAACAGGCACATTCATGCCAGTAAAACAATCAATCTATCAAATTGCCAAAACCACCAAAATTAGATGTTTAATATAAGCAAAAACAAACCAGGAATCACCTGCATCTGATATATCTGCAACCTTGGGTTCGCTCAACATAAATCCTGCATGTAGGACACCGTCTCCAATGCTTGTTGTCGGCAAGCTTCATCAACATGATATCTTCCCGCTCCCTCTCATCCTTATGCAGCTTCTGAAACTCCTCGCACCCAATCCCAGAATGCCAAGGAACATTACACTGCAAGCAGAACATTCTCCAACAATAGGGGCACACCGATTCCCTTATAACATCTCCACCTCCTCCGCTACCTCCTCCATCATCATCATCAATCAACAGCATCGCGGAGCAATCCTTAAAGGGGCAATAAACCTTCTGAGACCCAAGAATCACAGCTTCGCACAAGGCGTTGCCCCACCTGTCAAACACATCCTGAGGCAGAATTGACCGGCAATACTCGGGCTCTAGTGAGCCTTTGCAGCCGGATACAGGACAGGGAATTTTTGATATATTCTCTTGTAGCTTTGAGGCGACGTACTTGACCATGCAGTCGTTGCAGTAAGCATGAGAGCAGCCCTTGATCGAAAACAAGTCTTCTCGAGTCTTCTTGGGCTCGACGCAGATCTCGCAGACGAATTCCTTATCAAGAGGATCGTCAGCGTCTTCCTGGGATTTTGAAGACTGGCCCTTTTCAGTGACGGAATCACAAAAAGATTTAATCTTTCTGCGTTTTCCGGAAAAATTGACTCGTGGGGTGAAGTCAAGCACCCGTATGTCATCATCAATGTAGTGATAGTCTCGAGAGAGATCAATGAAGCAGCTGTTTTCTTCTCGCTTGTGGCAAGGGGCGAGGGATTGGAGAGAGGCCATGGTGGCCAAATAGAGGTCTCTGTGTTCACCGTACTGTTCGACGGAAATGGCTGTCCTCTTGGTGTTGCCTTTCTCCGATATGGGTGTGCAGCAGAAAACGGCGTCGCCGTCGTCGCAATCGTCAAGATCAATGATCTGGGTGACCTCTGTTTTCTCCATCTTTGGCTTATAATTGTTTATAATAAATCGTCGTGTTTTTTTATTGCTCAGGTTCTGGTCCTAAAAACATAGTACTGGTGGTGTTGTTTTCAGTGGGGTTCAAAAGTTCAAACACCCAAACCCTCCGGCCGATGATTAGAGTTTTTCGGATTTTACTAGAACAACATGATATGCTTTGTCCCGTTATATTTCTATCTTTTTCTCTTTTTCTTTTTCCTGTTCAGAAAAGATAAAGGGCAAGGCAACCGAAGGCCAACGCTGGCGTGAAAAACGTAAAAAAATATATTAAATTTTTAAAAATATAAATTATTAAATATATCTAGTCTATGGAATAATAAATTATTCATTACATGTCTATTCTATATGTCATCATGTGTGTAAACGCAGCTTTACAGCCGTACGACGTCTTGTGAGATTCTAAGCACGCCATTGGGGCATCGGGCTCCTTTTAATTTTCATAACCCAAATTTTTTATTTTATGCCAAAAATAAAAGTTATTTTTGATTCCGACGGTTTAAACCACAGAGAGCGATATTCCTTTGACAATGGCTTAAATCTGGATGATCGGTACCTGTTTTTTATTTTTGTTTAATTTAATTATTTAATGAGTTATATTATTTTAAATTATTTTAAAATTACTCAAATAAAGTTATTAAAATTTTTTGTTTTTTTAAGTTTGAAAATACTCAGTAGTTATGTTAGTTATTAGCAAGAGAGAGAGTATACATTTGATTCTTCAATTGGTGAAAGGAGTCTTTTGAACTCTATTCCATTTTACGTGGTCAGATCTTGATGATTGTAATTTAACTACAAGTAAAGTAAGATTCTAGTGATAGATAGAAACTTTATTTGATTACAATTAAATTTTATATCAATTAGTTTATAGAATTTTATTTGGTTGTAATCATATTTTATAATTATATCTAATCCTACAAATATTCTTACATAATGATATGTAAAAAAAAAATTAAAATGATTATAATCAATTACAAGCACTAATCTTAATAAAATAATTGTTTAGATAGAAAGCTAAATCTTGGAAATTGAGAAATCTTGAAATCTAGAAAGGTGAAATGATGTGAAGAAGGTGATGTTGCTATTCAATGGAAAAAGCTTACACTACTTTGCTTTGTTATTCGAGTAGGATCCCAATGAAAACAATCTTTATCAAGATCATCCCATGTAGGTTGCTTTAATAATTGACTATTAAAAGAAACTCAAACTCAATGGGATAAAGTAACCCATTGGTATTACAAAAAAAAAAAAAAAACTAACCTCAATTATATGTAACCGAAAACAAAAACAAATTTGAAAATAACTAAAAGAATAACGAGCTTAAGAATAATGATCATCAAGATATTCAAAGAAAATTGCTAAAAAAAGAATAACAAACTTCCTTATACTAAAAGATATTCTTCCATAATTATAATTATGTGTAAAAAAAGGGTAAAGAGAAAATTATAATAAAAAATTAAAATAACTATAACCAATTATAAGCATTAACCCGACGAGAATTTGTTTGGTTGAAAAAACTAAAATTTTAAATTGAGAAATCTATTTGTTTGGTTGAAAAAACTAAAATTTTAAATTAAGAAATCTAGTTAAGAGTAAATAAACAAATAATAATGTAAGTAAATGATATATGTGTTTTTAGAATGCCAAAAAAAAAAGTTGCTTGTATATAAGAATCCTAAATCTATCGAAATTGAATTTTAATTTTATTAAAATACTAATAATAACTATAATAATTGAGAATTTATTAAATTAAAAAATTAAAAAATTTTAAAATTGAGCTTTTAAAAAATCAATTAGTTAAAAACGTCGTCGTCGTCGTCAAGATCAACAATTTGGGTGATCTCTGTTTTCTTCATCTTTGGCTTATTGTTGACGATAAATCGTCGTTTTTTCTTGCTTGGCTTCTGGTTCTAAAAACGTGGTACTGGTTGTCTGGTTGTGGCGTTATTTTCATTGGGGTTTTGTCACACACACGCAAGCCCTCCAGCGGACGATTAGGGTTTTTCGGATTCTACTAGAATATGATATGCTTTGTCCCGTTAGACTGTTATCTTCTTTCTTTTTTTTTTTTCCACAAAAGGTGAGAGGTAATTGGAAGGGCGACGTGATAGATATATAATAATTTAAATTATGAAAGATATATTATTAATTTTTAAAAAATAATAAATAATTTATTAGATATTGTTACATAAAATGTGTCTCTTATCTACCTCATTACACACGTTTATGTAATCTTATTTTTTAATTTTTTTTTTCAAGGGACGTACAACGTCTTTTGAAATTCAGAGCGGACTATTATTGCCCTTTTTAACTTTCATAACCCAAATTTCATTATAAAATTTTAGATTTATACCAAAAATAAAAGTTATTTTAGATTCTGACGGTTTTAATCAAAGAATGCGAACTTTTTGGCATTGAATTAAGACAGTAAATCTTGATGATTTTTTTTTAGTTTGGAAATACGCAGTGGTTGTGTTAATTATCAGTAAGAGAGAAGATAATTGATGAAAGGAGTGTTTTGCAGATGATTTTTTTTAGTTGGAGCGGAAAGGAGAAATTTAATAGTAGATATCCATAAATAAATATTATTATAATAATAATTTATATCTATAACTAAATATATAAGGCTGAAATTGAGAGAAAGAAAATTTTAACTTTTCTCTCTTAATTGTATGGTTACTTTTTATAAATTTATAAATTAAAAATATTAAATACTTTATAAATATAAAACTTCTATTACAATCTATATTAGGATTCTATAAATCAATAATATAAATTTAATTGTAATTAAGTAAAGATTATATTAATTTAAATATTTTTATTTTGACTCTAATTAAATATTTATAATTATAAAATTTTATAACAAAAGAAAATAATAAAAAAAGAAACAAAAAACTATTCATGAATACAAAGAAAAAAATTCAAAAAACTCTCAAATTTACTTTTCTTTTCTTAAAAAGGAAAAAAAAAAAGAGTTAGGCTAAAATTTTCTCAAAAGAAAAGAAAATAAAACAATAGTCGCAAATCTTTCCTTTTTTTTTTTTTCTTTAGAAAAACAATCATTTTATTTTCCCAAAACAAAACTTAAAAATTTCTAAAAAATAATACTCAAAGTTGTCTTTTTATTTTTTAAATAAAATAATTAATAAATATAATTAAATCTGTACATTGCGCTGATCTATTACTAGTGTAAGTATATGAAACTGGAGTTAAGAGAAAATCTCAGTCTTTCTCTCCCTGATATGTGACGATTCTTCATAAATTTTTAAATTAAAAATACTATTAAAATATTTTATAATTATGAAAATTCTATCACAATTAAAATTAGGATTCACAATTAATATAAATCTAATTATAATCAAATAAGAATTCTATTGATTTACATATTTTTACTTTGATTATATTTAAATCTCTATAACTATAAATTTATAATAAAATAAAATAATAAAAAAAAAAAACTATTTCATAAATCCTCCTTTTTGGAAAACAAAAAATATTTAAAAAATTTCTCAAATTTACCTACAATTTTTTTCTCAAAATAAAAAAACATTACTTCCAATTATGTTTTCCTATAAAGGAAAAAAAAGTTCTTTTTATTTTCTTAAAAAAAATTTAAAAGATTCTGTAAATATTCTTTAAAAAATAATACTCAAAATTTAAATTTAAATTTTTTATTTTAAATAAAATAAAGTAAAAATAAAATTTTAAAAAAATATGATTAAATCTAAGCATTGCATAAGTCTACTACTAAAAATAATTTACAATATAGGAGTGTCACGCGGCATACTTTTTCTTAATTTCTTTTCTTCCACCTTTGCTCCAATCCTATGAACAACATAAAGCTCTCCTTCAGTCTTGATTAGGAGTAAACTTTGATGATTCCATATAATAAGAAAAGATGCATTGATCCATGGCTTTAGTAACAATAAAGTTTTAGTAATTACAAAAGCCTTATTGTACAAGGAGAGAGGAATAGGCAGCTATCAACTCATGAAACTAATAAAAATATCAATTTTATTGTAACAGGCATAAAGAACAACCAATCACTAATTAATTGCTTTTCATGGCCCTCCGCAATTCCTTTGTTTGCTCCTTGCAATTTCCTTTACCTGAGGAATCTGCTTCCCACCAAACTTATAGCGACTTTATAAAATAGAATTATCATATATCGCAGCTACGAAGATTATTATAACAATTTAGTATCGATATTCCTTAAGTCTTTATGCAACTCCCCGCCATTAATGTTGTTGTTAGCAATCAATTTTCAGGAAAGTCCAATGCTATTGAATCTTTAGCAAGCATATGCCTTCATGGAAAAGCAATTTGCACAAAATTATGCCCCTCAAAAGTAGACTGCAGCATTATATATACAATTCTCAAGCAGCAACTTCATATTCTTTGAATTCCACAGCAAAATTGTGGGATGAAGCCCATGTTGCCGATGCCATAAATCTTGCTATTTCAGAAGTTGCTGAAAATGGTAAGGACACCTCAAACTCTATGCATTTCGATAGTGAAAAAGAAGGATATAATATATATATATTAGTCCATCAACAACAAAATGGGAAAAACTCTTCTTATTCCTCAAGATGGAAGGTGTCTCATAAGAGACAATATTATATTTTTTATTGTTTACAATGAATATTCCTTTTTTTATTTTGTTACAAAAAAAAGTTATTTTTATTTGTATTCAAAAGTACTTACATATATCTAGACTGTATTTTTTTCAAGAGAATTAGGATTTATGCAGATTTGGGTCTAACACGAAAAAAGAAACTAGTTATTAATGAGATTTGTGATTCTAACTTTACATCTCTGTCTCAACTTTCAAACTTTCTTGATTTCCTGTATGACAAGTAAATTAATGCTAACTGTGACAAATACGTATTACTGATCCACCGCCTATTGTGGAAGTCTCGAGGAAGAGTGGATGAGAAGTTAATTTAAAGTGCAGACAATGGATTATGGAAACAGCTCTGTTACAGGAATGTGGTATGCCTACTAGACGTGAATCTAAGTTGCATAAGCCAGTTAGATGCACACTTATAGTTCTTCACATCAGACTTATATTATACTATTATGGCTCATTATCGATATAAATTTGTTGCTTTCATCATTAACTGCAATTGTATTTTAAAAATTAAAAATATACAATCAACAGAGATAATAATAAGTTATATGTAACCAGTCTACGAGAGTCAATACAATTAATTACATGTAATTTGAGCACAAATATATTACAAAGTTGCAAAAATTAGATGCAAGCTTGAAAGTAAAAATCTAAACTATTAGTTACAATTGATTTTTAACTCTCAACTATGGTTGTAATTGACACATCTTTTAACAGATAATTGGCTATCTGAACTTAATGATCGAGATTGATAACCAATTATAACATACGGTTCAGATCTTCTCACTTCCAATTATAAGATGGAAAAACATTGGAAGACATAGAAGAAATAGACAGAAAAGTGTCAATAATGCAATTGTAAGACATATTTGTGCAATAAAATTGATTTTTTGTTCAAAAAAAAATAATGTGATAATTTCTTATTACACATTTTATTAATTTTATTGCACAAATAATGATAATCATTACATTATTGATAAATTTTTTATCCACCAACCTATGTCTTACTAATGGAACTCTTATAAGATACGGCCCCATAATAAAGTTCTTTCCAATATGGCAACATGCCCAATGGTAACATTTTGCAGGCCAAAGCAGAGTTCTGCAGGTGCTTGGGACCAGTGCCTTCATTGCAGTTAAGGCTTAGAAATGTCAGCTTAGGTATGAGCGTCTATTATCTGATAATTTGAACATTTTTGGACCCTAAGATGAACAATAAGCAATCGAAGCGAAAGAGATAGTTTACCCTATTGAGCAAGTCATATTAATTCCCTCACGACCGGGAACACCAGAGCCAATTCTCGGGGCTTGTATGCACAAAATATTAAATTCTACTCTTGAGACATTTTTAGCCACCTTGTTGCTATGAAACTCAACTCATCACTCCATTTCAAAAGAATATCCCTTTGCTAAGTTAAGTTTGATAAAAGTAGAATGATGACCTATTCACAACAATAAAAGAACCAGGGAATGGGGGGCCTGGATTTGCAGTTCGATGTGCTAAAATATCTACAGTACGCTTAGCGCTTGCAAGTTGGGCAAACATGGGAAGTGGTGTTATTGCGACTTCCACATCTGTAACAGAAGGCATATCCACACCTGTGATCATCAAAATCAGAGATTAATGAATAAAGCTACAACACAGGGACAAGGGGTGGGTGCAACACGGCTGGCGCCGCAGGTACCATATGCACATTATGACACATTTTTCATAACTCAGTTGGACAAAGTCCTTGGCAGCACAACAATAATGTGCAATAGGCCTACCAACAATATGCACATAGGTGCATGCATCACTCCCGCGTCGCACCCCACCCCGTCTACGTAACTTTACTGTAATGAATAATACAGGAGTAATTCACATAGATGGCTCATGTCTCAGGCTCAATTCCTTTTGGAATCAATCCGCCTTGTGGAGGATATATCAACATTCGTCAGTGACTTTGAGAGTGCTGATGTTAATGAATTCAAACAAAAGTTATGTAGTCCAACAACTTCTGAAACATCAAAACAAACCCTGGCCGTCAAAGCAATAATGACACTGTTCCACATGCCATAAAAGAGAATAGTCATAATTTGTCTCTCAATTGAACACCAATTTGGTGAGAAAGACAAAGGAGATTGATATTTTTTTTCAAGGATACAACAAACGCTCTTAATCTACGGACCATTAAAAGCCTACCCAACTTCTTTCTCGCACTACAAAAGTACATCAAATACCTCTAACATGGTGATGAGCTAGTTGTAATAGGTTTAGTGATGGACATCACAAAGAGAATGGCAATGCAATCTCGTCAATCAACGACTTATATTCCACATTTTTTGTGCATCATTGATGCCAAATTGCCAAACCGGGAACCCAACTTGAACCCCCATGGCCATCTAGTGGCAAATTGTACAAACTGTAAAGATCATGTATCACAAGGAGAACTTTACCGTTACACCAAGGCTCATTGTTCGTGCAAACCAAATAAAAAAATTGGTAACGCTAACATAACAACAATACAATCCAGAACAATTATAGCAACAAAAACCCTGTGTTGCTGTAATCATCCAAGAGGCAAAACTGAAGAGCTAGAAAGCAAAATAACAGACCTGCACATGAGATAGTTGCAACCGGACGATTTTTCAACATAATACTTGCACACTGGACATCTCTTCCACTTCTTCCTTTGGGCAAGATCCCGCAAGATATAATCTTCCCCCTTTTTCTTCAATTTCTGAAACTTTTTACAGTCAATATCCGAATGCCAAGGAACCTTGCACTTCACACAAAACGTTCTCTTGCAGAAAGGACAGACAGAGTCCAAAATCTTCGTTTCAACATCTTTGATCAGCAATGCCGAGCAGTTATTATACGGGCAGTAAAATTTCTCAGAACCACCGATCACGGACTCGCACAGCGCGAGACCCCACCTGTCAAACAAGTCCTTAGGCAGAATTTCGCGGCAATACTCGGGGTCCAACGATCCTCCGCAGCCGGATTCCGGGCAGGAGATGACCGTAATATTGTCGTCAAGCTTGGAAGCCACGTATCTGACAGTGCATTCAGTGCAATAGAAGTGCGCGCAGCCCTTTGGATTGAACGAGCCGTGGAGGGGGCTCCGCTCGATGCAGATTTTGCACATGAAAGTAGGTGGACCAGTAGTCCCACTGGTCTCCAGGGTCTCCAAGGCCTGCGCGTCGTCATCTTCGGATTCGAGCTCGCTTTGCCGTGACGTGGGTGTGAAGAAAAAGGCGTCGTCGACATTGTGGCTGCCGCGGCGGCGCCCAGTCAGCGTTTTGTGGAAACTTTTCGGGTTTGTCATACTTCTGAGATACGACATCATCGTTCCGATGAAGTTCCCCATGTTCTGCATTGTTCAGTGATCTCAACTAAAATTTCACCAATTACTTTAAGTTTCTTTCTTTCTTTCCCCTTTCTTTCCCTGAGGAAGACGAAAAAAAAGAAGCGTTGCCCTTTTTTCTTTAACTTTTTAATTAATTATGGGTTTTTTTTTTCTCTTTTGCAGCTAGTGGAGTTCACATCCTTTCGCGGACGTATAGGAGGAGGAGTAGGACTCCTACAACGGTTGTTTGTTAATAAGATAATGCAAATAAGCCCACTCGAGAATCAGAAAAAGGTTGGCAATGGAAACTACAATCTATATATATACAATATAGTATTCTTTTATAAAAAAAAAAAAAGGAGAAAATTTTATATAATATAGTATTTGTTTAAGTGAGAGAAAATGAAGTGGTATGTTTTTCTAGAGTATTAATTATTTTAAGTAATTCTTTATATACACAGTAATAATAGACCCACGTAATACGTAAATTTAATAATAGTTTATTTTCAATTTAATTTTACTTTACTCTATTTAAAAGAAAAAAATAAAAAGACTTTTATTTTTTTAGGTAAAAAATAAATAACTTGGAGTTTTTTTTTTCTTTTCTTATCTTTTAAGGAAATTTTAGATTTGTTCTTTTTTTCTTATTAAGAAAAATTAGATAAATTTGGGAAATTTTCTTAATCTTTTTCTTTTTTAAAAAGAAGAACGGGAGAATGATTTTTTATTCTTTTTTTATTTTTTTATTTAAAAATCTTATAATTATAAAAATTTAATTAAAACCAAAACAGTATTATATAGATCAATAGACTTATATGATGCATGAATTTAATGAGATTTTTTAAAAATTTATTTTTACTTTATTTTATTTATAATAAAAAAGAAAAAATCTTTTAATATTGAGTATTATGTTTTAGCAAATTTTTTGAATTTTTTAAAGAAAATAAAGTGATTTTTTTCTCTTTCGAAGAAATTTCTGCATAATTCTTTTTTTTAAATAGACAAATTCAGATATTTTCAAAATCTTTTTTTAAGTGGAAAATTTGAGAGTAGTTTTTTTTATTCTTTTCATTGATAAAAATATTTTATAATTATAAAAATTTAATTAGATTCAAAATAATATTATATAAATCAATAGAAAGCTTATTTAATTACAACTAAATTCATATTAATTAATTAATAGAATCATAATATTGTCGTGATTGTAATAGAATTTTGATTATTATAAGACATTTTATTATTTTTAATTTATAAATTCATGAGAAGTTGTCACATTACTGAGAGAGAATAGCTGAGATTTTCTGTTAATGTTGACTTTATATACTTACATAACATATATATTTTTTTGGTTTGGATGATATGAGAGATCTTGATAAAGTTTGTGCTAAATTTCAATCAAAGAAAAAAAAACCACATATGAGATTTTTTTAAGTTTCGGTGCAGCTTCCACTATTGTCCTCCGTAAAGATTATGCTTTTGGGAAACTCCAGAGTAACTTAATGCCTAAGTTTCGGCACAGCTTCCACTATTGCCCTCTGTTTTTTTTCCTCTTTTGCGAAGCACTCTTTGGTCTCTGAGTCTGAAATCAACGGCCCTATCGTTTGCATGATTAGTTCATCCTGGCCGTCAGATTGAAGCAATCGCTAAAAGGGAAAACCTGAAAGGGCAGGAGAATCCGCCTCATTTACTACGCAAGCTGAGGTGACAGCCAAAGGAATTATCAGTTGCAAAACGATACATAAACACAAATTTATACATAAAAATTTAGATCGTTAAATTATAAAAAATATATTAAATTATAAAAAAAATAAATAAATTATTAAATTAATTATATATTTTCTTTATATTGCAAAATTTATGTTGCGACTATTTAGTGATGTCCTTATAAGTTCTAGGCATGCATGTTCACTCATTCGCCAATATCCTCTTTTGTGAATCCAGGGGCTGCTTTAGCCAGGCCATAATATATGAAGATCAAAGCCCCTGCCCATGCAAAAGTTATCTCAGGCACGAGAAAAAAAAAGTGTTTGCCCAAAAACCTAATACCCAATCGAAGGTTACAATCAGACCCAGTAGTAACCAGGAAAAAGTATCCTCTACTCTCTAAAACTCTATCACGCATCACAAGAAGCTTAAAAAGAAGATGCTCAAGAATGCCCATGGGTCTATTCACAAATTAAGAACTTGTATATAGTTATTTTACACAATTATCTTTATATACACCAAGATTATCTGGCTCAATGCGTGCAAGCGCACATTAATAAACAAATTCAACTCAACATAGACAGTGATAATTCTTTTACAAGAAACTGTTCTCCCTTTCCATGGACGTGAATCATGGCCAGGTTACCTTACAATTCAAAGATGGCGAATTCAAGTCCAAGTCCAAGGCCAAGGCTTGAGAACCACATCAGGACATCCTGGCAACTTCTTGTGCAGCAGAACTGCAGAAGGATACCAAACACAGGGAAGAACAGCAGCACTAACTCCGTAGACCAGAGTAGAGGTCCTTCAGGGCAGCATATAAAGGCTCAGCAGCTTTTGGTCTGTCCGCAGTCCCAAGTAGAATGTCAGCCGTAGTGAGATAAGGATCGCCATAGAATTTTAGATTGATATCCATCCTTGTTGCTACTACATTCCCTTCAAGTGACACCCCAACAAATGCCCCTGGTATGTTTGCAACTAAATGGATCAGACAACAACCCAAACTTCCAGGGCAAAAGAACACAAGCTACAGAAATTAACACATTAATACAAACCTGAATCAACATCAAACCTTGGCAATAATCAAGACCTACCAAGAGTCCAAGACCAAATTGAGCATTTACTTGGACATTACTAAATCATTCCCAACTTAACCATGCACGCAAAGTATGTCCACTAGCTAGATGATGTGTACTAGTAAGAAGTACATAAACTTTCAAAAGAAAGCTTTAAAGAGAGCAAGCAACCAGGAACAGAATGCTTAATTACTTCATTTCTACTTCTATCCCTAAATGACTTGCAAAAGACTATACTTCCACAGGCACTCACAATCATACCTCCCAATGACCAAAGTCATGAGCTAGGACAATAAAGTAGAGAGAATCATTAGAATCCATGGGGTATTACTGGAGTTCCAGCTAAATAAAAGATTTCTGTCAGGACCAATTACCCAATCTTCTTACGGCTAAAAGAAATCCTACAATTCAGTAGGCTGCGTTATAACAAGCATGAGTTAGCACTAGTAAAAAATGCCTAGCTTCAATTTCGACTTCTGAATTAAGTAAATCATCCAATAGGTTCAGTGCAATAACTAAAAACCCTCATTTAGGATACAATACCTTTGCTACAACTGTAAGTATAGCACATGCCAGAACCCTTGTCTCCAGCATGAAGATCTGCTTCCAGAACCCGACCAACAGGGCCTGCTGCAGCACTGCAACCAGCACCAAGGGCAAAATGCATGCGACTACAAAATGTTTTTACAGCTTTCATATCATGCAGGACGATTATGAAGTCCATTAGCTCACCCCCTGCCTGGAAACAAAGAGTCAATGCAAAATTCATCAGATTCTTTAATAATATGAAACTCGGCCATCAGTCAAACTATGCAGTGAATAGTAGAAAAAAATTCAATCAGAAAATTATATTTAGTAAAATATAGAAATCATATTGACTGATTTTGATATTGAAAAATAATAATTAACTCCACCCTCTCTCCCCCCCACCCCAATTAAAAAAAAAAATCCGAATAGATCCTCCAACTGTTCAAACAAACACATATCCTATTATTTTTTACGGTTTTTGTTGCACTACTTCAATATGAATTGCAATTTTCCAAAAAGACTAGTGAAGAAATGTAGCAACTGAATTTAAACATTAAGGAACTATCACCGAAAATTTACCTGAGCACCCCATCCCAAACCAGCTGAGCATATGGCAGACGGGGCAGACCATGATCCATCTGATCGTCGAGAAATGACTAAACCAGTGCCAAGTTTGTATGTCAGAAGAACGCCAGCTTTAGCAACTGTTAGAATTGCCAAGCCTTTGGCTCTTTTCAGGACCGCTAAGGGAATTGACCTCTCTGGATTCAACCTAGCAACCTGGCCATATCAGGTAAACAATCCACATATGATCACGAAGCAAATATAGGATATAAGTTGATTGGTTATTTAGCACAAAATAACCTTCTTCTTTGGCCAGTTAAAATTAGGCACAACAAAACAACATGGAAGAACCATAGCCAACACAAAATCTAAGAACTAGATATACAGCTCATTATGCCAATGAGGCCCATAACACTATATATTAGGATACTAAAGTCAATTTTAGAGAAAGCGAGCATATTGGTGCAATAAATAGAATCTTGATGAAAAACAGAATCGCACCTGGCAGTAGCTTTTCAATGCATTGCATGCTTTGTATATCTCCTGCTCCATGGATAAACCAACTGGAAGGTTCAACCATCCCCTCATGCACGTCCAATCCATAACATCGTTCTTTGCAACTTGCACCGCGTTGCTAATGGAGTTAATAAGAATGCCTTGTAAAGGATCAAGCCTATCATAGCAGGCATCACAAACCCTCTGTGGATTCCTTTCCCTAAAATTCACAGGCAACAAGCACCTTCCTTTAGTGCACGCTCTACAGAAAATCCCACCACAAAACCGACAATGATGCCTTCCACGTGTAAGCGCAGTGAAGGGAGCAGTACACTGCATGCAAACTGTAGTGGAACTATCTGGCACCCACTCTGGGGGTTCAGCTTCCAAAACCTCTTTGTACGCCATATGGTTAATCCCATTTGGTTCTAGAAGCGGCGGGGCACTTGGAATATAAACTGAAGAGTGCAAATAGGTGTCTCCATTCTTTTCCGACCCAAGAAAGGAAACATTCGAACTAGGAAGTTGTTTAACTGTGGAGAAAATCGGAGCTTTGTTCCGACCAGTTAAAATCGCAACCAACCCACTCAACACATTTTTCAAGTTGACCTCAGGAGGACGAGAACTTTGTCCAAAATTGCAAATATCGGCACCCAAAACGTACTCTTCATCAACAAAATCTTCAGACTCAAACGGAAACTCGAACGAGTAATCTTCTTTCACGGATTTTGAGCTTGATTGGCACGCACTCGCACCTTTCACAACAGGCCATAAATGATTGTCAAAGTCATCAAAATGGGGGTATAGATTTGTCTCCTTATCCGACTCGGAATGAGAAGAAAATGAAACTTTCCCCTCAAAACTAGCCATATGCTACACTATGTGCGGCCTACCGAAGCTGAATAACAAGTAACTGCGCCACAATTAAAAAACAGACAAGAGTTTTACTTCCAGGAACTAGCAAGAACACGCACAATTTATACAACAAATAAGAAATCAAAAAAGACAAGCATAAATACAACACGAATTCGGGCATAAATACAACGTTAATCAATACGGGAAGAGAATTTCGGGGGTTTTATATAGAGGTAATTTGAAAGAAGAAACCAAAATCAAATCAAACCATCAAAAGAACTAGTAAGAACAAATGCAACTATTGCCCTTACCGAACCGACCCCCCGACGACCCGTTTTGACACCTCTATTTTCTCATCGTCCAACACGGTACGAGGAGGAGGATGAAAACTGGAAAACAAAGTTTGATTGTCTTCGTCTAGGATTTGAAACGCAGGAATCAAAAATTTATACGTTCCCTTTTAATTGTTTGCAAGGAGCTTGAATTTTTCCCTTTTTTTTTTTTGTTGTTTTCTTTTTAGGTTCTTCGAGACGACGACGAGGTTTGACCGACCACCACCGCCACACAAAACAAATGTTAGAAACCGAGATAAACGTCCGAAGGCTGACAGCTTTGAGGTTTGGTGTCGGAAAAGAGGGAGAGAGGATATGACACGACACCGTATTAATTAGCAAATTTTGGGTAGGGTCGGCAATCCGTCTAATAATACCTACTGTTCTGTTTTTTTATTTTTCCTCTTCGTGCCAGTCTTTTTTTTTTTTTTTTTATGAGAAAAAAATTACATAAACAATATATACGTCATCGTATTTATATGTTATAACTAAAGGTTTCTGTTATTATTCTCATTCTACATTTCAATTTTCAAAGCTCCCTTTCATAATTAAGATGAAAATTATTGATTTTACCACTTGATTCATAAAATGATTAATTTATTCATATTAATTTTTTTTATTAACAGTCATTAATTTTATTACAATGGCAAAATAAAATTATAAGAAATACTATTTTTCGCTCTTATCAAAACAGAAAATGTGTAGTTTCCTTTCTCACCAAACTCTTTCCCAAACATATATATGGACAATTTTATTTCTTCATTTTTCTTTTCTTCTTGTTTTTTTTTTTTTAAAATATTTCTCTCGCTCAATTTTCTTCTTCCTTACACTATCATCCAAACAAGAAGTTAGCATTTAGAATCAGTTTGGTACTTGCTTGGAAGTTTGGACCAGATGCTGTGAGGTATATCGTGTTACCCAGATAAAAAGTTTCAGTAAAAGATATTTTGTTAAGCATTTAAAATAATCATATAAGCAAACAATCTCAAAAAAAACACTTTGCTCACAAGCTATGTAATTATCATTTATAGTATTGTTTCATTTTCTTCTCTCTCTCCTTTTCTTTTTTTTTTTTTGGCCCTTCTTGCTGTTCCGTGTGGGATGTAAAAAGGATATACCAACAATTACAAAGCACATGCACAACAACTAAAGTTGACACTACTTTCGGTCAAAAAAAAGACTAAAGTTGACACCTGCCACACAAATTAATAGAAAGTTACGTACTTACGTGCAAGAAATAGAGGCTTTTACTTTTTTTTTATAATCACGGCTCGTATGCATTCACTTTGACGATGGTCATACATTAACATTACCATTGTCCAACTGGACTGGAGAGGAAGTGAGGAACTATCAATTCACTACAAACAAACCGCATTTGGATTCCTAATTCCTTCAACGGTGATATACCATCGCTACACTCCTTTTACATGGACAAGCAGAGAACAACAAAATATCAACTTGGCCAGAGGGGAATCATCAATGCCAGAGTACTAACATTGCTAATCAACTTCTGAGCTCCGCATTCGTGGCTTCTTCGCAATTGGCGGGTCATCATCATAATGCCCACCATCATTCATTTCCTTCTCCGTTTTCTTTCTGGCCAGTATCTTGTTAATCTGGTGCAACTCATTATTGAGCTTCTGGTCCCTATTTTGCTTTCGTGTCTTCCTGCCATCTTGCATCTTCACACCGAATTGGAATGCAGCCTTTGGCATTGCTTCCTTCTGCTCATTATACTTTGCCCACTCATCTTCCGTCTCAAAGTCCCAACGATGAAGACGACCTTTTGCCTGCTTGAGAAGTGATTCATTTAATTAGCAGCAACTGAAAATTTTAGCATAAGGGCATTATACAAAAAATTTAAGGATAAGTCAACTTTACAACGCACAATTCAGTTTTTCAAATTACAAACGTCATGAATCAAAGGTCTCATGAGAGTTGGATAAGCATAATGAAAATTTGTCCCAGTGTTCATAGCAAAAATCACATTCCATGCCACTATAAAGAAAAAAATTATTAGTCAATTAAAAGTATCAAGCATGCTCCCAGCTCAATAAGCAAAACAAAAGGCATTTACTCTTCCCCCAGGATAGGCCACTTACACGTCCACCCATGTCCATTTTTGACAGGTCAGCTTCATCATCACTGTCCACTATCTCACGATTATACTCTTGATACCCTGGGTAGCATTCAGAATAACTCTCTGAAACAAAGTTGGGGTCCTTTTCTCGTGCATCTCTTTCCCTCAGTTGTTGAAGCCTCTGATCATCACGCTTGAACACAGAACCTAGACCCCTATCCTTCTCTTCTTGAGTCATAAAGCGTGGATCCTGTGGAATGGTTGCACCTGCTTGCATGTCATATGGCTGCACCATTTGCTGGAGATACTGCTCAGGATAGGCCAATTGCTCAGCATACTGGTACTCCTGCCACTCTCCCTGGTAGCTACCAGCAAGTGCTTGAGCTTCCATGGCATCATATCCAGTCTGCATTAACAACCGGCAAAGAAGATTACCGAATTGGACATTGAAGTTTATAATTTTTTAACATTTTCACACTAAGAGAGGCAAAAAATTTTGATGGTAAACAACAATGTAGTGCAACTATAAATTGAAAAGTGAAAGGTCAGTCTAGTACAAGTCTACAAGAGATTCAAACTCAAGATCAGTTGCAAATTTTCATATGTAACTGTTTATTTTTGTATGCCATTATAAAAATCTATTTACCAAATTTTGCCATTCCTGAGGAGGCCCAGAGGGTGGGACAGAGACATAAGCAGGTTCGCTGAAATAAGAAACTTTTTCCTTGTTTCGAGGAGACTCTTCCATGTCCTCCGATATTGGGCTTTGACTCGTGTCCTTTCCAGGAACTGTGTAGTCAACACCATCTCCCACAAATATATCATCCCCTTCTGCTCTAGGAACAGTGGAAACCTGCTTTTCCCGAGAATCGGGCTGATTTTTCTTGGGTGGCGATGGCGGTGTTGGCACAATCTCTCTTTCGGTCCTGCTACTAGAGAACATGCCATTAGGCTTTGATGGATTATCCTCTTCATCATATCCATTGGCAACAGCAGAAATCCTTCCTGTGCAAGGTAAAATCAAGAAGGGAAAGAGCAACTTTGTCACACCAATTAAATACAAATAGAATTGAGGAACAATGAAGAATGTGAATGATTGGTCCAAATTGATGTCAATCACACATTGCAACTTTTTTCCCATGCTGCAAGACCATGGAATGTTCAAATAAAACGCCCTGGCAAATAATCCTAAAGAAAACAAATTCAGCTCATGTAACTATGTGGCAACTAATAAACTGAATTGAAATGGTAGCATACCTTTCGTGCAGTTGCACAGGTAAAATCATGACGTGGACACTTTTTTCTATAATTAACTGACACATATAGTCAGGCATCGAATCAATGTGCTTCTTTAAAATACACAATATTGCAGATGCACTCAAGCCATTTAAAAGAACCAATGAATTGTGAATCATATACAATTTGCAAAATACATAATACATTGAAGAATGACACTGGCACCAAAGTGCTGTAGATAGTGTCTTTACCTTTTGAATCTTTCTCCTTCTTTTTCTTCTTTAGAACTTTTCCAGAAGATCCAAGGCGAAGATATGACATGATTTTAGCAATCCGATCAAGCACAGATCCATCAACACTAACAGTAACCATTTCCTACACAAACCAAAGTCACTATGCTGCCCAACATTTTTAGCAAGAGACTGCTTCAATAAAATGAAAGAGTGCAAACCTCTGGCACTGGACAATCAGCTTTACTTCTGTGCAATGTGGTTGGAATATCATGAGAATATCCACCCTCCTAAAGAAAAAAGGGAAGAAGAATCATGGATATCCAACTTATAACAGCAATAAATGTTAATGATACATTAAGTGAGCACACAATAAACAACTCTTATGAATGCAATCCTCTCAACAATACCTATAACTATATCGGTAGCTTCAGCAAAAATAACATATGATTCAATTCATGTAGTTGGTCAAAATTCTGTACCCTGCACATGTTAATTCCCTATTTTAGCTCATTGCTAGTCCAATGCCAAAGTGGCCCACAATCTGCAACTAGGCAAACTAACTTGCTCAATTGCTGCAACTTCAAAAAATACAGAAAAAAGGTAGCACCATTTTTTCAGCATTTCAAAGTCTCCAATGATAAACGATGACGGCTGCCAGCAAGCAGGTTAGTAATAAGCAAAGCTGATTGAAGGTAACTTCTCGGAGCCCAAGAACCACTTTTCCCGCCGAAGTTGAGTTGTTATAGTTTGCCATTTTGCGTAGCCAAATAGCAAAACAAAAAAGTTAATTTTTGGGTTGTTAGATTCAAATACAAATCCCTAAGTGTACATTCAACATAAATATGATTTAGTATGAGAGACACAACAATGTTTGGAATTTTATAGCATAGCAAAGCAACTCCTCACCATGTTGAAAATAAATGCCATTCGACCAGGAAGAAACATCTCATTAGTCTTCACAGCAGTTTGAGGTTTGACTATCCATTGGTAGACTGACTGAAAGAAGGACATAAGACATCAACAAACAACTTCGGCAAAACAATAAATCAACTACACCTGATTGGCTGACTCAATAAGCTTTGGAAGATACTTATTTTATAATTCTGCACATTCTCAAAATTTTAGCACACCTTTGCAGTTGCTGTGCGAAATGACAATTGTTGGTCTTCCTTAGATGCTCTGTTAAATCATAAAAGGCATAAAGCCAGAAAAAAGGGAAAAAGAAAAATCATTTACTTCCTACACAAAGAATCCAACATAAGTAGTGTTTCAAAGAAATTCAGGCAAATTGGCAACAAAACAAAATCACTGTCATGAGCAAATAAAGTTACAAAAGAATAAAACTTCCAACATTTTTTTTGTTCGCATTTGTGCCTACAACTGTGGAAAAACAGCAGAACATTTCAAATGTGTTGGGCAACAATAAATCAAAAGCAGGCAATGCATCCATAGACATGACCTCACTTGCCTGTCTTTGACATCTTCATTAATGTGCCATTCCTTTTGGTTTGATTGAATGTTCTATTTACCGGCACTCACTTTATTTCATTAAACTTCTTGACTACTGTTAAAATTTAACTATACAACATTAAAGAATCAAATGCAACTCACTTTAAAACCTTAAAAATCTCACAATTCGACATCACTTAAAACAAAACAAAGGAAACACAGGAAATTCAATAAAAAAATTTATGTTTGATTACCTCGAATTCACATCATTATCATCTCCAGAATCGGGCTTCTTATCGATTTCACTTCTAACTTTGTTAAGCAATGCATAATCCAACCCTTTCACCAAATGGGTATGCTCCACATCACCTGAACACCACATTTCCGGCCATTACTTAAACCGAAAAGAAGGCGAAAATAAAATCAAACGAAACAAAACCAAAAAAAAAAAAAAAAAAGCTAAGCAGGACCTTTGTTGACAGATAAAGTAAAAGCTAATTAAGTCGCTAGAAACACGGACCTCCAAGGTACTTGCTCTTCTCGATGGAAATCTTGTGAGCGTCGGACGAGCGGAGATCGACGGTGCCCGGCGGAGCAACCGCGTGAAATGACCCCAATTCCGTGGGCTCATAATCGGGATTTTGATCCTCTCTTCGCTCCTTTGCCCGGTCCCTATATTTCGGTGGTTCTGGTTCCTCTGCTTTCTCCTCTCTGCGACATTTCCGTCGTTACATATCCGTACAAAGAAAGAAAAAGACAAAAAAAAAAAAACTGACGATCGGAAATTGAAGACAGGAAGTTTTACGACGTACTTGCGACGAGCGATTTTTTCCTTGTAATAACGCTTCGACGAGCTCATTGCTGAAAACTGGATGTCATGAACTGTTGCAATTGGAAATAATTGTGGTTAGGGTTTCTGTTGATTTGGGGAATTATAATGACAGGGGCAACAGATTAATTGGTAGGAATGCTTTTACAACGTTACCCTCTTTCCCAGCATCTGTGGTTTAGGGATGCTAGAAGGACATGAATGTCGTTTCATTTTTTATTTTTTATTTTTTATTTTTATTAAAAAATTATTTATATTATAAATTATATAATGAGAATAATTTTTTTTTTTATAAATTTTCTTTCCATCTTAAATTTTAAATTTAAAATTTTTATAAAAAAAATTTAAATTTTAATTATTAAAATATTTTTTAAAGGACAAATGTCGTTTTCGTTCTTAACAAGTTTACATGAACACTACTTATAAATGGTCCAATGAGAAACCAACACTTTATCTATTTTTCTATTTTTTAAATTTAATATAATTTTTATAATTTAATAATACAAATTATTATACCTATATTAATTTTTTTCTCTTTCCCATAACTTCTATTGTTTTCATTCTTTTTTAATTAAAATACTTTAAATTTAGATCAATTAAGAAATAGGATAATTTCAAAAATAAAAAGTTCAAACTTTTAATTTTTTTTTTACTAACATACTTCTAATATAATATTACTTGAATTATAAACCCATGATCTCTATTGCGATTTGTTTAACAAGCCCCGAAATCTGCTTCCTTTACATTACGATATTAGTATGTCTATAAGATCTTTTTTGTTTTTTTTTTTTGACAGAGTCTATAACATCAATTAACCATAGATGGATGATAGGTTTCTTTTGACTCTCTCCCATCTAATGATATTAAAATAACATCAAAATTTATATTATAATTAAAAATAATAAAGATTTAAAATAGGTAAAGTCAAACATTTGATATTTTTCTTAATATAATGTTGATGAATCAATTACTTTAAATAGTTAATTTTTTAACTCTCGCTCTGTTTTTTTTTTTTCTTTTTTGTCTTCAAAAATTTAAGAATAAGAATAGTATTTTCGTTCCAAGTCAATAAATGTATATAAATTGTAAGGATATTCTATTAATAATAGAATGAATGTTTTTCAGACTTAGTTTTTCCCACTACATTGCCCCACTAGATGATAAGATTGCCCCACTAGATGATAAGATAGAAGGAGAACAAAGTTAGAATAGTAAAATTTTTCCCTAATTTTTTTTAAATTTATGTTAAGCAGTCAACTTTGAAGTGCATTCAAATAGTCAGACATTCAAGTTAAGAAGAATATCGTTACTCCTTTGAATATAAAATGAAGATGACATGATGTAGTTTCATGTATTTTGGTAATAAATTTTCTTATAAAACAAAATTATATCGGAATACCCTGTAGTTGTAAATTTGTAGAACCAACAGAGTTAGTTTTTACATATATTGAAAAGAAAAAGAAGCTCAGAGGAATGTAAATGGAGAAAATGGGAACGCACGTTAATTTGATTAACGGGAATAAAATGTTAGAAGGATTAGGACAAATAATTAATCATAATCATGTAGTTGTTGCCACGATTAAGAATTAGCAGCTAATCAAATAATAAAATGCAACGTCGTTGAGCTTCAGGACCAGGAAGGTGTTCGTGCATACACTTAAGTTAAGCTACCATTTAAGAACACCTAATCTTTACAAGAATGACAGCCAATTATGAGACGAGCATGCAGCCACAGTCACGGTTGCAAACTACGTGTGGCTAAGAACATTAGTTCTTCGCTGCCTGCACGCCAGATATTTTTAATGTCACGGAAAAAGTTAATATTTAACAAAATGTAACAACGCTTGATAATTTACATAAAAATTATTTTTTAACATAAAAGATTTAGAATTATTTTTTAGGACAAAAGATTTTTCAAAGCCAAAAATTTTTAATTTTTTTTAATACTACCATGTGAGATATATATTTTTAAATTTTAGACCAACATTTATTTAGTTTTAAGTTTTAATTTTTTTTCATATTTTATGAATATAATTACATTAAATTAAAAAATAATTATACTTTATTAGTAGTGCAAGGCACCAGAGTGTGGTTACATTATACGGTGCATAAATGCTGCCATTAATGTTACTGGGGCCCCAAGGTATAATCAATCATAATAATTATATTAATAAATAAAAATTTTCTCGACGAAGAAAATGGCCACTTAACCAATTACTAATTTTGATCATTATGTACGAAAAATATAAAAAAATTACAATAAATGTTTATAATTATACATTTGTTTGCTTAAGATTTTGATAAAATATATTGAACACCAATATATATACAGAATTTTAATATATCAATTAGTATCCTAAATATAATTAATAAATTTTCTAAAAAATTAAAAATTATTGTTATTTTATTCAAAGCACCAAAATTCTATAAACCAACATCTTATTCATTATATAAATGCGCGATATTATTATATTTTAGGTTTGGCAATGGAAGTCAAAACTGCAGCAAACATTGGCCAGATTTCAATTTGTGTCGTCTTCTGCGTGGCCACCGACCTTTGTTGGTGGTTTGTAATTTGTAAGCAAGGGCAGAGACTCGGACCTAAATTATTGCTGTTGCTCGCATTTAACGTGCTAAATTAGGTTGAGATGGTTACGAAAGCCAATAACAAATTGACAGTTGTCTGAAGAGCAAAATTTTGAAATTATTTGTCATAGTGGGGCACTTTCTTCCGAACCCAATGGATTGGTTATCCGCATGACATTGGGTTATGTACCAAAAAATGTTATTAGGAAAATCTAGTTATTGTGCCTCGAAATAACCGACATTGTATAGTCATGGAATTTCTTTCAATAATTTTGATGAATAATATTAAAATTTGAATACAAAGAAAAATAAAAAAATTGATATTTCTATCTACTAAATTTTTGTGAATATGTGACTCCTATTCTGTATTTTTTTTTTAATGTCAAGATACGAGCTGATTGTATCATTTTTCTGATGAAAATTTGCAAAATTTATTAATAATGTCAGTTGAAAAACACACGTTAAATAGTTGCTATTTATTATGAATACCCTAATACTTGTGAATTTGCTCCTAATCTTGCAAAGAAAGTATGAAATCTAAAAAACAAAAAAGAGAAAACCCATAATAACTTTGTAATAGATCTCTTAATTACAAAAGAAAAAAAATAGTGCACATACAATTGTTTGTTAGATTACATCACAACTCTGTATCTCTTGAGCTTTCTATGAAGTTATATATAGACAACAAATTAAGATGTTAGTTCGAATTCAGCTCATCAATTCCAATAAAATTGGGGTTTAATTCTGTAATAAATGCCAATAACTTGGATAAAGAAAAGATGTATAACGAGATGTAAACAACATTATGTATAGGTGGAGCCATCGACGAAGTTGTGGTTTGTATCTCTTTTTGTGGTTCAGAGCTTCTCTCACTTTCCTTTTTCACGCATCTCTCTCAAAACAACAGCAACAACAATCACTACCACCAATACAAGCTTTAAAAATTAATAGAACCACTGTGCAAGCAACGCATTGAAAATAATATGCGACAAATAAAAACGAAATACAATAATTTTTTCTATATTCAATTTTATTTATTTGTGATATAAAATAAGATGTAAATAATCTATATATCTTTATTTATTTTTCTTATTAGCTTACTGACTGAATTTGAAGTAGGACTCTATATTTATTATCACTGTAATTTTATTTTGCCAGTATTGTTACTTTCTTTTTATTTAAAAATTAAATACATATAATATATAAACAAAAAAAAAAAGAAAAACAAAAAATATAATTAGAGTCAAAATTTCCAGTAAACACGCCACTGCTAAGAACTTAAAAATTCCGATTTGAAATTCCAAAATTAGTAGTGAAGTGTGAAATTTATTATAAAAACAAGAAAAATTATTTGTATTATAAAATTTAATGTTACTAGTGAACGTAGTAATTCAGTAATAAATTGATATATTTTTATAATAATGACTTGAGTTTGAGTATTCACTCTTACACTTCTCCATGATGAATGTTGAGTGGTTTCAAACTAGCTAGTAAAAGTGTGTACCGCGACATTAAGTACATAACTCGATAATTACTATAATTTTTAGTTATGAGTGTCACGCTTGACTCTATTAATATTCGGATAGTGAATTTGTCATCTATAAAAATTGTTAAAAGAAATATTAATAAAAAAAGTTACTCTGCTCTATAAACTGAAGTGAAAGTAATTCTATTATTTATATATATATATAAAATTTAAGGTCCAGCAAAAACAAAACAACGATAACATCTTCAATAATTAGCCGTGTTACCGCGGCAATTAAAAAACAGAAAGAAAGCAACAAAGAAAAGGAATCTGTTTTCTCGAAACCACCCAAAATCATCCTTCTTTGTTTTCATTCATCTGGATCTTCTTCTTTTTCTTCTCCAGCTCCTCCTCTGTATACATTTACTTCCATAATATAATCTTTCCATTTGCAAAGTACGCGCGTCAAAAAATCCTCTCCTTCCGTGCATAATAAGTATATAACAACTGGTAGGGCTGCTCAAGGAAAGCGTAGCAGTTCCGAACCATTGGATCTCTGTGATTGGAATTCTATAGAAAAAAATCAAGAAAAAGAAGAAGAAGAAGAAGAAGAAGATCACGCGGTGGTGAGTTCGAGTTGGTCGGCGATCGAAAGAGGCCTTCTCGGCGTTTGGCTGCCGCGAATGGAAAAGAAGGAGCTGAAATAGAACGAAAGAAAGGAAGGAAGGAAGAAAGAGAGCCGCAGCGCAGAGGTGAAAACTTGTTTGAAAGAATATGCTGTATTCGAAGCAGCCGAGCCGGAGCCTAGCGCCTCCGTTGTTGTTGTTTTACGCAAGGCCCTGCGATTTTGTTTCGCAATGGAAAAAACGATTAGTCTCCGATTCGAGACGTTTTTACCGCATGCTCTTGTTTCAATAATTTCCCTGAGCCCTGGGCTCGGGGACGGGCGGGACAGATCTCAATTTCTAAAATTAATTAATTCCTCGGAAAGTATTTTTACTTACTTTATAGTGTGTAATAAATATTTGTATATATATAAATTATATTCATAGAGAGCGATGGCGTCGCCGGAGAATGACGGAGGAGCCTCCAGCTCTCCGAACCGAGGCGGCGGCGGCGGCGAGCTTCCCTGCCCCAAGCAGGTTTATATGCAGAAGTTCAGGCTATACGAGACTCGATCGGTACTCTTTTGCTCTTTGATGTCCTTGAGATCTCCTCAATTACTATGTATTTGCTAGATCATGGATGGTCTATACTTTAAGTTGAAGTGATTAAGTTGCATTTTCAGGCATTTTAGTATTAATGATTCTGCGGAGGCTGTTTTGAACTATTTTCTGATTCTGTGTGTTTGGCAGAACTTTTACATGATAGGGAGGGATAAGAGCAGGACATATTGGAGAGTGCTGACAATTGACCGGCTGGAACCTTCTGAATTGAACATTCGTGAAGATTCCGCCACGTATACAGAGAGGGAATGCTCCGATTTGTTGATGCGAATACATGGAGGAAACATTGCCACTGGTGGACTTAAGTTTGTTACGGCTTGTTATGGGATTGTTGGTATGCGGAGCTTGGTTTGCATTCTTTCAAATCTCTAGCTATAGAATGGTGTTTTGTGGAACTGATTGTGATTTTCTCTTTGCAGGGTTCATAAAATTTCTGGGGCCATACTACATGATACTTATTACGAGAAGAAGACAGATTGGTGCCATTTATGGTCATGGTGTTTATGCAGTCTCCAAGAGTGCATTGATTCCACTTCCAAATGCTGCTGTTCTATCTGATATCTGTGCTTCTGAGAATGAGATCAGGTTTTTGTCTTTTCTACACTAAATGTATATTGTCCATGCTACTTGAGATATGGAAACCATAAATATGACTCCAAACGATCCCTTGGTATTTGTATTTGATGAAATTGTTGTATAAATATGGCCCTTTTTTTTTTTATCTCTTTATTGACGTTTAGAAAACATGCAAATTCTTTCATTTCCTATCGTCAAGACTGACGATACGTATTATCTGGTTATGAATGACAAGGTTTTAATTTCATGAATGTGCAATAGACATATAGTCCTTTGAGAACAATGATGTAGTCCTGTAATCAATCTCCATTGATCTGAGCAATGGACATGGCATTGTTTAGACATGTATTTATGTTTCTTGAAAAAAATTATTTGTACAAGGAACAGAAGCTGGAGCCTTATGCTTGCACTACTTATTAATTATTATTTTAGAAGATTTATTATCCCCTTTGGGGATGTGAAATCATTTATGCCTGTTAGGTTTTATTTCTGTTCTGTTCTTTCCTTTTACTTAGAAGCTGCCCTGTGTTTTCTGTATTAGACATTTGATGATTGTGTTAATTAAGTTGCATTGGTCTTTTAAATTGCTTAGATACAAGAAGCTCCTCCGCATGGTGGACCTTACAAAGGACTTCTTTTTTAGCTACTCATACCATGTTATGCGTAGTCTTCAAAAGAACTTGTGTCATAATGAGACAGGCCGGGTTCCTTACGAGACAATGTTCGTCTGGAATGAGTTTTTGACCCGTGGAATCCGAAATCATCTCCAAAATACTTTGTGGACAGTTGCATTAGTGTATGGCTTCTTTAAACAGGTGCGTAATGGGTGATTCAAGGAAAAGTTGACAATTTCAGCCTTTTCCCTCTAGCTACGATGCTGTTAGAGCCTGCTTTCGTGGTCAAATTGATTTTTGGGATGTTAATGGATCTAGCTGCACTCTAAATCTGTGATTTTATCAGATCCAAATCTTATACTGGATTACCTTTTAATTTCCATTTCATTTGTTATATCTCTAAGGTTTTGGCATTGTTCTCATGCTATTACTGTGCAAATGAAGCCTTTCTATTCAACAATGTGAATTTATTATTATTATTTTTCCTTTGAGCTTCTATATTAAGGATACTTCTTAGGCATGTTTGTTCACTTCCAAGTAATTGTTTACCAAGTAAGCACAACAATTGGTCGATGTTGATTTTTCAGCATTGTGAGTTAATGACAAACTGCAATCAAGAATGTACTAGCTTTATTAAGATGTATTGACTTATATGTTTTATCTGTCATGCTATGTGAATTCAGGCTACACTTTCTGTGTATGGAAGGGAATTCAGACTTACTCTCATTGCTAGACGTTCTCGCCATTATGCCGGTACCAGGTAGGGTGGCTTGTGTTCTTGCTCCCCTTAGGCTACTTTGTGCTTTGTGTTGATGTGCATTGCATGTTGATAAAGATCGAATTGGCTTAGTCTCTTGTTACTGATTTCAAGTTACATCAGTTGAAACAACCTTCGTTGTGATTGTAAGGTTTATTCCATTGTGACCTCGAGGTCACAAGTTAGTAGCGGACGTTGCCTCTTTGTAAAGCCAGAGATAAGGCTTCATACCTCTGACCCTTCCCTAGAACTCATAATGTGGGAGCCTTGTACACTACGACGCCTTCGTTTATTGCATCACTTGAAACATAATTATTGACCATTCCTGTACAGCAATTAGTCATACGCCACATTCCCAGCTTTCCAAGTATTAAGTGCATTCTATAAATAACATTAAGAAAGTATTGTGTTTCTCTTAATTCTTTCATTAATATTATATTTTTAGTGGTAGGTGTTGAATCTGATAATGATTATCTCATAGTTAAACAGATATCATGCTCTGTATTTATCTGTTCTGTGATTTACTTACCGGACATATTGTGCTTCTCAATCAGGTACTTGAAACGTGGAGTGAATGAGAAGGGCAGAGTAGCAAATGATGTTGAGACGGAGCAGATTGTTTTTGAGGATGTTCCTCATGCTTTTCCCATGCAAATATCTTCTGTTGTACAGAACCGTGGCTCTATCCCTCTATTTTGGTCGCAAGAAACATCACGTTTAAATCTTAAACCAGATATCATATGTATGTCCTGGCATATGTTGAATTTTTTGCCATGTGCTATGTGGTTTTATATCCACAAATTGCTGTGTCTCTTATTGCTATGTCCTACGATGTTCTATTTCATACAATTTTCGTGTCTCTTTCAGTGTCAAAGAAGGACCAACACTTTGAAGCAACCAGACGTCATTTTGAAAATCTTGTTAAGAGATATGGGAATCCTATTATTATTTTGAATTTGATAAAGGTGAGTCTCTTACTTGTCTTAGTTCCCAGTGTCTTCATCTTTTTTGCTTCTGCTTCTTATTCTTTCAATTGATTTTACACAATAAAAGAAGTATATGGAACATTTTTCTTATGAAAAATTAGTGTTGGTGCTAATCAATTTTTTATTATCTTGTCCTCCCTCTTTTGAATGTTGTCTCTCTGATATGGTTTTGGCAATGAACAGGCATGGGAAAAGAAGCCTCGAGAGTCGATTCTTCGCGCAGAGTTTGCTAATGCTATAGATTTCATTAATAAAGATTTAACAGAGGAGAATCGTCTAAGATTCCTCCACTGGGATCTACATAAACATTCTCGGAGGTACATCTCGTTTAGCTTGATTTAGGGCTTCTTAATGCCATATAAATATTGAACCTTGATACTTAATGCACTTGTTTTTTCTTTTCCCTTTTTTGTTTCTTTTACTCCCAGCAAAGCAACCAATGTTTTGTTGTTTCTGGGGAAAGTGGCTGCATATGCTTTGATGCTAACAGGTTTCTTTTATTGCCAAATAACACCAACCATGAGACCTGAGGGGTGGATGAATTTGCCATTGTCTGAGTAAGTTGATGCATCATAATTCTTCTGTCATTTGTAACATGTGATAAGATAATGTTTAGGCTAGTTCCATTCAAGTTGCAACAAATTATTAGTGCATGCCGGTTGATTAACCTTGCTTGGGAAGTGTTGATACCTTGGATGAATTACAAAGCTTAATGTTGCATCTCAGTTCACAGATGATAATGTGTTGACTCCATCACTCCTTGCCTCCCTCAATCCTCTCTCTCTCTCCCCCTCCCCCCCCCCCCCCACAAAAAACAAAAACCCCCCAACTCCATCCCTCCTTCCCTCCCTCAATACTCTCTCTCTCTCTGTGTCTCTCTTCCCCCCGCCCTTACAAAAAAAACCCCCAACCAAACTTGGTTACTTGCCTTCCTCCTTCCTTTTGTCCAGCAGAGACTGTTGTAGCCTATATAATTATGCTGACACAAGGATGAGATTAACATTACAGATTTCACATTTTGTTATTAAGTTATTTACCATGCTTTATTGATGGCAAGTTCTGCATTATGAATTTATGCAGGAATGTTGAGGATGGCACTTTATCTCTGCAGAATAGCTCCAGCAATAATGATGAGGTAGATAACTTGGAGAGAAGATTTAGTCTAGGCGATACTGTTGCTAATAGAAATCATTATGTAAAAGGTCCAATGCTCCAAAAAGGCGTGCTAAGAACAAATTGCATAGATTGTCTTGACCGCACAAATGTTGCGCAGTATGCATACGGGTTGGCCGCTCTTGGACACCAGCTTCATGCTTTAGGAGCTATAGATAACCCAAAAATAGACCTTGATGAACCTTTGGCTGATGAATTAATGGGGTTTTACGAAACAATGGGCGACACATTGGCACATCAGTATGGAGGCTCGGCTGCTCACAATAAGGTGACTCTAGTTTGTGATGCAAACATTTGCTTTTCAAGAATATTGCTTTGTACCCTTGTCTTAGGTCTTTAAAGGGCAGGCTTGTTAGTGGAGCAATTATAAAGGAGAGTCTTTCTTGGTTCAAAAGCTTTATTGACTAGAACTGGTTTCATGCATCAAAGATTGACTTGGCCCATGATTTGGCGAGAACCACTGCCGTCAGACGTTATGCTCCAACATTTCTAATAATTGAGTTAAATCGGGTATATTTAACAAAATTATTTTAGTTCTCGGAGGGGGTCTTTCTTCGCAGGGTGGGGTTTGTTTGGGGACATAACAGTCTTTATTCTTTGTTAATGTGCTGTAAAGAAGTTAGAAAATTACTGTGCTGACAATTTTTAATGGAGAGCAATTTTTTTTTTTTTGTATTAATTATGTTTGGGATACATTGTGAACTTCTGCCAAGTCTTAGTCGTTCAGCATCATTTTTGATAGTTCTACTACTTTCTAACTTAGCGAGTAAAGCCAGTATCATCATTCCAAAATCATACCGTCTTATCCTTTTGAAACTTTTGATACTCTCTAGATATTCTGTGAGAGAAGGGGACAATGGAAAGCAGCAACCCAGTCCCAGGAGTTCTTTAGAACTCTTCAGCGGTATTACAGCAATGCATACATGGATGCAGAGAAACAGGATGCAATTAATGTGTATGTTATGCTTTGGTCTTAGTCTTGTATTACATGCTTTCTTATCCAACCTACAAACTTTGAAAGATAACACATTGCCGTATGAAATATTGTGGTCAGAGGAGAATTAATGGCAGAAATGTGCTTTCCTCTTATTAAACTTCTTTAGCACTAGGCAACCGATAGGTGACCGACTTTATAAATAATAATGAGCACACTTCATTTACTGGGCTTTTTTTTTTCCCCTTGTGTAGTCAAGAAATGAGATTTTTTTGGTTGCTGACTACTTTGATCAGATTCTTGGGTCACTTCCAGCCACAAGAAGGTAAACCTGCACTCTGGGAGTTGGATTCAGACCAGCATCACCTTGTGGGAAGTAATGGGCTACCAAACATTGATGAAGATTCAAGGTATGTGATAGCCACCAATGTGAACTATGCCTGAATCTCTGATTGCCTTGGGTATATCGAATTTGAATGCTCAAAATTTCACTTTTAGAATACAATGAATATGCTTTGTCTTTTTCTTATAATCCTAATTTGCGTTCATTTTGGTTTCCATGTAGCAACATAAACAAGTTGACTACAACTAGCTGCTGCTTAGCCTTGAACTATCAAGTTCCTTATGTTTCAGGTCATTTTTCAAAAGGTCTTTTTCAGATGGAAATATACTTCGAGGAAGCAGGTTGCCGTCTACAGCCACAACTCTCGGGCAGAAGTTTTCCAGTTCAGCTTTGCCAGATCATTTGCATGAGGAAACTAGTTTCCTTGTAGAGTCATCCCCAGAACTATCAACTTGTGAAAGTGATATAGCATTTTCAAGGTTTTTATCGTATCTTTTTTCAGCAAATATGTGTCAATTTTTTCTTGATTGTTGATGCCATGTTCCACTGCTGATTCCATGTAGTCATGGTTGGTACACAATTGGGGCTGGCGACCCCTTTTGTTGTACATGGGCACTTGCAGCAGTTGTGAAAGTTTTCTCATTTCTCACTTCCAGTCAACTGGGAGGTATAGCTACTCTTATGAACATGGTTTTCAAAGCTGTTACTGATAGAAAATGGCACACATTTATCTTAGGAGTCATTTTTTATTTTGTTCAACTGTTTATGTCCCACATGGGGCTCCATCCGTAGGAAAGGTGGTCAGTGGGATTGTTGCCCGCATAAAAATTTTTCTCTTGCTTCCTGAATTGGATGTAAAAGTCCATTGAATGAAAGGGGTGTTACTTGACATTGGGACTCTCTCTCTCTCTCTCTCTCTCTCTCTCTCTCATTCCCGTGTTGGTTAGTCCAATTTCTTACCTTTCTAATTAATCAATTTTCTTATCACACCTGTTGCTGAATCTGCATGTGACTGGTTGTGCTGCTTATTCTAGTGCTATTAGCTGTTGGTCTGTGCAATGTTCTTCACTATGCCTCTGAACAGTTCTTTCCCCATGCAGATACACTCCCTCGATGCCTCGCAGACAACTCTTTGGAGATGCACAAAGATATCAATACCTCAATAGTGATCATGTTTTCTTCTCTGAACATGGGGATATGTTTAGTTGCTCGAACTTTCTTGACATAGATTTGTTGTCTTCTTCTGGGAATTCATGTGAAGAAGAACCATTTGAGAGGTACTTGTAATTGATATGATAACCTTTTCTTGAACAAGAGATTGGTCAGTGATTCTAGCAATGCATAGAAAAAAACAAAAGTACCTTGGTAAATCAGAACATGTTGTGTATGTGCTTCTGCATATCATCTTATAAGCTCAAACTAATAATACCGCCTATTCAAACTAACAATCACAAAGACTGTTTTTGTAATTGCCCTACATTGAGAATAACTAGTAAAAAGTGTTCCATTTCTTGCTTTAATTATTTTGTGGTCAAAGGTATATATTGGGCCATTAACCGATGGCATGGTTAGAATTGACGTATTAACTGGTTTTGGAAACCTAAAGAAGCCACCAAATCTTTGTCAGTAACACCATCAATAGACTTCATGTTTCCTGGCCTAATTTCTTGTAAGTGTGCCAAAATATTTCTTTATGATTTTGCAAGCATGCTCACAGTTTCTTTCACCGCGTTTGATTTTTTTATGCAGATCATCAGTACTTACAAGCTCTTCAATTGCTGGGATGTCGTCAGAGAATGTTGTTAATGGAATCGCGAGTGAATGTACCCCATCCACAAGTGGTTTTGGCCCCAGCATGCAGGTCAGTTGACACATGGTTCAAAACCATGAGAAATCAGTGATGCATTGTTCTTTCCTTCTCGTTCTCCTTTTCCATGGTTTCTCAGAATGTGTTCATCCCTAACTGCATTATAGCTTAGGAGTAGTGCATCCAACCCAGAACCGTACGACTTTGATAATCCATGAACCTCTTAAGCGATCGGTTGATATAAGGTGTACACTTCTTAATAGTTGATTGCTTGATATTATGAACATAATAAACCTAACAATCTATCTGCAAAATAAATATTAGACATGCTTTGTTGACCCTCATCTCTTATTCTATGCTCTGTAGGTAAGGCAGCACACAGGAGTAAAGCTATGCTATGGTAATCCAGAGAATTCGAATGTTATTGAGGATTACTCCGATAGCTTTGTGGAATGGTTAACTAATGGAGAGACACTCTGCCATTGATATTACTATATTAAGATCGTGTCTCCTCGAGTTGATGGAATTCCTGCCTTTTTTTGACTCGACCTTCTTTGAAGATGCTGATTAATATATGTCAAGAAATGGCAAATTTATTGCTAGAGAATGTAGCAACAATCCAAGAAGAAATCCTCTTGATCCTTGCATGTGTGACTTGCTGCATCGATTGCACAGCGAAGGCCTTCAATGTTTCCCAATGCCAAAGTAAAAAGAGTAAATAGCCAACACTTTTAGCGACAAATTCTTTTTTGGAGCTCTTCTTTTTGTAATTCCTCCGGTAGCTGTAGGATCTGTAGGTTTAAATCGTTAAATATTCACTCTGCTCCCAAGAGCTCCACTTTTAGAGGAATTGCAGGCCATTGATTCTTTGTTTCCCTCCATTTTGATTCTTTATTAAGTGTAGTCATGCACCTAGGGTTTCATGTAATCTGCTTTCAGTTTTAGCATTGATGACTAGGTTTTTGGTTATTCTATGCATTTCAGGGAGATGGATGGTTGTCTATCGATTTAAGTCTCATGACCATAAATGCTTTTATCTAAATTCTAAACAGATAACCGAGTCTCCTTGAAATGGTAAGAAAAACTATAGACTTAGTGACGCTGAGGCAAAAAGACTCATTTGGTCCTTTACCTGTATATTAGTTTTGGGCTGTTGCGGATATATTTTTTTATAGAAAAAAAAATTGGTTCCTAATGTTCTTTTTTTTTTTTGGTCAACGGTTTTGGTACTTTTTGCTAGTTTGTCATTAAATGTTCTACATTAGCTCGTTAGTTTGTCATTGAATGTGCTATATCAGCATACTATATCAACTGCTCAACATAGTTGTAAAAATCAAACTGGATCAACCGATCTGATCAGTTAAACTAGTGAACAGTCGGTAGTCCGGTTTGGTTCAAGATAAAAATTTAATAAAATTTAAATTTATCAAAATCAGATCGGTTCAACCGGTTCAAGTAAAATATAAAAATTCAAAAATTTTAATTTGATACTAAATTTTGTTTAAATTATAATTTGAGTTTTAAATTTATTAAAATTTTTAATTTAGCTCTAAATTTATCAAAATTTTCAATTTAATCTTTAAAACTAAAAAAATTAATATTTAATCACTATATATATGTATTATTTATTTAAATTACTTTTATACGTATATATATTATTAAATACCGGTTCGACCGGTTGAACTTTAACCCACTAATATTTTCAGTTCGATGTCCAGTCCGGTTTTGACAACCTTGCTGCTCAATATCGACTCGGATATTACATCTCATTTTTTATAACATATTTAAAAAAAAAAAGTTTGAAAATTTAAAAAATTTGAAAAAATTGTAAAATCCCAAAAAAAAAAAATATAAAGTCAAAAATGAATTCAAGAAAATTTACAACTATCAAAAAATTGAAAATAAAATATGAAAAATCTTGGGAAATATTTTGAAAAAAAATCTGAAATTTTTAACAAATTGAGAAATTAAAAAAACTTATCAATTTGCATTTATTTTTTTGAGTAAATAAAATTTTTTTGAATATTGTGGACATTTTTTACAAAAATTCCAAATTTTCAGATTTTTTATGCAACGTCACTTTATGTTAAAAAATAATGATGTAACATCTTCCCTTCTCTAATGAAAGAGTCCACCGCCTGCCTTGAACCGTTGACATAGTACATTAACGTGACACATTTTACTACCAACTAATGAAAAAGGATTAAAATCATTTACCAAAGAAAAACATGGAGAACTGACCTTGAAACTTCGGTCCAAGAAAAAAAATCTCGAAAAAAAAAAAAAGAGGCTGCGCCCTAAAACTAAAAGACAGCAAAACGCGGAGGAACATATGAGGCTTTTTTCGCCTATTGCTGATGCATGCGAAGAACACATGCTGATTATTTAATGCTAAGGGCATATAGAGATTAATAGAGGATAGGCCCACCCGCTATGCGACCCACCATTTTCTTTCAGCAATTTAACACAGCCGCTGTTTCTGTTGGTCATGTAAAACGTGGCTAGGATATTGGTAGGGAAATAATGTTATCCACTCTTAAAATTTATTATGTCCTTAATTTTAGTATCCAGGAAATTGATAAAAGTTTACGAGTGGAATTTAACCATTTCATGGAAGCTTTCCATCATGCATTGAGAGTCAAGTCTGTTGACTGCAAAAACAAGTAAAGAAAAAAAATCACCAGTCCCAAAAAAAGGTAAAATTTGTAAGCACCATTGCTAGGGTTTAGGAGCGGTGACCCATCCTAGAGAACAGACCTTCAGGTGAAAGCATAACACAAAAACCAAATTCTTCAGAACACCTAGAAAGAGGTCAGCCAAGAATAGGGAAGATTCGAGCAATGTGTTCTAATGGGACACTATCTGCTGTGTCCTTCTTCAGCTCCGGATGGTTAAATTCATTGCCGGGAAGGACGATGAGCTGGCCTTTCCCATGACCTTTCTCAATACTCCACCCATAATTGGAAACCTGATGTTCAAGGAATTTGTCCAATGACAGACCTTCGATGTTGATAGCCTGCCACATATCCAAGAAAGAATCTCACGCGGATGACAAACAAGACATACATCAATACAACAATCACAAGTGCTCATCAGCTCAGACACAGAAGTATCATTCGATGTCAACTAGACATCTAATTTACAACAATTTCCATTTAATGGAAAAAGAACATCTTTCTGCGTTAAGTACTCAAAAATGCAAGCTTTGTGCTAGCATGAAAGTGATGGGAAGAGAGAAGAAAATAAATTGCACAGAAGCAACGCGAAAGAAACAAATGCTTGAAACACCCTTAAATAGAACGATAACTGGAACATACCTCAGCCAGAACAGACCTGGGAACCTTTTGATAAGTCAACGAAAGAAGGTGAATTGCATAGGCTTGAACTGCTTGCTCAAAACCTGCATTTAATCCTTTTATGAAACATGCACATGTACAATCACTAACACCATAACAACATTACAGGAAGCCAACTCCATCCTGCACTAATCAATTATTGCCCCAAAAAAAACACCATGTGCTCTATTATGTACAAACACATACACCGATATATGACAGTTGTGCTTTTCTGCAATATCACCTGCATTAACTTCGGATTTAAAACCATAGCCATCAAAAGTATATCTACCACTATGTTTCCCTGGCAAGGCATTCTCTTACCAAAACCGAATCTTCAACTAACAGTGCCTCAATGAATATCACTACTGTGTTTCATCTTTCATGTCCTATATTTATATGTATGGAGTAGTGTATCCTTGCAACAAATAAGAATAAGTCGCCAAAACATTTATCCTTCAAATGACATATAATCTGAGACAACTTCGTAGCAGAAACAATCCAAAGAAAAAAAAAAAAACTGAGGAAAATAACAGCAACAATGCAATTCATCATAACCTGGAACAGATTCAACTATGTGGCGGGACTTAGCAGCCTCATCCCAGAACTGGCGAAACCTTCCTGTCTGCAGACAAAAAGGTTGGCATTTAACATGTGTCTATTCCATATTTCCACGCAGGTCAAATTATACAACAAGAAGATACCTCCAGATAGTGTGAGAGAACTATAAGCGTCTTGAACTGTTCCTCCATTTGCTGTGAGTACAGGGAAAAATACAACATATAACAGGCCGGCTAAGAGCCTTAAAAGAAAGATGGTTCAGCTGCTAAGTGACGTTGAAGCCAGAGTCGCATTGGCTGAGTCAACTTAAAAAAAAAGGGATCCCATACTGATTTAGGAATTTATATGAGCAGGTTAAACAGAAGGTTACCACTCGTTCTGGAATCAAAAACAGACAGAGGCTGAAATCTGGGGCTGGCATTGCCATGAGTGCCTGCTCAAGAGTGAATAAAAACGATTAAAAAAAAAAAGAATTCCGATGCCAATAAGCTGCAAAACAATTTCAACTATTTTTTGGGAATGGCATAACCAAACCTTAACCAAAATGCGAGCAACAATTTGAGTACTCATTCGCTCTGGCTCAAACTGCAAGAAATAACGCAATCCATCACATCAATTAGATTTGCATCAGACTATTAAGTTTTTAACCAAAACTACCGCCCCAATTATCTGAAACTAAGGGGGGGGGGGAAGATATGGATGGCATTACGCAATGGAGGAAAAGCTAATTTTATGACTGATGATGATGAAGTACCTGATAAAGGCGAAGAAGGCAAAGATTTGCATCCAAACTGTATGTCTGTGACGCAACCTATCAAAGGCACAACAACAACACGGAAAAAGATTTTTATTTTCAGTAAACGCGTAAATAACAACAATCAGCGCGTAAATGAGCATGAAATCCAAGGTGCCACACATCACATTTCTTCTTATATTTAATAAAAATCTCGAAAGACAAATTAGCACAAGATAAGATCAAATGGTCAGTCAAGTCTAACATTACCAATAAAAGAGTATTTCCGTTTCAATTTATTCACTTGATTTTTTGTTTTTGTTTTTCTTTCTAATGCTCCAAGAATCAAAGAAACTAACTCCAGTTCAGACTGTGCGCCTCCGGGGACATCGGACGAAATTGGAACTCAGATTTCAGACAGAGAAGGCCGCAGGACACAAAAATAGCGGACACGGAAGCTACACTCACAAACACAGAAAGATAGAGGGTGAGGGCGAGGGAGAGGGAGAGCAACCTGTTCGTTAACGTAGTTTTCGAGATCGGGGAGGATATCGGGATTGTAAGGATTGACGGCGACGAGCTGCTCAACGGTGTATGAGACTTGTTGCTGCTGTTGCGTCGGTTTCTGAGCCTCTCTTTCCCTTCCCATCTCTCTCTCTCTCTAATTTCTTCTTATTCTTTTACTTCTTCTTCTTCTGTTTGGCCCTTTCGTTTTCTCTGATTTAACCTAGTTTCCTGATGCACCACCACAGCACCACCCTCCCTGCGGCTGCGGCTGAAGCGGCTGAAGCGGCTGTCTAGGTTCCGCCCGTCCGGAGAGAAAAGCTAATATCTATAGTCTGCTAATTTTGTCTTTGAATACCCGGACGCCCCCAGGGTAACTAAACTAGTCGAAAAGACCTATATGCCCCCCAAATCACAATTTCCCAATATATCCTATCTGTTTTGTTTCAGGGTTATATCTTTACGATATATACATATATTTTAAATTTTAAATTTTTATATTTTTTATATTTAAATTTTAAATTTTTTAAAATTTCATTTAAATTTTAATTTTTTATCAAATCAACCTTTTTATTTATAAAAAATAATCAATCTGTTAATAAATGAGTTTAACCTAATTTAAATTATTAAAAAAATATTAAATAAACTAATTAAACATTCTTTTATTAACAAAATATGTATATTAAATATTTTTTTATTAATAAATATACGAATTAAATAGATTAGTATGTATAATTTTTTTGATTAAAAAAATTCCATTTATATATCTAAGTTTTTTTTAAATAATTTTTTGTTAGTTCAAATTAAATACTTTTTGTCAATGATTTGATAAAAAATTAAAAAATTTAGAGTTCAAATAAAATTTTAAAAAGATTTAACATTTAAATAAAAAAAATATAAAAATTTAGAATTTAAAATATGTATATCCTATATTTTAATGCATTTTACAATGAAGTCCTAATAAGGTTTTAAATTTCTCGTCTAAATTATAGTCGTTTTTTTCATATCGTTATGGTAATCTCAACAGTGCGCCCCCCCCCCCCCCCCACCCAAAAAAAAAAATCTCAGCAATATAGGGAGACAGATTTTGAGTAAAATTCTGGGAGGCGCAATCAAAACCTCAAAAGCTTATGAAACAGGTATGAATGCTGAAGAAGGACTTACCAAAGAGGCGGTTAGGGTCCTACTTCCTGAGGTGGAAAGAGGTCGCTTTGGAGCTAGCCATCAGGTAATTTTGAAAGACATAAGAGGGCAAATAATTGGGGGAAAAAAATTTAGGATTTCAAGTATTTGAGATGAGCTTTTTAAAAGAAATCTGCTTTATCATAGTTATCAAATTTAGCTCGATCAATGACACGATCAAGAAGTAGGATTATTAGATCACTAATTCAGCTGTGTGTAATTATTGGTTACACTATATAAAGAATTTAAAATATAATAATAATAATAATAAATTTAATAAAATATTCACCGCACATTAATTATAATATATGAAAAAATTAACTTTAAAATGTGAAAAATTAGAACAATATGTTATTCTTATAATTTAATATATTTATTTTTATTTATTGACTAATATTTAAGATATTTGTCTCTGATTTTATTTGAAATTTTAATCTATATTTTCTATTCAATTAGTATTAATTTAATATATTCATGACAACTTATATTTTATGAAAATTCAAAATTAACCTCTAAATTCTAATAATTAAGGAGTGAAAAAAATTAAATGATAAATTTATGATAATAAGTAAATATTAATTTATTAATAATTGAAATGGACAACAAATTATTATGAAACAAGTGCCAAAAAAATGATTCGAAAAAATCTAATATTTTTGAATTGAGAAAGGCCCATTTAAGTTGCACAGAGAGTTTGAACTTAGAGAGAAGGATAAAGGCTTGTTCTTTCTCTTCTCTACGACTACAACTGTGGAAGCGTCTGCAAAAGTAACTACAGCCATCAGATCATAGAACTAGAAATGAGGACAGCCCCATAACAAAAAATCACAAAGACATGAGGACACGTGGATATTTGACAAAATTAGATTCACATCTAATCATTACTACTACACCAAAGGCTTATTGTATGCGACTTACTCGCTAGTAAGCAACTTGCTCAGATTAGAGATGTAAAAGATTTGATATCAAGTTCCAGCCCATCCACGCCTTCTTATCACAAGGATTTACAAAGCTGAGTTCAAACATTTCCTTCCTGGCATGCTCACCAGATTCGCAAAACCCAACAAGCTTGGCAACCACCTCCGCGCTCTCCTTTATGTGTTGCATGTTAAGAGGGTCTGTCCACAGTTTGTTTACCAGTTGCACCCTCCTCTGCTTTCCCACCGGCGGAATTTCCCATTTTGCATACAGCATTTCTCTTTCTTCTGCTGTTAGCCTTGAATTCACTCTCCTGGCTAAATACTCCCTTTCTTGCTTGAGAGCCTTGATGCTGCATTCAATGTGGCCAGCGGTTAACGAGAGTCCAGAGTCATGAAAATTATCAGTAATATATATGTAATAATTTTACCTTGATGATACTGTGGTAGCAGGCTCATCGCCTAGAAGTGCAGGGCTTGCGTTGCCAACTTCTGCCAATTGCTGTTCCAACCATGACAACCGTCTAAGCTCAACTTCCATATACATCTGATCTGTGGGTTCTCCTCTGAATAACAGATAGAATTGTGTGCGGTGCACAATTGAAACATGGCATAGATGCCATAGCATAATAATTTGCTTTCTTTGATCCTCAAAAACTAAGTGCCATGGCAGGGGAGCTGGATCAATAGCATCCTGCTCGACAGGTGCCGCCTCATTTGACTCTAGCTCCAGCACCTGATTACGATGAAGGTGTGACACAAATTTTCTGCGATTTGCTCAACTTGAGAGACATAACATTGCTATTTGTTTGAATTAGAATAAAATTAACTGATAAAGTTCCCAGTCGGTTGATTGGAAGTTTTCGGAAAGCTACCAAAAATGAGAATGAGCACATTTTCTATATCTCAAAGGCACTGATGCTTGGCGTTAAAAAACTGATAACGTAATCAGGAATGCTATGCTAAATGTGCAACAGGATGTAGGGAAAAACCTGAAATTATATGGAAACTCACCTGGCAAACCAGAAGCTGTTTTTGGTACTGTAGCTTTGCCACCCTTTCTTTTAACTCAGTAACATAAGCTCTAATGCTCCGAATGTTCTCTTCAGCAGCATTCTTAAACATCCTCTGCATTTTCTTTACATTAACTGAATTAGAGCGTGAGGCAGGAGTGCTATCCCTCGATGAGATGCTCGCAACATGTCTGTCATTCTTTTGGGGGGTAGCTTCAGCTAGCACATTTGTTGTACTACAGTTCTCAGGGATTCTGTTCTCAGTCCCATTGTCTGCCATGCCATGAGAAGAGGACATGGGTGAGCACGGTGATCGTATTATATTTTGCCTGCTTGAGCTATTGCTCAATGCAAAAGGAAATACTTTTTTCTTCTTCAGTTGAGCCTTGAACTCTGGAGTCTCCTCCCCACTTGAAAAAGAGGAAACCAGCATGTCTATAGATTTCTGGACATTGTCAAGCTTCCTTTCTAGAGAAGCGATTGTATTTTCTTGAGAATTCAACCGAGAGATCTCTTCCTTCAAGTCAGCTTTATCTCCGATGACAATTTCTTCAGGAACATAATTAAGTGCTTGCATGTCCTTAATTTCAGACAGCATCTTCGCTATTGTTTCAGCAGCTGCTTGGCTTCCTATTTTATGAGAAGCAACCTCCTTATGAAGTACTTCAAGAGCTCGATTTGCTTCCTCACCCAATTGTCTTTGCCGCTGCTCAAGCTTACGTATTTCCTGAACAAGCATGGATGGATCTGTAGAAGTGACGGATTGCCTGACCATTGTCTGCCTTCCAATGGCTCTTTTTGTTGCATCTGGTGTGGTCTTACCAATGACTGGTTCACCTTCAACAGGAAATGAAAGACATCTTGCTACATGGCATGAAGGACCACCTTGGTTTGCACTCTGGAAACTTCAAACGTCAGGACAAACATTTAAGCTGGGAATAAAGATCCAATGATAATTGATGGTTACCTTCTGCTCCTTGCGCGATTTTCTTTCCAGTTCAAGCTGTGCTTCTGCAAGGTCTCTTTGACGTTTCAGCTCTTTCATTTCCTTCTCCATCTGCATATTTTAGATGACCTTAAATAGAGCTGCATAAAGATTGAAACAAGCACATGCCTTTTTTGATGAATGAATTTAACATCATCATCTAAATCTTTTGACCTTTTCTATGGAACTGAAATAAAACTATTTTAATCAGACAAGCAACAAGGACAAAAACACAAAAGCACCTTTTGAAAAGAAGGAAAGCTTTTTCAATAATAAGCAATATATGTTTTCGCATATGGGAGCAAAGACAGATAGTCACTCTTCAAAAAATTTAAATGCATGGAATGATGTCCAAAAATTCTAAGAGTTTCTGGAAAATGATAACAGGATACACAAGATTAAAAAAAGTATAAATCTCATACCAAGGGAGAAATTGAAATCCATCTATTTCAACTCCTCTTTTGAGATGCAAAAGAGTTTACTTTGGCTTTTCTTCAGGAAGCATAACATTCTTCTTTTTTAGGGGGGAAAAGAAGCTAAATAATTAGGTTGCATACCTGCTCGATTTTCATATTCTTTTCCATTAACAATGACCTTAAAGTTGAAGCTGAAGAAAGCTCTGGGCTGCGAAGCTCTGCTTCAAGTCTGGCTACTTCCTTCTGCAAATTCTTAACTAATCGCTTGTCTGATACAACCTGAAACGGGAAGATTTCACTACTGAAGGCTCCATATAAGTTTTGCACGTCACACCATGACATAATGGCCATCAAATCCATGGTGGCATAAATCTTCATATATAATTGCATGAGATTTGAACAACTAAAATGTTTAATTAGCTTCTTCAGAATTAAATAAATAAAAAAATATTTTTAGGCAACTATGACACCACTTGCAATGGCACCTAATAGAATTTTGCTGCTGTGATTGGCAAACATGTTAACCAATTTCAAGTACAGTAGCTTAAGAAGGTGCAGTGTGCATCTGATATGAGAAAAGCAAATTTTTCACTAACTAAAGGACAATTTTTCAGTCACCGATGATCATCTATAGAGTTAGTAGCATACTATTTTTCTTGGATAGAACAATAGGCATACCATGTTTACTTGGGCATTGTTGGTGACTTCTTTTGCACTGGTTGCAAATGTCAGCATATTCCTTGTTTGCTCCACATGACTTAGAGCTGGACTCATGGTACATATGATTGCGGTTCGTGCATTACCCCCAAGTGAATGCTGCAATATCCGTGTAAGTTTTGAGTCTCTGTATGGTACGTGTCCACTTCTTTTTCCACAACTGCAAACACGATTAGGGGTATGGAAAAGAATTCTGAGTGCCCAAGTCAACAGATTTATTATAAACCAAGTTCACATTATTTACCAATTTTCAAGATACACAAAACAATAGTAGCCAGCAGTATTCCCCTAGAATTGCAAGGTAACACAAACTTTATCAATTTTTTTCAATTCTTACTGATGCGTTGGCCTTATACGCATGCCCTTGAGGTTTATAACTAAAATAGAAACAGGAAAGCATCCGGAAAATATGCTAAGGGTATCTTGAAAATGACAGAAGCAAAACAGAAGTCTGACATCACTGTCATATTCAAAACGTAACGCTGAGCTTTTGGCACAGACCTTAGCTTTCTAATCACTGTTGTGAGCGTCAATAAGCTGCGGTTAATATGACTGCCTTCCTTCAATCTTGCACCATCTGCATATGTTTGAGATGCACGCTCGCTTCCAGCAAGGTCCACAAGATTCTGTGCACTTCCCAGCCTCAATGATAAATTTAAGAGCAAAGACTCCAGATTAAAAAGAAAGTCAGGCAGCCTACCAAACTCGCCAAAAAGGACTTCACATATCCTGAATTTTCACGAAGACTGCTCTCAATGGTCTGTAATTCAAACCATACAGCATGTGATGTTAGAGAATTTGTTAGCCATGTGAGCTTGAAAGTAATGAATGATTGAAGGCGCTGGGAGTTGAAATTGCATGGTAATAGGATGATAGTCAAATGACTATGTTATCATGGGCATGACTTGAAACTGTAAAGAGAAGTCTAACGAAGTAAAGAAAAAGTACAACACAAATTTACAACACAAATTGAGCTTACCAGTCTTATTATCTGGTGTGATCTTGAGCTCTTATCATTCAGAGCAGTTTCACCAACTTGCCGTTGAGCTGAAAATGTGAATGTTCATAGATCAAAGGACAGGAAGATATGATAAGGACACTAACACTGATGCTGCGTGCTTGGTAGGCATCCTTTAAAATTTTCCCCACATAGCTATTTAATGATACATGATTAGGGGGATGGGAGATTTGTTGGTATGTATGTAACCATACGCACATGCATGTACTGGATGGTATAGCATATTACACTGTTTCCTTTTATGACCTCGAACGTGTGCATGTTAACAACATGACGCAGTTACATCTTTTTCCAGAAGTAAGACATGGATGTTTGAGTAACCAGTTTACACTTGGATAAATTCCTGAAAATATCTATAAAGCTTATGTCACCTTCACAAATTCCAATCAAGTGCCTTAAATGTTGGCTGTCCTTGACAACTTCCTCAACTAATTTTTCCACAATTGTCCCTTTCTGCTTCACAAAATTGGGAAAAGGAAGTTAGCATTGTAACAAAGAAAACCTACATAAGAAATATTTGTCACTGTATCAACAGATTATATAGATGTACATGCCTCAGGATCATCCAAAAGTCGAAGAGGACCGGATTCGCGATTTAAAAGGTCTACAACAGTCTCATTGTAGATCTCCAAAGCAGATATCTTCAGGATAAATTCCCTCTCCGGTGTCTGACAAAATTTGAAGTACTTCAACTATAAGAACCATTTATAAACATGATGACAATTTCTTTTTCTGGATCACTGCACAAAGCTGTTGCACTATACAGATATGGATTTAAAGTTACTTGACATGTTATCGTAAATTAATTATAGCAAGAGGAATGTAGTGAAGCCTTTCACTCATGGAAATTTTCTGTCAAATGGTACTATTATACCAATGAGGAGTAAAATTTGGTGAACAATGCATCACTGTCAGTTAATTGCATGCTCTACCTAGATGGTGATACAATTAATGCAGCAATCTATCAAAAAAGGAAAAAAAATAAAATTTTCATGGCTTGGTGTCGAGGATAGCTCACCTTTTGGATGCGCTCATAAATGTCCTTAACAGCGTTTTCCGTGATTCCTCTCATGGTAAATGTCTTTCCACTGCTAGTTTGTCCATACGTAAAGATCGTTGCTGGAAGAATTCAAAACTTAGGAGCCAACGAGGAATTCATGGAATCACTAACAAAACATTCCCACAACCCAATGAGGTTAACTAAATAATTCGCATTCAAAATCAAAAGTAAGATGTTACCATTAATTCCTGTAAGTGCAGACAAGGCAACATCCTTGGCTCCTTCTTCATAAACCATTTGAGTTGAGCAAGTTGGATTGAAAACCTTATCTGAAACATTTAAAAGCCACCCATTATCAGTAACCTTTAATTCCACCAAATCAAATTTTCATTTCCACCAGTACAATTAGCAATTAGTAAACAGCAGATTAAACTGTCAAGTGATGTAACTATATACCAAAAGTATATGAACTCGCAGGCCGCTCTGAATTCGGGTTCTTGAACACGATGGTGTGGTCGTCGGGCCAGTCCCAGGCGATAAGGTCGTACAGCGCCTGTTCTCTCCGGCTCAACGGCCTTACCCGAACCGTGACCAAAATCTTCTCCTCGCGAGCCTTGGGGCCACCCGGAGTCGTCGAAGGAGTCCTCTGTAACTTTGATGCAGGCGTGGCCGGCGTCCCAACCATTGCTCCGATTCTTTACCTAATTCTTCCCTTGCATACAAGCACTTAAAAAAAAAAAAAAAAACAGACGCAGAATAAATATTGAATCGTTAAACATTCGATTGCAAAATTAGTAACCCTAAAAGTGCTTCAGGTACGAAGATTAGATAACATAAATTCATAAAAAAAATAAAAAAAAATAAAATAAAAAAGCTAAAATTCATCAAGAAATGATCGTCAAGAAAAAAATTAAAAAAAAAATAAAAGTGATTCTGAAACGGAAAGTTCTGATCGGTTCAAGAAATGACATGTGGAACTTGAACAGATCAAGAAAGTCCACATTAAGTGCTTGTACTTTCCTATTCTAAGCCATGCCTAACTTTTCGGCAACGAAGAATCACCCGAACCAAAAAAAAAAAAAAAAAAAAGAGAAGAAGAAGAAGAAGATGACAGATAGAGAAAATTACCTACTTCATTAAAAACAGAAGCGAGCGGCGGCCGACGACTGCGAAGCACCACCGGTCATCAAATCAGATATTCAAAATTTGAATTTAAAGAATGAAGTACGGAAAGCAAGAAAAGAAAGAGGAAATCACGAACAGAAATAAAAACGAAGAATCAGTAACCGCTGGGATCGAGAATGGATCTTTTTCATTAAAGAAGAGTAAGAAAAAAGGCAGAGGAGGAGGAGGAGGAGGAGGAGAAGCAAGACGAAAGCAGCAGCAGGGTGGTTTTTGGAATGTTGTCAGTAAATGAAGAGCGTTGCAGAGAGAGAGAGAGACGTGAAAAGTAACGGCTATTTGTGATATGCTATTATTTCTGTTTCCGCTTTGTGCGCGTAACCTGAAAGCACCGCTGGTACCAATGCCATTGCGGTATTTTGAATTTCGGCCTCGACGAATCGGGTCGGGCGTCAGCCTCACGCCGCCTGGCTGCCTCGGTTGTACTTTTTGAATCTCATTTCTTTCCCATATCGTTTTTCTTTTTGTTTTCTTTTAACGCTTAAATAATTAATAATTAACATGTTGGCAGCTAGCAAGGAGTGGTGCGCAGGTCTAACCACACTGCAGGTGGGTCTGAGACTCTGAGTACATCGTAAAGAGTATTGAGTGGCTCACGGGACAATCCTCATAAATCCTACGCTTAGTAGACATTTGAGGGACATAAAATTAAAAGAGATAATTAATTTTTTAAATTTGAATTTTTATAATTTTTTTATTTGAAATCTAAATTTTTTAAATTTTTTATTTAAGAGCTAAATCTTTATTTTTTATTTTATTTAAATCTTTTTATGATAAAACCGTTAATTTTTCTGTTAACTTTAATCATGTTTCTGTTAAATCTAACAAAAAAGTTAACAGTAAATCATATAAAAAGACTTGAATAAAAAAAAATAAAAGTTTAGTCGTTAAATAAAAAATTTAAAAGATTTAAACATCAAACAACAAAAATCATAAAGATTTAAGTTTAAAAAGTTAGTTATCCCAAAATTAAAACTTGTTTAGTTTGAGCGAGAGGAATATTATTTTTGTATTTTTTTTGTGTTTGTTTTTTTTTTTTGTCTTTCTATAAATATAACTTACACATAATACTATATTATATAACTCTATTTTATTTTTCTTTCTTTTAAGTGGACCTATATAAGTTTTTAGTTTTAACTTTCTAAATACTTTAGAGAGCCCGAAGAGAGAATATTGAATAAAGAAAATATTTGTTAGATACAAGAAGAAATTATTTATACGGCGGAGCAAAATTGATAAAATAAAGTAGATATCACTGTAATCATTCAAAAAAGAGATTAGTGGAAAGAGACAGAAAAAAAAATTATTAACTATAGGCGATTATCCCAATGACACATGGACACGTGCAGTTGTTCCAAATGATATTGCGAAGATCAACCTTTCAACTTCAAAGTTCAAAGAAATTGTTGGTTGAAAAAAAAAAAAAAAACAGAGAAAAGTTCCAAAGAGATGAAAGGGCTCCCCTCAAAGAAGTCCCAGATGCAACTAACAGACATTTTATTATTATTATTATTATTTAGTTATGAAAGGAAGGCTTGAAGCTTAAGAAAGATAGTTACAACAGGACAAATGTTTTTTTATTCATTAAGTCTATTGATTGATAAGTTATGAGCTGCTTATGTTTAAAAGGTAAATTTTTTTTTTTTTGTTAAATAAAAGATCTATTGAGTAGTAAATTATATATTAGAATATTTTTACTTATTTTAATAAATTTTATACTCTTTTTTAAGATTAGAACTATAAACTTTTAAGTTGAAAGTTTAGGTCTTAATTACTGACATATCCTAAAGAAACAAATAAATATTATTTATTTATTTATTTTTTTGTCTGCTGAGAGCGTCTAAGCTAGAAAGAAAGGGGGAGAATGAGGATTAAAAATGGGGCCGAACTTCCACTGTTTTCATGAAACAAACGCCTCATGCCAATCATCTAAGGCGAGTTCCCCAATTTTTTTTTTTATAATTCTTTAGAGTTAGTAATTGAACAATTAAAGAATGTGAAAATGAGAGATGAAATGAGGTTCCAATCTTATCTTTCAATTTGAAACTACCATTTTAAATCATTTCAATCATTATTGAGTCTTTTAAGAACTCCTCTGTTCTTCTTCTTTTTTTTGATCAGTTAGTTTAGTTGTTAGTGATGCTCGATTAGGGACTAAAAAGGGAGGGTGAGCATGCTTGCTCCAACCGGTCGGAAAAACCCAAGGCTCAAACTCCTCTATTCTTGTTATTTGTTTGTGGATTTTCACGCTCTCGGGCAAGAGCAACCCAAATTGTTTTATCATGTTGCGAGAACTTGGGCCTTGTTACTCAAAGAAAAAATAGGACTTGAGACTTGTCACATGCTGGAAGCCTGTGTAATTCTCTTCTGAACTATAGAAGCCCAAACTCTGTCCGTAGGAATGAGGCTGCCTACCTGATCAATCGGCAGAAACAAGAAAAGGTTCGAGCCTGCCAACAAATTGGGAATAGCACGCTTCTGGAGCACATTCAAGTTGCAGCCCAACATGACGGCGATTTGGTAAAAGTGACGTCAACAAGAGTCAAGGCTTTCTTGGTTATATCCAACATGGCATTGACCCAACCCAATCTGAAAAATGAAAGAGTAAAATAAAATTTGTGCTTGCGTTTGTCAAATTTGGCGCCGGTTGGATAGGAAGGAAACAAAACCACAGATTGTGCATGGAGATCATTCCAAGAAAGCGAGCCTAGGAAGCTTAGAATCATCTAGACAACGTGCCACCAGTCAAAAAGATACAATTAAAGTAGTGGGTTTGAGACGCTTTTCTTTTTCTTTTTTTTTTTTTGTCTTCAGACGAAAGGCAAAAATTCCAAAGTAGGACTCAGATTTCTTGACGGGAAATGGGTGCTTTGGACAAAAACAACACGTCTCTTTTGCCTCCTCATTGGGTATAGTAGGACAAAAAGGTTGGCCACGTACGTCAGTCTTTGTCAACGTGGAATTAGAGGATAGCTTTGTTGCTTCTAGTCCAACCAATTGGGGAAAGCCCGAAATACATACCTTTTGTTTGTTACACATGGAACGTTGTTTGTTTTTTTTTTGTGGGTCAAATATTTCCCTTAAATTATTGGTGGTTGGTACCATGGTCGTTATACGAACCATATCATAATTCAAAGAAAAAAGGACGGAGTGCATTAGAAACGCTCGGTCAGACGTGCGCTGCAGACACACCATTATATGAGTTTGACAGCCTCTCTAACGACGACGTGTGTTTTGTATGTTAAATATTGGTTGTTTGGAGAAGTTAATCCAGACATTCTTTGAGAGGATCCCATGCCCAGTTGCCCATGTTCCTAGCTAGGGAATAACGGATTGTCCAGTTATGAAAAATCGGGCCCTGTCGAGGCATGGGCTTAAAGCCCATGTGATCATATCATTATCAAATATATCTTATTAATTGTCTTATCGAACATGTGTATCTCGTCTTGGATCTAAACTGTCGCATTCATGTATGGGTTCCACGTCGCTGTTTGAGGGCTACATTTTTCTCCTTTGGAAAGCAACTTTACGTTGGAAACAAAATATATTTTTTTGGGTACAAAACGAAACACAGTAAACCATATTTAGAAGGGCAAAATGAAGCCACCGACACCGAGGTCAATTGCATTCGTGGTGTTTGTATAAATGCTCCAATGACAGTGACCTGTAGATACTCCGACTCCGATCCTCTGTATTAGGGTGCATTTGATGTTGGATGATTCACCGTTATTTTGGATTATCTTATATTACAGTATACATTGTTTATGATTCGAAGTATAAGAACATGATAATGCTAACATGTGATTTCAACCCAAAAGTAAGATCACTAATATACTAGCAATACATTTTTTTTAGCTAAAAAAAAAAGAGGAAGATCATAATGCCAATTTTCTCGTTATTGCATGATAATACTGTTGATATAAAATACAAGGACAATTGTAACTTTAGTTATTTTTAAGTTTAGATTAAGATAGATGCAAAGATTCTGTTAATTACTAAATGGAAAGTGTGCCATATATAACCTCATTTTAAGTTATGCATAAATTTTATCATAGAATTATAGAATTATATTATGAATTTATAGCGTCTATTAAAAAGTGAGCCGCACAATGAAACAATTCTCTTCACTCACATAAATTACATGTTCTTATTTTTAGAATTAAAATTTAAGATCTTAAAAATAAAAGTCTAAATTTAACTACAAAATATTCTTGAGAGACTTAAATTTATATTTTTCTTTTTATTATTTTTGAGTACAATGTCAATAAAATTTACCCCATTTTGTAAAATATTAATTAGTAATACTTTAGTTAGTATTTTCGTTTATTTAAATCTAAAAAAACACAAGTTTGATCATTAGCTTATAATTTTATGAGGAAATATTTTATTATTTGTAAGAACAGAGATCCAAGATTATAGTGTGTAGTTTTGATTTAGAGTTTAACTATATACTTTAATTTTAAGTGATAACAAAATAGTCACACAGTTTATTTAATAATATATATATATATATATATAGATTAAAATATTATTATCAATACTTTTCTTTGGTTTGTACCAAACACCATAATCTCATATTTTAACAAACACTGTCCTTACTATTTCTTTTAAACAAGGGAAAAATATTTATTATTAGTATATCAGTTATTAAATATATAAGTTGTATCCAAGTATCTTTCGTTTAAAAGTTATATTCAACCCAACTTATAAGAAGAAACTCACAATTTGAGTACTTTTATACTTGAACGTGACACCCTCAAATCAGTTACTACGATTGTTAAATCTAAAATTAACAGCGCTCAACTTACAGTTAAACTAAAGAAATTAGGAGTCAAAGTTCTCAGACGCTCTCACTGAAAAACTCAAACTGAAATCACAAGTAAGAGAATCATACTACATTACCATTTCTAGCAGCACATTGTCCTTAATTTTACATTCCCATGATGCTGAAATTTTTACCGTAGTATTGTCTTTCCTATTTCCTAAGCCAACTTCATGTTAAAACAGTTAAAGAAGACAAAAGTAATCAGTTATCAGCGATGTTGGGTTATTTTCATGCGCAATGGCAAACAGCTCGGAAGTCTGTCATCTAAGCTGGAAATTTTCAGCAAAATTAATAGTGCATTACATACCATCACCCTCGATAAATTCATTGCGCACCAATTTGACCATGACAAGTTTTTGGGCCACAGTGTTTCCCTTCTTTCAATTGTTATTGTGATCCTTGTCAGGAACAAAGCACGTGCGACATGCTACCTTAGATTTAAATTTGTAGTTTAGAAGTATGTATTAGAAGATAATTACAATCTATCTGTTGAGGGTTCACCAATCCTATAAAGAGGTAAAAGGTATAACCATGTGTAGGTACCGAAGACGCTTGAAGTAAAAGGGACGTCTAAAACTCATTATTACAAGCCCCATCTTTGAGAATAAAAATTTTAGCTGGTTTAAACATAATTGTGATATAAACTGCTATATAATTAAATAAATAAATAAATAAATTATTAATTATTATTAAATAAATTTTGCATACGAATAAAACCACATAATAGAATCTGGGAATTGGTACCCCAAACCGTCCAGACGGTCTTTGCTTTAGAGATTGGTGTTGGTCAACCACCAGGAAAAATCTTCCTTATCCATTTCTAGAATTAAGTACGAAAGAGATCATGTATATGCTTTGATTATTAGATTACGCTTTGATTATTAGATTATAGATCAATGCTTGAAGAGCACGCAGTCCACACATCTTGCTGCCAGCCTTTTTTCTTCGAAGAAAATTAATGACAACAATTCATATAACTGTTGAATCATTGAATAGTTGAATGAAAAAAAGTACAAGGGGTTGTGGAAAAAATTAAACAGAGGATGGAATTTATTATGGTTGTCGCCACCCTGTGAAGCTCAATAGCCAATAGCATCTTGTTTATAATTTTCTTCCAATGTGACTGGTTACTGGATTATGCGTTAAGATTCAAATTCTAAGAGTTCTAGAACTTTGGTCATTAATTATTCAGCGCAAAATCTACCCCAAAAAAGGGTTTTAATTGGAGAACTTTTGGTCATTAATTATTTAGTTATACATGCTTTTGATTCAAGCTGGAGGACCTACAAGAGGAAGAAGGAGCCCAAAGCGCCCAAGGTGAAGCAGGAAAAATATTTGGTGAGATTCTTTAAATGTATTTAAAGTGAGATCAAGATAATGTGAGTTATTGAATAGTTAAATTTAAAAGAAAGAAAAAATATATAAACTGTTATATGTCATTAAATAGACTGCGTAATTACTTTATCTATACCTTAAATATGGGCATGTAGTAGAGTTTACTAAATATGAGATGAATTCAAGCTGACGAAATATCAATCCATCCTTGGTGCGAAATAAGAATTTTGGCATGAACATGACGCGAAAGCAGTGCATCATTTTAACTACTCGATTCTAATAATGTCCAAAGCTAACACTCTATCAATAGTATGGTGCACCAATCGGCAATTCCAAAATGAATCTCCATGCAATTTTTGCATACTATAATAGCCGTTACTTTAAGCTAAAGTGTTAGGCAGACCCAACAGAGTGTCTTCAATTGCAAAAGCAAAACAACCCATCCAATTATCCAAATTAACTTTAGAGGGCCAATGGCCGTACACTATCGTCGCTTTCAAACCTTAATCTTCTTTAAAAAAAAAAAAAAATTCAAATTTTAACCATATCTAGAGACTGCCATCAAAATTGACACCTTCCCTTTTTGTCAAACCTGATTGTACATTTTGATCCAAAAAAAAAAAAAAAACTGATTGTACATTAGTCCTCAATGGCCAATATTGGTGGAACATTGTTATGGCCAATTCATACCACTATTTTGGATTGTTGGATGTCCTGTTGTTTTAATTATTTGAAATTAATGTGGTGATTAAACTACTGATAACTAAATGTTGATATTAAATTAGATCTTACAGCATAAAAGTCTTGTATGATGAGTTTTTTTTTTTCCGCATTGAATAATTAGAGTTGGAGGCACTTCTAGAAAATAAATGGGGTTGGGGGCGGTGGGGAAGGATGTTTAACATTTTTTATGACTTGTAATAATAAACAATAACGGGACGATTGTAGACCAATGCATGACTTAATTTGGCGATAAGCATGTGTCATCGGCAATGTCCACGATGGCTCAGGCGTGAACCAATACGTAAATAGCCTAGACTAAATTAATAAGCAACAAATTGTAACGTCTGAATTTAATATGTTTAATTTGGATGAGTTCACTCCATATTACTTGGATTATATTACGTTACAGGCTTGGAGATTTCACATTCATTTATTTCAACTCCGTTAGACTATGTCCGGATAAATATATTTTCTTTTTTCTTTTCATTATTAATATTCTTTTTAATATATTATAAGCTTACAAATATTAATTGTGTTCTTTCCATGAACTTCCATAACTCGTATGTACGCGGGACTTTACTGGAAGTATTCTGTGACGGTGCTGAGAAACTTCTCTAAATTAAGAGTTTTAAGATGCGGTTACATAAATTCTCTAAACATCATCCAAACTTTCTCTTTCTTTCATTTTTTTTCTTTTTTTTTTCAAAAAGTTAAATTTATGTGTATTTAGTATTACTCTAAAAACATATAATTAGTGATACATTAAATCTTGATTTCTTAAAAAAAAATTTAATTAATTTTTTTTTCGTGCTAACCCTTTATTTGGACCCCCTTTAGCCATGCACTTTTACTGTTAAATTCAATGCTATGTGTGTTTAGTGTGCCACAATTTTCGTTTTTCGTCGACAAAAAGGAACACAAAATGGAGTTTGCCAATAATGATCTGGGACTTCATTTACATAGAAAACGTCCTACGCGCGGGCATATGGTCTAGACGGGAAGAAGAATATCTTGCAATTGCAAGAAATATGGTATTATTAGCATAATAATAATAACATTACACATAATTATCCAATAATTATGATGTAGTGATTAAATAATTTTCCAATTCACATAATTAAGATTACACGTTCAAGTCTCCAATTTCCATCTTGGATATGTAATGTTGTCGGAGTGGTTTGAAAAATAACATTACTAATAAATAATTGAGTTCAAATTTTATAATTCTTAAAATTTGTCAAAAAAAATTGTTTAGTATAAAAAAAATTTATTACAGGTATGTCAGTAATTAAATTTATGTAATTAAATTTGTTAGTTGAAATTGAAATAATTTTTATTTGTCAATACCTCATTCAACTATTTTTATATAAATAAATCTCTCACTCAAATATAAAAAGAGTTGAGCAAAGAATTGTGGGTAATTTCTTTATTAAAAATTATAATAATTATTAAATTTAAAATTCACTCTATAACTCAAAATTTTATCATCTTTATAAAGCTACTTAATAAAACTGAATTTTAAATTATCAATATAAAAATATAATAATTTATTACTGAATTCTTATATTTAATAATATATTTTTTAAATTTGTATCAAATATAAATTTTAATTCGAGTTGGGTGAAAAAGAAAATCCCAACAAGAGTTAATGCCGAAATTGACAGTACACCTACTATTAGACAACCTGTCCAAAAGCTGACATGCACGACGGCAGCAAAAATATCTGCCTTGTTAGCAAAAATTATTTTTAGAACGTCACATTTTTTCTCTTGTGGCCTACGCCCCGCCTTCTGTTTCTCGTCCCTCACCTGACCCAACTGCAGGAAAAATGCAATTTGAGCACCAAAAAAAAAAAAGTGTGATGCAAGTAAAACCAGACGATTTTGAGATCCAAAAATCATATTAAATTTTAACTAACCTCAAATGACTTGTAAGAAGAGTAAAGCTTTCACAACACTTTTATTTTAATATATAAGATTTAATTTTTAAAATTTTATTTTAAAAAAATTAAATTCTATGCTACTCAAATCAACAAGCATGTATTGACCTTAAAGTAATAAAATTTTTATTTGTTAATTTAGTATGTAATTTATGTGTTTCATCAAAATAAAAGAATTTGTATTCTCCTGAAAAATTATAAGTTCAAATTTTATTACAATTAAGTGGTAAAATTAAATTTATGATTATTTATCAAATGTGAGAAATGACTTCATTATCTAATTACTTCGTGCTTTTCTTAACACAAAATTACAAAATTTTTTAATAAAATTGTGAAATATCATCTTCACTTTCTCATAATAATTATGTAATTTTACATATATGTCCATGAGTGCGAAGCAGTCAATAGTAAATTAATTTCAAAAAAGGACTTGGCTAATTGGATTGACAACAAAAGATTAATTGTTTGGTGCTTTTAGATAGGCTGTACGTCTATGTATATGTCATTAAAAATAAACTATGTCGTGGTTTTCCACCGCAAAAGAGTAATTTCAAAAGCAATTTTCTCTTCTCATTGGATCGTCTTGCTACAATAAGGTACTTATTACCTTCCACATTCGTATATAATTTTATAGACCAAGCCATGAGAAAAAGATTTTAAAACCTAATTTACTTTTCCATTGTAAATAAATAATTTTTTTTTAATCCCTTATTTACTCATCCATTGTTAATAATATATTTGACGATAACTCTTAAATCAACAAAACAACTTCTATCCAATAAAAAAAAAAAAAACCGAAACTACTAGCCACTGTCGAAAAAATTGAAGCACAACCTTTTCTTTTTTGCTGTTGGATTTCCTATTCAAGATAAGCGAGTTTTTTTTTTTTTCTTTTTTCAAACATAGTTAAAAACACCAAAACGCATTAGTTTAGCATTGATACAACCTACACCTTACCCAATTATAATAACACTTCTCTGCAAAGATTCAAAATACACGTAACGCACCAACCCAACAGTAATATGCATTATGGAAAAAGCTTGGTGGATTTGTTGAGTTAATTTTAAAATAATTATAAAATAATATAAGTTATTGAATGATTAAATAAAAAAATAAAAAATAAATTATTACATATAATTAATAAAATTGTATAATTATCTTAAAATTAATAAATTCCTTTAATATAACTAATATATTACATTTCCGCACATTGGCTCTTTACCGCAAAGATAAGTTGTGAGCACCGCTCTAACGGACGAGCCCGAAAATTCAACTAGGACGGTAGTCAGTACCACTCACAAAAAGATAAAAAATGTAAATTTGGTGGGGTCCATCAGCATTTTGTCGGTGAACGAGCCACGTCAGACGCTATGACATAACCAATAGCTCGTCAGAGTTCGCTGTCTTGCACTTTTGTCAAACTACGAGAAGTGCGGCCCGCAAAGATACTTCTCTCCACCGGTTACTTCTCGGGTCACCTTCCGTTCAGCAATGACCAATCACTATAAACCACGTCCCACAAAACACAGTGAGAATCTTAAATTTCGTCCGTGTGCTGGAGGTTGAGCGCCAGGGTGGCGCACGTGGGACGAGACTTTCATAAATAACTAAATTATCCATTTGCGTTATATTTTCATAATATTTTATAAAATGAAGTGACCAAAATATCCTTATAAATACTGGAGTCGGCCTTGGCCGGCTCCTGCACGCCAGTCGCTAGGATTGGCAGGTGTCACACTAAATTTGCCACCATAAAGTACTGCGTGGAAAATTATTAAGTATTATCAATACCAATAAATTAAAAAACAAGCAGGTGTTCCCATTTTTACCAGAAAAAAAAAAAAAAAAAGAGAGATAAAGATGGTGTCAAACGGTTTTGTCATGAAAAATTATGGTAGTCTTATTAGACAAGGAGTTTGATTATTACGGTAAATTAATAAAAAAATAAATATTACGGTGTGTAAGTAAATATACTAATATCTCTTATAATTGTGTAATAAAAAATTATAAACATATATTTAACTTTATTAAATATCTTATTAAGTATTTAAATTTATAATCTTATAATATGAATGAAATCTTGTAACAACTCTTGGAAGGATGTACTGTAAGACTTTGAGCCGGTGTTTCTCCCGTAAAATTCAAATAACACAAGCGCCAACAAGAAATGATCCGCAGAAATTGAAAATTCATCAAATTCAACTGAAATTCAACTGAATATAAAAAAAAAAAAGGAGCAAGATGTCGTTCTTTGCGCACGATAGCTGCCGTAAGATCCCCCAAAACCCACGTACCGTCTCTTGCTCTTTAACTTTTTTCAAATAAAAATTGTAATTACTTTGACTTAGTGGTATTTGAAGAGCTAATTAGTAAAGTAAAAATTCAACAATAATTAATAACAGGTTTTGTTTATTTTTATGAGAGTAGATGAGCGAAATTTTTAAATAAAATTATTTTAAATTTAATTTATAAATATAATAAATAACATATTTATAATTATTTTTTTTTAAAAAAAAGAAAAGCAATATTAACAGGGGAAAGAGAAAAGCGGTTTTGTGAAAGAAACATCGAAACCGCGGAAAGATGTAGGCAGTAATCATAGCCTTTTTTCACGGATACAGAGGCGCCATTACAATAATAATCATACTCAAATCTAAGCATCCACATGGAACCAACCCCAGGTCGACCACGAGGAACCTGCAGGGAGCTTGAGGACGAGCTCATGGCCCCCGGTCTCCCTCCATTCTGTATAAATTGGCCTCATTCTTCACTCTTTATCTCCATCCCCACAATTGCCTTCTCTTTGCAATTTGCATTCTTTGATTCTTCTTGTGCATCGTTGCGTTTGGTTATTTTGTTTCATTATTATTGGTTGGAGTTAATACTGAGGTTCCTCGGATTACAGTTATCTTTGTGGCCTCGCTATAGCAAAGGTAATATTCTGCTATATCTCAAGTAATACTTAAGCTTTAATGTCCAATTTCCTTGTTTGGCCAGAAATTGATTTGCTGTTTATTGGCATATATATATATATATATATATATATGTATGTATATATTAATATATTATGATCTCGAGCATATTCCTTGTGTATCCTCCATCTTTCTTTGTTTCTTTTTCGTACCCCAGTTTGGCAATGCCTAGACCAATGGGGTGGGTCGCAGACCGTAGCTGGCTGTACCGGGCCATTAGATGTACCTTGTTTTAATAGCCGGTTAGTTAGCTTCCACGGCCAGGTTTCGCTAAAGACACCAAGCTACGCACCAATATAGGGCACAGTGGCAGGTAATTACGAAAAGATTATTAGGAGGAAAGAGCACTTTCTGCCCCCTAAAAAAACAATTATTTGGAAATGTTGGACAAAATATTTGAAAAAATAGACGGACGTGGGCAAGTGTATGTGGCGCAGATGTGACCTGCGCATTGCAGTGATATGATCGTTGATATTGTAATTTTAATTTTTTGATGCATGATTATAATTATTAATAAAAAAATTTAAAATATATAATTAACCGTAATATTTATACAAGATATATTTGTTCGGCACTGTTATATGATTAGAGATTAGTAGTTAAATTGTATCTAGATGTTATTAAATTTGTGTAATGAAATATATATTTTGTATAATTATAATTAAAAAATATGAATAAAAAAATAATAATATTTTTTAGTATTATTTTTATTATTATATTTGAATAAAATATATTCTTTATTATATAAAATGTGAATTTAAAAAATATTTAACCATCAAATAATATAACTATATAACTTTTCCCATGTTCATTTCACTTTAATTTCATTCACCTTCAAGAGTTATTAAGCCCAAAATCATCACCCAACCTAATAGGGTCCAGAGAGGGTTTTTTTTTTTTTTTTTTTTCAAATTTGTTTGGACCGTAGTTTGACAAGATTTTAGTTTTGAAAGGGACTTGTGTACTAAGCCAAAGCTTATTGGTGATGGAAAAGCCTTATATTTTGCGGAAAATAAAAAAAAGAAAAACTTTTATATTGGTTGTTTTCCATAGTGACCTCAGTCCTCACGCTCTATTTTATAGTTTAGTAATGTGGATCCACTTTAGGTACAGGCCGCGCGAGTGGAGAAACATCAGCTGATGGTCCTACATTATAACTATTTGAGAAAAATTATATAAAATACATGTATAATTATAAAATTAATATACGTGATCTAAACTATTTTAAATAATAAAAAATATATTAAATATAAAAAATATAAATTTATTAAATTAATTATATATTTTTTATTTATTATATTTAACATATATATATATATATATATATATATAATCTTACTTTAACCATAATAAGAGTCAGCAAGTAGAAAGTCTCTGCCAGTGATGATCAACGCAACCAACATTATGGTGACTATGGTGGGGCCCACCTATACACCTATGAACACAGACATGAGCGTAGGTGTTTCTAGGCTAAAATCCACCGTTGTTTTTTTTTTTTTCCGAATTTCCTTTTTTTGTTTCTGCTAATTGGTGCTTTTTCTCCAATTTTCTTTTTTTGTGCCCGCTAATTTTTTTTGACAATATCTTGCATTATTTGAATATTCTGAGATCTTGCTTCGGCATCAAGGGCTGCCTATATGTCAAGTCTGCGATTCTTTCTGATCACTCTATTACAATTTTATTTTACTTCCCTCGCCTCCCATGAAGATTATTGTTAACCTAATAATAAATGTAATTATAAGACACCATTACAATGACATGTCTCCACATATCCTTTTATAATTTTTTTCATAAAATTTGTTTGTCGATATTTTATGTTTTTAATCAACATTCTTCCTTTCTTACCAAACAAGAAGCCTAGATCAGGTATTAATAAATGAGATCTTTTTGAGATGATTAAAATATCCCACCCCAAATCTCTAGCATATTTTTAACTCATTGAATTGGCATTTTTTTTCTTATAAAGGAAGCCAAAAGACAAAAAAGTTTTAAAAAATAAAACCACTAAAAATAAATTATAAGATTAAGATAATTTAACAAAATATCACAATCACTTTATGCTAGATCTGTGCAAATTCGGTCTTCGGCTTCAAAGGTTTGAAAAAAAAAAAAAAGAAAAAGAAGAAAAAAACTTGAAAAGACAAAAGGGCATCCAAAAGATTTTACATAAAAATTATTTTTGCCTATTCAACTTTGCTTCCTTTTTTATCTACAGCAAGACCTCAGTGGATTGTCAAGCTCCTTTTTTTCTATAAATTCCCACCTAGGCAAGCCTTTCACTCACCACCCTCATTTTATTTCCCCTTCTTATTCTCCTGTTTTTGCGTTTGGTTTGTTCTTTTCTCGTCTCTTCTTTTTAGGTGCGCTTTCTTCTTTCTCTCTTTCTTTCTCTCTTCTTTGCGTTGTTCTTTTGTCTTCCTTTTTGCGCTTTTTGTGTGTTTGAGTGATCTTCTGTAACTGGGTCTTCTAAAGATGTTGAGATCACGACATTTTTACTATCACAGACCAAAGCTACTCTGTCTCATGTTGTGTTTTCTCTTCGTAAACTCTTCTTAGAGTCTCTAGTTACGTAGTAAACCTGTCTTTGCTGGATTCTACTTAACAGTTGTGCAGATCGCAATGTTCCGAGTGTTAAATCAGTGTTACGGCCGCATAGTATTATTTGTTCGACGGTTTTTGCCGGAGAAATACACTTTAGTCTTGTAATAACGTGCTTTTTCTGCCGGTCTACTTTTGCGTTTTATCTAATCTGCTCCGTTTTCAAAATCTTCGAGTCCTTGTTGTCTTTGGACTCTATGTTCTTTTTCCATCTCACGGAACATAGAAGTTTTCTAGACTTTGCTCTTTGTCAAAAGTTCTTATCTATTTTCTGTTTCAGTCAACGTTTTTTTCCCCCCTCCGTTTTCCACCCATGAATTTTCTCTCCACTTTACTTTTCCATGATTCCCACCTCTGTTTCGTGTTTTAGCGTATAATCTCTTTTTTTTTTTGTTTTTCGTATTTTTTTGTCTTCGTGCTTCAGCTTTATTCTTGTTGCTGGTGATTCCATACCTTTAGTTAGTATATCTGACAAGAAGGTTTTCCAAATGTATAGCCAACCCGACTTTTAGCCAGACACGGATGACCCTTTTCTTTATCTTTGATGAATCTTCCACTTTATTTCTGTCAGCCTTGTAGAGATTTGGGGTCTGTTCGATTCGTCCTATTTATATTTAGTTTCCTACTTTTGCCAGTGACCTGTGGATCTTTGCAATATTTAAAAGACTAATAATAATCTTTTCCAAGCATACAGTGCTTATCTATATTGGTTTTTGGTGTTTGGTGACGTGGTGGGGTTGGTAGGTTTTGAATTTTTTTACCCTTCAAGAACAATGTGATCTGCTGTTTGTTTTGACCTTTTGGTGGTTATACGAGTTTATATATTCCGGACTTTCAGGATTTTATTTTCATGTTTTTTACTTACAGGCTTGTTTTTTTTTTTTTGTTCTGTTTTTCTGTTAGTTTTCTGAGAAGACCATGGCTGAACGTGTTCTGACTCGTGTTCAAAGCATCCGTGAACGATTGGACAATACACTCGCTAATCACCGCAATGAAATCGTGACCTTCCTGACAAGGTAATCTCTGGTCGGCCAGTTTTAGTGTTGTTTTTACATAGTTGTTGCTCGGGCTGTTTTTGTGTTAGAATTTTGAACTTTTCTGAGTTGCTATCAACGTTGTTTCGCAGGATTGAAGGTAAGGGCAAAGGAATCCTTCAGCGTCATCACGTTGTTGCTGAGTATGAAGCGATCCCGGAGGAGACCAGAAAGAAGCTTGTTGATGGTGCGTTTGCTGAAGTTCTGAGATCCACACAGGTGACCCCTGATCCTCACCTGCATTCTGGGCCTTCTGTGTTCGGTTATAGCATAAATCTGAGAAACTCATTATTCTGGTTTGGTCCTGTAATTTTAGGAGGCGATTGTTTTGCCACCGTTGGTCGTTTTTGCCGTCCGCCCGAGGCCTGGGGTTTGGGAGTATATTAGAGTGAATGTTCATGCTCTTGTTGTTGAGGAGTTGCAGGTTTCTGAGTATCTGCATTTTAAGGAGGAGCTTGTTAATGGAAGGTAATTTCGCAGTTCGGACTACGGAACTCTTGGCTGCCAGTTTAAGTACTTTTGCTTTGTGATCTGTACATACTGTAATCTGACATTCTTGGTTCAACTGATGCAGCTCCAATGGAAATTTGACTCTGGAGTTGGACTTTGAGCCATTCAATGCATCTTTTCCTCGGCCTACAATTTCAAAGTATATTGGCAATGGTGTAGAATTCCTCAATCGCCATCTTTCAGCCAAGTTGTTCCATGATAAGGAGAGCCTGCACCCCCTGCTTCAATTTCTAAGGGTTCATTGCCACAAAGGAAAGGTATGCCTCTTGACACAGGATTTAGCAGTAAATCTGCTTTTGGACAATAATTTAGTTCCTAAACGTATTTCCAGTATGATCCCTTTTCCTTCATGTAAGGATGTTTGGAAAGTCTGAGCAAACTAGTAGATTATCTATAACACAATCAATGAATATACCCAAAAAGGACATATTATTTGATTTTTGTGTAGGTAACGCTTGCATGATGTAGAAATTCAAATTGTGTGGATCAGACTTCAGTTGTCAGACTAATGAAGTTTTTAATAATCTCTAGCTAATCCATTTTCCCAAGAGTTGTAGTTTAATTTCTTTGCATATTGCTTTCCCGGCATCTGAAAATGTTAGAGACGATCTTGGGAACAAATGTTGAGATCTGGGCTGTTTCCTTCCTTTCAAAACCTGATTTCTTATGGGATACTTTGGGTTGTTGCACAGAGCATGATGCTGAATGACAGAATTCAAAATTTGAATTCCCTACAACATGTCCTGCACAAGGCAGAGGAGTATCTGATTACCTTGCCACCCAAGACTCCATACTCCCAGTTTGAGCACAAGTTTCAGGAAATTGGCTTGGAGGGAGGCTGGGGTGATACTGCTGAGCGCGTTCTGGAGATGATTCAACTTCTTTTGGATCTTCTTGAGGCACCGGATCCCTGCACTCTTGAAACATTCCTTGGGAGAATCCCAATGGTCTTCAATGTTGTGATTATGACCCCTCATGGATTCTTCGCTCAAGACAACGTTCTGGGGTATCCTGACACTGGAGGCCAGGTTAGCTCACAAGGCTAGTCTAATCTGCCGTTTAATTATGTACTCTTACGAAAGTTTTGAAGGATCTGGTTTATACATTTTGCTTCCTAGGTTGTCTATATCTTGGATCAAGTTCGCGCCTTGGAGACTGAAATGCTTCAGCGGATAAAGCAACAGGGACTTGATATCACCCCACGAATTCTTGTCGTAAGTTCCTTTTTGTTTATGTGATATTCCGATATGCTCAGGCTTCCTTCCGATTTTGTGACTATCTTTGATGCCAAACCATGTTTGCTTGTTTGCAGATTACTAGACTTCTTCCTGACGCTGTAGGAACCACCTGTGGTCAGCGTCTGGAGAAAGTATTTGGAACTGAGTATTCAGATATACTTCGAGTACCTTTCAGAACAGAAAAGGGTATTGTACGCAAATGGATCTCAAGATTTGAAGTGTGGCCCTACCTAGAGACCTACACTGAGGTAAAACTTATGATCTAATGGGGGTAATTCACGTATTTTCCCCCGAATATATCATTATTGTCGTTGATCTGTTGATGTTCCTTGGGCTAACAATCTTTGTTTCTCAGGATGTTGCCGCTGAGATTTCAAAAGAGTTGCAGGGCAAGCCTGATCTGATAATTGGAAATTACAGTGATGGCAATATCGTTGCCTCCTTGTTAGCACATAAATTAGGTGTTACTCAGGTAAGTCATTTGCATTTCTTACCGTAATTTTATTCCTTTTCGTTTTTTTTCGTTTGATCCTTATCATCACAGTAATAAAAAATCCGTTCGGTTCTCTTATTTGCAGTGTACTATTGCCCACGCTTTGGAGAAGACTAAATATCCTGATTCAGACATCTACTGGAAGAAGTTTGATGAAAAGTATCACTTTTCTTGCCAGTTTACTGCGGATCTTATTGCCATGAACCACACAGATTTCATCATCACCAGCACATTCCAAGAGATTGCGGGAAGGTGATATTCTTATTCCCGGAAAAAGACCAAAAAATAATAATAATAATATTTTGCTGCATTTAATTTTTGCTTTCTTACATTTTCTGGCACTTCTTTCAGCAAGGATACCGTTGGTCAATACGAGAGCCACACTGCTTTCACTCTTCCTGGCCTGTATAGAGTTGTCCATGGAATTGATGTCTTTGATCCCAAATTCAACATCGTATCCCCTGGTGCCGATATGAGCATATACTTCCCATACACACAGGAGAAACGAAGGTTGACTTCCTTCCATCCAGAAATTGAGGAGCTTCTTTACAGCCAAGTTGAGAATGAAGAACACTTGTAAGTCTTTGCACTTCCATTCATAATTTTCGTGTTTGCATTTGGAAAACATAATACATATACCTAAGCGGGAAAGAGAAAGAAGAGAAAGGAGATAGATAGTTAATTCTGATAACCTTTTGTTTGTTTGGCAGATGTGTGCTGAAAGATCGCAACAAGCCAATCCTGTTCACCATGGCAAGGCTGGACAGAGTCAAGAACTTAACTGGCCTTGTCGAATGGTATGGAAAGAACAAGAGGCTCCGTGAGCTTGTTAATCTCGTTGTCGTCGGTGGTGATAGAAGAAAGGAGTCCAAAGATCTGGAAGAACAAGCTGAAATGAAGAAAATGTATGCCCTCATCGAGCAATACAACCTGAACGGCCAGTTCAGATGGATTTCTTCCCAAATGAACCGTGTCAGGAATGGGGAACTTTATCGTTGCATCTGTGACACGAAGGGAGCTTTCGTGCAGCCTGCTCTGTATGAGGCCTTTGGATTGACTGTTGTTGAGGCCATGACTTGTGGTTTACCAACTTTTGCTACTTGCAAAGGTGGTCCTGCCGAGATCGTCGTTCATGGAAAATCTGGATTCCATATTGATCCTTACCACGGCGACCAGGCTGCTGAGCTTCTCGTCGATTTCTTCGAGAAGTGCAAGGCCGATCCATCTCACTGGGATACGATCTCCCAGGGAGGCCTGCAACGTATCGAAGAGAAGTAAGCTGATCACTGCCTCTTTGTTTTGCTGAGTTCACTCGATGGGGTTTGCATTAACTTTTTGTTTTTCTTTGTTATTTACTTTTTCTGGCAGATATACCTGGCAAATTTACTCTCAGAGGCTGCTGACCCTCACCGGAGTCTATGGCTTCTGGAAACATGTTTCTAACCTTGATCGCCGCGAGAGCAGGCGCTACCTGGAAATGTTTTTCGCCCTCAAGTACCGTAAATTGGTACAAGCTTCTTTCTGCACTCCCCTGGAATTCTTTATTTCATGGTAGTTTGTCGTCAATTTTTTTAAACAATGCTGTTATGACACTTCTTTATTTAATGCTGTTTCAGGCTCAATCTGTACCTCTGACTATTGAGTGAAGTGGAACTGGAGAAATCAAGTGTAGGTTTGAGTCAATGGTGGAAGCCCTGGAGGAGGGTTTCTGAGTTCTGGGAATAATTGTCATTTCACAAGTGTGATTTTAGACAAGCATGTTTTTCAATTTTTTCTTATGTTGTCGTTTTCTCTTTTGCATTTTTCCTTCTTTTTCGCGGCATTGGGAATGAATCTTTCAGTATAAAGTTGTGCCTTTTTGTTCAGTTGGATTCCACTTTTTTTCCCAAAATTTTCCATTTTCTCTTGTGCTTACCCGTTCAACACCCAAGCTTTCTGTTTTATGAGATGGAATTAATGGGAATATAATCTAATGCATAATTGCGATTCGTTCAATTCTAGCACATTGGAATGGAACAAAACTGCGATTCTTCGCTTGGGGCATTTCAAATTAGTAGCTACGGTTGCCTCATTTCCACGTTACTGCAGATTATACAAAAGGAGGGGGGGATAAGGATTTTTTTAGTCCTAAACCTTTAGGTTTTTTTACATTTGAGTCCTAAACCTTTTTGACATTTCATTTGAATTCTAAACTTTTTGATTTTCTACCAAATTAGTCCCTCTGTTTAATAAAAGTGATCAATCTATTAAAAAATAATTTTAACTTTACAAAAAATTATTTAAAAAAGATTAAATATATGAATTGAATGTCTTTTTTATAAAAAAATATACATGTTGCCTATTTAATTCGTATATTTGTTGATTAAAAAAATATTTAATATGCATATTTTGTTGATGAAAAAAATATTTAACTCATGTATTTAAGCTTTTTTAAATAATTTTTATTAAATTAAACTCACTTATTAATAGATTGATTACTTTTCGTAATTTAAAGGACTGATATAGTAAAAAATAAAAAGATTTAAAACTCAAATGAAATGTTAAAAAGGTTTAGGACTCAAATATAAAAAAATCTAAAGGTTTAGAACTTTAAAAATATTTAACCCAAAGGAGGGGAAACAAGTGAGAGAAAGTCCGCGTAGCTGCGACCGTAGTCGTCGAACTCCTTCATTTTTTTTTGTGTTTGACATTAAAACATAGAGCATATCATTACTTAGAGGAAGAATGTGATTTCTAATTTGTCTAATAATTAAATCGGTTGTATTATTAGAATTTTTTGGTACATAAATAAAAATACATTGAATAATGATAGTTAACATCTAATTTAATTATTTACGTTTAATTTACTGAGTAATAATAGGAAGAAGGTCTCTCATTCGTATCATAATTAACGTCTAATTTAATTATTTACTTATTCTACTGTTGAAAGTTATTTGTATTTCTAAAAGTGGCCGTCAAAGCTCATCGTACTATTATTATTATTATTATTATTATTATTATTATTATAATAGTATTTTAGGTTATGACATTAAGTTGTATTTGTTACCCATATTATGAATGATGACTCTTGGGCACCTTACTAAAAGTTGATTGGTAACAAAGCTAATCTTGATACGTACAAGAGGGTTGGTATTTGGTAACCTAACGGGCCTATTTTACTTGTCCTATTAGATGATTTTATTAATCGGCTGCATAATACTATCGGTTATGTGCATACAAAATAACAAGTTGGTTGCAAACACGTACCATCATAGCGTTGAGAATATTAGTAATGTTCTTATAAACAAATCAAACAAACACTCCATGATATCATTTTCAATGTAGTTACGTCTACCACTTTAATCAAAAATCTTGTCAGATTTAGTTGTCAATAATAGTATGTATCACGCATTTGACCTTATAACAGTTTGTATCAGATGAAAAAAAATTCAGCCGTCCAAATGTATCGCGCATGTGACCTTATAACAGTTTTGTATCAGATAAAAAATATTCAGCCGTCCAAATGAGGTCTATATTATGGACCACCTCTTATTCATCCGTTGAAAAATGATAAATTATTTTAAAAGACTTAAATCCTCTGTGAGAAAAGGAAGTCTAAGTATCACTTAATAAAAAAAAAATATATAAAGAGATTAGTATTCCATATGAAAAAGAAAAATTAAATATTATTTATTTATAAACTAATATATTTCTTATATTTTATAAAATGAAAGACCCATAAGAGATTTTACACAACTTAATCTCAGGCCCGATATAAGTGGGCTCATGCCACTCTACATAATAGACAAGCCACCCTTAAGTTCAATATTTTGAGACTATTCAAATTTTTCGATCAAATCTTTATGGTCATTAATCATTTTTATGAACTTTAAAGGGTACATAAATATCTTCTTTTCATCCAAAAAATACATCCTTCAGATACTCTTTTTCCTGCACATACTTCTTTGCCGAAGTTTGCTGGATTAATCAAAATTAGAGTTATTTCTATCAACTCATTATTTGAAAGACATTAGTGGGAAGGTCTGTTGTATAATGAGAGAAGAGGATAACCACTGCGATTTACTGCACTGTCTTGAAATTGAGACTAAAGAGAAAAGGTATCCTTAAAGATAGTGCCTGATACGTCTCAAATATTATTTCATATCTTTCTTTTTTTTTTTTTTTTATTTGCAACAATTTCTATTGTTTTTAGTTTATTATTACTAACACCATCACGGGCGTATAAAGAACATGGAGATCCATTTAGGCATTTAAGCTTCAGGCTTTTACCTTTTAAAATAAAATGGGCTGGATTGCTAAACCACATCGAAGCCCAAAGTTGGAACTATCTAAGGTTCAACCAACCAACTGAGCGGCTGCAGTCCAAAAAGGTGGGCTCACCGGTTGCCAGTTAAGGGTGTGATTCTTTATGTCCTTCATTTTCAATTTGAATTCTATTAATTATTGTTAAAATCTTTAGTAAATAGGTAACATAAGTTCTTCTGTAATTCAAATATATACAATATTTGCCTTTTATATGTCGGCGAAAGGAGAAAAATTTAGTGAAATATGTACATAGATTTATTTCTATATTTTTATGATAAATTTTAGTAACTTTTACATTATCTCATTCACTTCAAATTATGTATCTAACAATTTGACTAATTTTTGTGCAAAATAAACTAAAATGTTTATGGGTTTAGAACTTATTTAAAAACTCAAAAAATTTTAAGATTTAATTATAAAAATTTTTAGAGTTTACGATTTCCCAAAAACTTATCCCGCATAAAATAAGTCGAATGTAGCACCCATGGCAAATGTATATACATTTGTGCGCGGCCCCTATTAAAATGTACATACAAGCTTAGATGCTAATTAACACGTTTAGTTGCCCTCACTAAAAGAATATATTTACCTTCAGTAGTGTGAAATATTATACAAAAAGAGCGATTATTTGCTAAAGTTTCATTAAACACTTTTCGAATTTGGCTTTTATAAATATCAAACATATGCATCCCCATATTTTACCTCTTTTGAAAAAAAATTATGGATCCACTGCTATCGCACCCTTAAATCTTAGCGTTATGAGAAATAAAAAATAAAAAAGAATTAAAATATTTCTTTAATTCCTTTAGTTTTTTTGTAATTTCTTTTTGGTATTTTTATTCTTTTTTTTTTGAGTGGAGAGAAAAATTTAACTATTAGTGAATTTTGAGTTTGTACTCTATACTTTGGTACAATTTTAAATTTAGTGTTCAATATAATATAACTAGTGATTATCAATTTGACAATTTCTGATTCTGGTGCATATCTTTGTTCTATCTTTTTTGTTTTTTGTTTTTATCTATTAAAAGGGCTATTACACCTTAAATTAGATGATATAATAGCTCTTCTCTTTTATAAATCTTATATTTTCCTTGATATGATTTTTTAAAACATTGAAGCTCTAATTGTTAGAATGTCCTTTAAAAGATTGCAAATCTTTGTTTCTTTTTTTTTTTTTTTGGTCAAATGCATATCTTTGTTTCTATGAAGCTAGTTTATAACAAAGCCCAGAACAATGGCAGATCCTGTCTGTTGTCCATATAACCTATCATTTACGGCGTGAATGGACCCATAGAAATGATATCCACTGGCCGAGGCAATTTGGAGGCGTCCCTTCGTAAGCTGAGTAATGAACATGACAACAGGTCGGCCCAATTGTTCCAACAGAGAAGAAATCATGATCATGTTCTTTTGGGGGCCTGCAATGAAAAATCACTTCACACTGTTGGAGTCTCCAGAGGCGTAATTCCGCGGACAGGGCATGTGCAGTTGGACAAAAAGGCAGCGTTGTTGAATATTACGTTCCTTGATTTTCAAAATGTGACGACGTACTCAATTAGCAGCCTCTATGCTTTGATTATTTTATGAAAAATATTAGGTAAGAAGTAATAAAATGATATAAATTATTAAATAATTAAAATTAAAATAAAAAAATAAATAAATTATCATATATCGTTAAATGAATTATATGACTATTTAATTATTATAAGGTTAACTTGTGTAATGAAATCTTATTTTATTAACCCACGAACAGAAGCTGTGTTTTTTTTTTTTTTTCTTTTTATAATTTGATTGGCAGCAACACGATTCATGTTGGAAGAAAGGATACCTTTTGGTGAACCCCCGACTCTGTCTATCGTGAATGTCTCATTGACTTGACGGTTGATTGCTAATTTAGGAGGTTCCTTCTGATCTATAGCCATGTTCTTTTTTACCGGACTCGAACTCAAACTTCGGATTCCTCCTTGCTAAAACGGCTCAACAATGTTATTTTAGAATTTCTAGAAGGCATAAACCAAAAAAAAAAAGAATTTCTAGAAGGCTTATCCCCTTCTTTTCCGCTACAAAGAACTTTTAATAGATGGCAGTGGCACACAACTCGCACAACATAAAGGAGACGGTCGCCATATGACCAGATTTTTCAACAATTCCCAAATCTTACCGGGATTACGAAAATATGCATTAGCTCATAGCCTGACAGAAAAACTGACTGTCGGCGGCGGGCACATGTCCGGAACTTTTACAGCCATACATACCAGGGGCCTTGTACTTGGTGCTTTTATTACCTAGCACATGCTACTCCGCCTGATTTGAGATCTGCAACATGAAAAAAAAAAAAAAATCATAGTATTTTTGTCTTTGTCTATGTCAATGCGCATCATTGAAAAATTTAGAGCACAAGACCACTAGTGCTCTAGTCTAGTCTATTTTAGTCTGTACTATTTTCGGATCCCAAGTTCAAACAACCAACTGATCCTGTTGATTGTGCCATGGGGTTACAAATCCTGCAAATAACAAGATTGTGCTTCCACTAGAGAATCAAATTGCATTGCCTTCCAAAAACATGCTTCTGTTCATTGATTTTGACAAAACCTGACACAGATCATGTTCTAAACTCAAAAGCTTTATAACGAAGTTAATTATGAACATAGATATATAATAATTTAAATTATTAGATCGTAAAAAATATATTAAATTTTAAAAAAAAATTAAATAAATTATTAGATATCGTTGAATTAATTGAATATTTTTTTCGTAACTTACTAACCATATGTGAATGTTGTCTTTCTCTTCTAAACTTCTCTTCAATCATCTAGCACATATAATAAAAGAGACGACGAATCTTCAAACCACAATCTTTACTTCTGTCAGAGACTCACATTTTGCTTTCTTAAACTGTGCACGTTTGCTTAGAGATGCTAAACATTGAATGGGGGAACAAATCACCGCCCAATTTTAGATTGTATAGACCAATTATGTGCATAATGCATGCATGTCGATCGATCACATAATAACTATCCTTTTTCTTTTTGAACGTGGTTGCATTTGAATATGATACATGATGACAAAGCGAATTATGTTTCCTTCTTTTATCATCTTGTGAAATATCCATACCACACAAACACGAGGCTTATGGATAGAAGTCCTACATGTTTGAATGTTTTTATTTGAATTACTTATTCAAAAAGCGCGCCCCCCCCCCCCCCCCCCCCCCCACAAAAAAAAAGCTCTATTTCCATCAATATATGCAAAGGGCCAAAGGCGGTGTGTGCTGATTATGGAACGCCCATTTCGCAATTGCCTTGGCTCATGCATTTCAATAAGCATGCCGTCGTGCATATATATATGTGTATATGTATATGTGGGTGTCTACATATAAATAGGAAACCTTGCCAAAATTAAAACATTTTTGGATGTTTTTAAGTTTTACTAAATTAATTGATAACTACATCTGTCATTCTCTACTAAATAATTATATTTATTACCACAGATTATTGTGGTCTTGTGGTTAGATGATTTGTTCATATTATGAAGTTATGAATTCGAATTTCTGTTAAAGTGTTTGTGAGGCTAAGTGTATTTTTAGGCTAACATTTAATCAACATCCCCTTTTTGATCTTGTTGAAGTTTGCTTCCACGACCTTCAGTTGGCGTGGCCGCTGCAAAACATGTCAATGCATGTATCCATTCATAGATGAAGCATTGCTAATGTAGGATCATTTTCCTGTGCAAAATCACATGGGAAGGCATGGGCGCAATTCGGTTTAGTTTAATGTGTTAACATCGGTCACATATATATATTTGGGGCAGATTTTATTAGTGCATGTGTTGCTCACATGCCTTTGCTATATATCGCCTTCATGCGTCCTTATAATTAGCAAGGAATTTGAAAGCGATGCCCAAATGCAGTCGAGGATTCCCAGTGGTTTACTTTGAAAAAGGAAAAGAAAAATTCGTGTATTTTTGCATAAAAAACTTGGGAATTTCACATTAAAAATTTCAAAATGATATTGACAATTAAACGGCCAAATTAAGAAAAATAAATAAATTATTAAATTTTATTGGATAAAACTTTAGTGCTATTTAAATAAAACTACGTTGTGGTATTTTACGTTAAAAAAATGAGACTTCATTCACAAAAGAAACGTGTATTGTCAATGTAATGTGTGTTAGAGAATGACTTGTCATATGTTAAAAAAACATAAAAAAGAGTGACTTGTCAAAAACTTAGTATTCACTGAAAAAGAATAACTCAGCCATAAGAAAGATAGCATGTACAGTTGTGCACTAGACCTCCAGTGATTTAACATCTTTTAACATTGTTAATTTGACTCTTGATCAGGAATACAAAATCATTGCTAATTATTTAGCTCAAGCTCTACGTATTTCGACTTGAATCAAAGGAATATAACTCATCATCAAGTTTTTGCCCGCTCAGTGTACCATCTTGGTTAATTAATTTCTTAATTAGTGGAGATTTGCATATCTTTAAAACGAGATTAGACACTAGAAGTAACCAACTCTCCGGATAAACACTTGATTTAAAAAATGGCCATATAAGAAAATAAAAGTCTCATTATAGAGACATAGGAAAGAGACGCGTCACCTACGGATTTCACAAATTCTTTATTATCTTTTGTGAAAAAGTTTATGATGTACATACACACAAGTAAAAATGTGCAAATAATATTTTTGAAAATTGTATGCACATTTTACGTTAGTTATGTACACATTTTATCTTAATTATATACACATAATTTTTTTTCCAAAAAAAAGTATAGGACTCAACACTTATCTCTTCCCATGGCTCTCTTCTGTTCCTTTTTTTTTTCCCAAAAAATATAACTGAAGGCTTCTAAGGCAAAAAGAAAAGCTGAAAGCCAAATAAATAAAATTTTTGTAAGAGAAATGATTTTCATCATGGAATTTGCAATCAAAGGCTTGACATCTGAAAGAGAAAGTCTTTGAAATGAATTATGAGACATGGTGGTGGTGGTTATTTGAGACTTGAGAGGTTAACTAATGAATACCATCACAAGGGGGAGAGAGGTAAACAAAAATATGGGTAAAAGTAATGAAAACAGATTAAAAGAAATTAGTCTGCATCAATAATCTTAATATGCCATATGAGTTTTTTTTTTTTTCAAAAAGAGGAATTCTTCTAATACAGTGTACACTCTAGTACTCTTGAACTTGCAAACTAGAAGTCTGGTGTTCAAACAATGAGAGAGTGGGACAAGCGTTGTGGAATATATTTCATAGTCATCAACTCTTCGGTTGGAGTAAAAAAAAAAGGAAGAAGAAACCCTAGGAAAGCCTAATTTTCGATTATCACTTTAAAATGATAATAACTGATGATGGTGATTGATGAATTGGAAGCAGTTAATAAGTCACCGTATTAGGAATCTCAAGAAGGAGTGAATAAGTCAATCAATATGTCGCGCTCAAATTCTTTGGCGGGGTATTTATTTATTTTATTTATGAAAATACTATTAAAATAATTAAAAATTTTAAATTGACACACTAAAAGGGTAAATTAAGTTAATCAAATTTAAAATACAAAAATGTTTTGTGCATGCTAAGAGCACAGTGAATATATAATAATCTGAACTGTTGGATCCTAAAAGATGCATTTACAAAAAAAAACAAATTAGATAAATTATTGGATGTCTTCTCATTAATTGTACGTCTCTTGCATATTTCACTAATTATATCTACGTAAACTTGTTTTTTAAAATGTGGATGAAAATACAAATCTAAGTCGTATCTGTTTAAAATAAAAATTGTAAGATAAATTTATTTAATATAAAATTATATGTGTGTTATCTTAAAAAAATAATAAATAAAAATAATAAGCATAATATGATATGGCATATTGTCAAACTTCATTTTAGTGTTTTTTTTTAAATTACTTTAAAAGCAAAAGTTCCCGGTGGTTGCCACCAGTTAATTTGGTCCACCCTCCATAGCCAAGAAGGCATGGTCCACTCATGCCAGTTGATTATTTGACCTTTGCAAATATTCTAGCTAAATTTATCTGTGTGTCACAATGTCACTTTAGAATTAAAAAATTAATCCTCCATTTCGGCCTTTTGTTTATCCCCGGTTTGATGTATTAGAATTGTTAAAAAATAAAAAAACAAAGGTGACACCTACAATTTTATCAATAAAGATTATATTATATTCATCAAATAAGTTAATTCAGATTATTTATATTTAACATCTGAAGGAGCAAACTCTTATTACCCAACAAACATCTTTATACTACTAAAAATCTTATGAGACAAGAGTAAGTTTAGTCTCACCAACCCTTTTAGTAATAATTTAAATCCATACCCTTATAATTCTAATGACATTTTCTATTTACTAGATAACAACGGTCCGTATTAATTGTGATTTAAATAAAACTATCACTCGCGACATTGCATCACCATTGCACATGTCCGTCGCTTTCGGTAGCAATATGCTACCAAAAAAAAAAATGGAGAAACAAAGATGGAAACAGTTAGCTCCCCGAGTAAGAGGAATTCAATAACTATTGTATGGGATCAACAACCACGTCTTATTTGTTCTGGTTGGTACGTCCATGCGAAGGCCAAATATGGACAAGACTCTCGACAATATTACTTTTATGTTGCACCGTTGTAAGTTACAGCTTGATTGTTGCAAGTAAAATGGGAAAAAAAGACTAACAAACAAATTTGGAGCGACTTTCTTTACTCATCAGCTTTGTTATTCATCAACAACCATGCTGCTTTTTTTTTTTGTCTTTTCCCCTGTTTTTTTCCCCACCACATATGTGAGTTTTTTTATGAACTCTTCTGTATGTGTGTATTTTAAGTGAAATTAAAGTGGTGATACAGTCTATCTAATGATGACATCTATCAATTTATTAATTTTTTAAAAATTTTATCATCTAATAATCTATGTTAATTTGATTCCACTTAAATAACTTTGCTTAATATTTCCCTTTTTAAATGTGCAGCATGGCATCTCCTTTAAACAAGAAGAACAACTATTTAGTATTAGGCCTTAAAATTTTGTTTTTGTAATTAAAAATGTTCGAAGAGGTTTGTAATTACCAGAAAAGAAAGATTTATTAACATATAAAATGATAATTAATGAACTGGTATTAAAGAAGCAAGCTTCTCTCCCATCAGGAATGTCATTGTTTTTATTTGCGACATTAATAACAATTTAACTGTTGAAATCAATATTTTAAAGAATGAGATTTAAATATTTTATAACCAAAATGTTTAAAAATAATTGTCACGAATGGACAAGATTATGATAAAAGTATATTATCCCCAACGTAAATTGGACACCTTTACAACCATGTACAGACGGAAAGGTCGTTTTTTTTTTTTCAGAAAGACAGAAGGAAAAGTTACAAGAAGTGGATGTCCAGAGCAGCTTAAGAATTAATCAGTAAAGAAACTAATTATTTTGGTCTAATGGTTAGAAAATTACTTCATATCATAAGTCATTATTTAAATTCTAATCAAAGTATTTAGTGAAATTACGTGTGAGATTAAATTTGGTCATGATTTAAGTTTTTTACTACTCAAAGTGGTAGTTTAATAGTAAATTGGTGTGTTTTCATACATGCAACTTGAATTTGAATTACCGTGCTTACGCTCTCTCCTTTTGCTAGGTGGCCGTTTAAGTAGCTAAAAATTATAATTCAGTGATGAATTCCAGTGGTGGACGTATGCTTAACCCCACTGGTGCTTAAGTGGAAGGTCTGACTCTTTGAAGACAATTAAATAAAATAGTTTGAAACGAAAAATTATTTCAGCTTCAACTCGCAAATCTAATGGCCATTATACTTACAATAATTTTTTTTTGTTAAAAAAATAGGGCTAAATACATTTTTGCTCGATGTAGTTTGGTTGTTTTGCATGTTACTTCTCTGTAGTTTCAATTTACGCATTAAACCTTCATGTAGTTTTTAATTTGACAATTAATCTCCCTTAGCAGTAATTTTTTAAATCTATAAACAAAAATTAGTCAAAATTACATCATTTTGTAAATGTTATTTTTTTCTCTACTAAAAAAATATGTCATATATTTTTCAAATTGAATTTTGATATATATTTTAACTGCATTCTACATTATTTCTTTTACAAATTTTCTTTATTTTCAGTATACTGCACTTATTGATATAAGGTATTGAAAATAATATTCATGACAGTATTCATGATTAACATTTATGTGAAATATAATGAGTGCTTGCTATTATAAAATAACGTAATTATAGTTAATTTTTGTTAATAGATTTAAGAAATTACTGTTAGGAGAGTTGATCGTCAAAATTAGAAATTATAAGAGAATTTAATCTTAAATTAAAATAACAAGGAAAGTAACATGTAAAACAATCAAATCATAAAAATGTAAAATATATTTAACTCAAAAGAATTATAAGTTTATTCTGTGCAATACTGTAAGACCATTGTTAGATTCCAAAACAATACTTCTCTATGAATTTAGTGCAAAAACCTAGCCTATGGTACAATCTGCCTTATTTGAGTCACCACCCCTTCTTTTCTAATTTTTTTTTACCAAAATATTTATCAGAAAAAACAAGGAGGTATTTTACTCAGGGGGGCATTTCCGTGAATTCGCAACACACACCGAACGCTGAAAAGGCGCCGCTATTTTTTTAGCTTTTCTTCTGTTTTTTTATTTTAAATATTTTTTCCTAAAATTCCTACCACCATTATCTTTATGTAACATAAGGGCTGGACCCACATTATTGGCCCCACAACCAAGGCTAACGTAACAAGCAACTGCAGCTCCAACCCTAAATTACCATTGCACCCCTTCAGCATCTCCTTTTATAAACGACCGTTCCTCCCCCATTCTGAGCCCTCCCCCAAAGCCCCAGGAAGCTAAGCCATTTCCTTCTCCAAAAATTGTTCCAAAAACCCAATGGCCAAAGGCGGCAAGCTAACCAAGCTCAGGTCGGTCCTCAAGAGACTCCACTCCTTCAACAACAACAAGCAAACCAGCCGTGGCGGCGGCGGTGGCCGCTCCTCGGGCAGCCCCATATCCATAACCGCAGTGGCCGACTCCCATTCCGGAGACCTCCACCCGGTCTACGTGGGCAAGTCTCGCAGGCTCTACCTCATCAGCTCAGACGTCATAGACCACCCGCTGTTCCGCGAGCTCGCAGAAAGGTCCGACGAGTCCGATACCATAAGCGTGGCGTGTGAGGTGGTACTGTTCGAGCACTTGCTTTGGATGCTCGAGAATGCTGACCCGCAGCCACCCGAGTCCCTGGACGAGCTCGCTCAGTTCTATGCTTGTTGAACCCAATCCATCCGATCCGATCATCTTGTAAATTCAAAAGTTGCTGTTATTAATCTTCCCGGGAAATCAATGACTCTAAAAGAGGGAGTTGTAATTAATCGATATTTGTAATAATATTATAGATATATTGTAATAATTAAGGATTAGCGGTGTAGATGGAAATCATTAAGTATAAGACGTTATTAGAAAGGGAAGATAATGGTGTGGATTACCACATTTCACATACGCCAGCTAATCTTTAATTCTCTTAGACTTGGTGGTGTTGGGAGATCATAATAATTTGTCAGTATTTGAAATGTTAATTGTTCTTAATTTTTTTCTTTTTCTAATAAACGAATGTACAATGTTTATTTGTACCATTCACTTTCACGGTTTCACCAAGGTTTTACTTCCTTTTGCTTTTACAATATTAATTCATTTTCTCTGTTTTGAAGCATTGGGGGAGTGTGCAATTAATTGTCCTATGAATGCGCTAAGGTATGGCCATCATAAACAGATTCCAATCGAATCTTAGAGAAATTGAGGTGGTTAGAGGCAATAAACTTCAAGTGAGATCCATTCATTATTCTCCTACTTTATGATAGATAATTGTAGTTTATTCTACATCTTTCTATAGACAAAATATAAAAAAAGACTTCAACCCATAATCAGTATGCTTTTTATTTAAATTAATTTACAGCCAGTAAAACAAATTAGTCCGATTGATTATCTATCCGGTGGTCCACTCTCATCAGTTCCTGGGCTCAGAGAGCTTGACAAGCAAAGTTGATGTTACAAGTTTTAAGTATGCCTGGACATGATGATGTTGAGCCAATTATTATGCAGTATGCAAAACATTAATCATGCATGCCGTACTCTATTGTATAACCTGCGGCTACGTTCAAGAAGATGACAATTTTGTCATGAAGTCAAGCGAAAGCGAAAGCAGAGTGGAGGCGAGCATCAATTTTCACTAAGATGAATTTGATCATGATAGTATCCTGACGCTACCTAATTTGTATAACAGTAAGTATATTTTGTATAATTACAATTAAAAAATATGAATAAAAAAAATAATAATATTTTTTATATTATTTTTTATTATTACAGTTGTATAAAATATATTTATTATTACACAAAATATGAATCTGGATACGGTTTAACCATCACTTTATATGATCATACACCTTTTCTCTTCCAAAAATTAATGATGCACTCGTACAAAATTTCGGCAGCACATCAAGTTAAATGAAAGAGTGCCAATTCATCCCCTTGTTTTTTTTTTTTTATTATTTTCATTAATTAATACATATATAATATTGAATATTGATGTATCATGGTCTTATGTAGATTTTAATCATTTGGGATTTTAAAAATAGGTTTCACCCAACTTTTTAGTTAACTTAAATTGATGAATGAAAAAATTAGTTAATTAATCTTGGGCAATATAAGTGAAAGGCCTTAATGTAACTAACTAGCCTAAAATAAAACAGTGTACTGGGTAGGAAGCATTATTGGATTTGGAATTTTAGATAGCTGCCAGGACGAGCATAATTTGATAAGGCAGCAGCAAGTCAACAACGTTTTAATTTATTATGGGGCGACAAGCAGCACCGCAAAACCCCAAAAGGGCTCTGAAAGAAGTTGATTAGCACATTCATTTCGCAGTATTTCTTAAGAATTTAGTGTGAACCACTGTCTGCTCGTTGTAATTTAGTAATAGACAATGAATATTATTAATTTAAAGATTTTAGATTTAAGTGGTTATTAAGTAAATAGTAAGATTAAATTTATATCTATTCTAATAATAAATTATAGTAATATTATTCTAATTTTTTATTTTTATGGAGGCAGACACAATATTCTTTAATAAAAACTGTAAGGAAACAGATTTTCCAGTATTTTTCTTCCTTTTAAGAATAAGAAATTCAGTGTGAAATATGTAGTTTATTTTACTAATGATTAGGTTGTTAGAGATTCGTTTATATATATATAATAACGTTGCGTTACCATTTCTTTTGCTTATTAGACAATTTTACTTATGCAAACTGGAGACTTTTATAACTGGAAAACACGAAATTCTTCAACAGACGCATTAGTTACTTGCCAACGTAACGCGTTTTGGAGCTGCCATGGCCAATTTGCCACCTATAAACAAATCTATCTCTGCTAAAAATTCACATATATGGTATACAGTTGTGAACTGACAGTTTTTTTGGAAACCTATTATTAGCAAACGTAATTGATGATTGGGTAACAGCTAGAAAAATCTGTAGTTGATAAAAACAAAATTTTAAAAGTTGTTAGTAAACTTTGAATTAAATAATTGTTATGGTAGAATGTATATTTAAAAGATATTATTTTTTCGGATAAACTATTGTACAAATTATTTAAGTATATATTAGTCAAAGTAAGAAATCTGTATTATATCACTAAATGTCTGGTCATTATTATATAAAAATAATAAATAGATAAATCACGTAAACTTAAATTTTCACAATAATTTTTTTATGAAAAAAGGAGAAATTATTTACACGTTGTAGTTTGAAGTTAGAGCAAATAGCTCCAACCTGAGAACGCTGGTTTTGAAACCAAATTGCGAGGTCTTTCAATTTTACTATTTACTGAATAGTTATTAAATTACTTTTTCTAAATAATTTAGTTATCTTGAAAATTTTCCATTTCTTTTGGAGATGTTTCACACCACCAATACGGATAAAGAAACGACCTATCTGTCATTTTTATGGTTTGAAGATGCATAAATAAATATGAAAAATATCTATTGATACGGAAAATTATAGATAGAGAACAGTTACAGTTCAATTGATCAATTGATTTGTATAATTAAACGATTAATATTTACAACAAAAATTAACATATTTTTCATCTCTTTTTATTATAAAAAGTAACCGTTTGGTTATACAAAATAATTAATTTATTACACTATAGCTGTTCTCTTCTGCCATTTAATGTGTCTGTGTAACAAGATTTAAATAAATAAAAGACACTTAAATAATCCAGTTAAATTATCCTTAGGAAAATGAAAAAGTCAGCTTGTAGATAAACATGAATTAATTAGTGATATTACTACATAATCACGTAATTTGTGACACGTAAAAAACATAGTTCATTTGTTTTCCATATTTTTTTTTGAAATTCAATATATATTTTACAATCTACCAGTCTAAACTTTCAAGTATTAATTTTGTATTCATCATTATATACCTACCTAATTTTTCTGATATATAGGATGTTTTAGGAATTTCGGGAATTAACTTGTCGCGCAAAAGTCCAAGCATACGTTTCTCGCATTTCCCGTGCCAAAGATATTGTCTTAGCCAAATTTGTGAAATTGGCATAGCAATGATAATATTTTGGGCTTCGGTAGATGAGCAGAAGATTTAGCTAAAATGTAGTTAGAGATTTTTTTTAAAAAAATTTAATTTTAAATATACTTAGTATTAATTTTTTTTTTAATGTTTTTTGTCTAATGCCCCCTTTGAATTACCTCTGGCGCAACACTTTGCCCACCAACCTTTGTTGTAATATTTTACATGATTTCAATCTTCTCATTGCTAGCAAAGTGGTGTTGCAGCATAAATTTAACGGTAAACGGCAGTGGTCAGAGAAATGGTCCAAAAGGACCATCCAGAGGAACGTGGCATTTAGAAGGTATATATATATATATATATAATTTTATAAAAAAAATTAAGATTTAAGATAATATTAAGTATATTTACAGTTTAATCTTTTTTTTTTTTTAAATAACCTATTGGATGAATTCTCTAGTTAGATCCTTTGGCCATGTACCCAAACGCAAATTAAAATTGAATATCTTAAAAAATAAGGTAAAGCCATTTTCAGCTTAAAATTTCATAGAACAAATTTTGAAAAGAACGTAACATAGACGATAAATTCCACATAAGGTCAATGGTACATGTGAAAGAAAGGATGAAGTATTACTAAGATTTTTTCATAAAGCACATATTATTGTGTTTTCAGTACATTGTATTTAATTTATTAATTGCGTTATATAGAAATGTACCCCAGAGTGCTGCTACAAGGCAAAATTACCTCATAATTACCGAGAAATTAGCAAAGATTTTGTATGAAGGATTTAAATGCAACTACAAAGCCAAGCAAACCACTCTTGCCTTCTATCAAAAATTTGAATAAAATCAGTGAGCTGGACCAATGAGATACAACTTAATGTTACTAAAATCGTGAAGATTTTAAATTTGAATCTCAAATTTATAAACTGATATCACAAAACAAAAAGAGAAAAATCTGTTTACGTATATAAAGCCCATGACAAGTTTATGCCACGTTGCTATTTTTTCAGGGGCTTTTGGCAATTTTTGCATGAGATTTTTGGTTTTGTTTTTCCTGGAAATAGTTAATTTTTTTGGGTCAATAAAATAGTTAATTTAACAATTCATTACATCATTTAAGTTAGCATTATGTGAAATTATGTTATAACAAGAAATATTATTTTGAAGAAGATGAAAAATTATTTAGTAATTATGATTTAACTAATTACCTTTTAATTAATATTATGTGAAATTATATATCATTATTTTGCAGTAATTATGATTGAAGCTTTCTCTATATTTATATTGTCACTTCCATTTCTAGCTATATCTCCTAATTTATTTTGTCATTTTACCTTGCAATTTTTATAATGAATATTTAGTTTATTTTTAGTTAAATATGATGAAGTAATTTTATTTTTTGATAAATATTTATTATCATTTTATTCAATAGCAACTCATCCATTACTTTATATTTTAGGTATTTAATTACTAGATTCATTTATATATAATTCTCTTACAAACAAACTTTTTAACACAATATAAGAAAATAATAGCATCTGCACGTTGTCCGCCTAACAAAACATAGTTAGCCGAATGTTTATGAAGTGCCAGCCAATGCTACAAATGAACTACTATAGAGCTCGAAAAGAGAAATATTATGTTGTAATATTTATGTAGTAATAAGGTAATAATAAAATGATATAAATTTTTGAATAATTGAAATTTTTAAAAAATAGATAAAAATTTTTAGATAATTAAAATTAAAAAATAAATTATTAAATATTTAATAATTAAATTATATAATTATTTTATTGTTATTTAAACTAAGCTGAGGATACATTCTGTTGCTCGGGGTTTGCAGGCGCTCTGCCAATCTGGACCGAAGAAGACAAACAACCTTTGCACACAAGAAGACAACCGCTCTCTGCGGCTTTTTTCCTGCAAGAGATGCCGCCCAATCAGCAGCAGCTTCCATCCATAATCCATTATGTGCATGCATTTGTCCTGGAGCGCAACGCAGAGTCAGAGAACATTTTAGTACCAGACCACGTGGGCAGCTGGGTCACCAAAATCCCTCCATAACCAAAAAGGCTCCATGTTACCCACGGAATTTTTGTCCCACCAAATGCTTCTTTTTTTTAATCATTTTTTTTCCGGACATTGGATTTTTATGCGATCCCATTGGCCTACACGATTTGAAAATTGGATGCATGGACGGGGGATGATTTTGCGTGTGCATCTGTCTTAGGATTCGAGACAAATAAAGTGCAAACTTATGCTTCTCATTTTGCTGATCCAAATGGTTTTAGAATTTCCTTTTCTTTTTTCCCAAAAATTCATTTTATTTGAAGCCGGTGTTTAATTTAATACTTTGAAGTGTGAGATTTAAAATAGAGCAATTTTTAAGTGTATTCAATTCATTTTTTTTTTGATTTATTAAAAAGACTAATTTGACTATAAATTATATAATAAAATAATTTTCTTCGTGTCACGATCATTTTCATAAACTCTACACTCTCTTTTGCATAACTAAAACTTAAAACCCAGAAGAGATATCTAAATTGTTAAACATTGAAGAGTCCTGAAAGACTCTAATACGTAATTCTTGTAAGCTTGTTTAGATAAGCGCCATCCTTAAGGCCTTGGTAAATCTTTTTGTTTTATTATTTTTATCCTTTTTTTTACTCCTTTGCAACGAGGGACTTCAACTGAAAGTTACTATGGAAACTGGGGCCACTACATAAGCCGAAATGGTTGGTTACCATTTATGATTTGAGCAGCTGCCAGCAGAAAAAGTACCGTTTGAGCATGTTCATATCTGGGCCCAGAAAAACTGTTCTGTTGGGTGGTGCCCAATACCAGTGATTGTGGGCTCTGTACTCAATACACAGTGTTTCCTTGTGGTGCGTGCGGAGATTTTCAGAACCCTACATTTATTGCGTCCTATAATAGTTTATAACGTTTTATTATTTATTTTTGTGTCCACAAGATAAAATATACATTTTTGTAGAAAATTTAGAATTTTTTTGACTTTTTTTATTAATATTTTGGTCATTTCTCACCATCACTAATGCTGTTTTTTATTTCAATTTTTTTCCTATACTCACGGACCTGTCCCTCTAGCTCGTCCTCCTTTTTTTAACCTTTCAGTAATTCAAAGTTATTTGTAACTTTTACCATACCTCAATTTTAGATTATGACTTTAGTTCCCAAAAAAAAGAATTTATGCGACAAATAACAGAATAGCAGATTTTGTTAAAGTGTAAAATTATTAAAATATAGTTTAGATTGATTGTGTTTTATACTAAGAACAATGATGATAATAAACAACGCTTAACTCCTAAATTTATATGTTTATAACAAAAAAAGTTTTAAAAAATTGTACTAAAATATATAATGATGTGTTTTAATCTTAAGCATCCAAATACAATGAAACGCGAGGATTTTGACTAAAGTATTATTTCCGAAAGGATCTCAATCCAAACTGGAGTGGGGGTGGAAGAAAATTAAAAAAAACTTAAAGATTTGAGAGGCAAATGTGTGAGATTAGATAAATAGAACATGACTATCAGTCAATATAGTTTAATAGTTAAAAGATTTGTTTTTATTATAAGATTATGAGTTTAAATCTCTATGAAAATATTTAGTGAAACTAAATGTACGATTACCTAGCACAATTGTAAAAGTGACTAAATGTTGGGTCTCGAGAGTATACTCCTCCAGTAGTTTAATGTAACGATATTTATTTACTTTATATGGTGAGATGACACA